>OY855903.1:19909754-20402254 GCA_963693305.1 Meandrina meandrites
CGATCCTGTCGTATAATTTACACCCCCTAACGTTTTCGGATGAATAGGTTTAACGCCTATAATATTCGGATAAACATATTGCCTAGTATTTTCGCGAAATTTCGATAGGCACACGTATAACGAAAAACTTCCCCTAAAATTTTCTAGTGAAAATATGGTCTCTCAGTGTCCTCGAACTTTGACAAGATCCATCAGGATAGCTAAAACTTTCGGATGACTCAAAAAAGGACCCTAGAATTTTCGAAACGACGAAAGTTCCCCTTAAATATCCGAACAGATAAATATTTTTTAGGGCATCTCCAAATTAACTAAAAAACCTTCTAGAACATAGAGAAATCCATTTACGACACTTCTGACGTCTTTGGAAAGATTCGGTCGTTGGGTGCCCCTGGGATGGGGTCAGAAAAGGAACAGCAGGTCTGAACTTCCTGTACCTTTAACTCCTGTCCGGCCCCCTTTCCAGCTCTTTGTTTTACTTCTATTGCAAAATATTATGCGGTGCAGTGCTGCAAAGAAACGACTGTTGGGGAAATTGTACGCAGCAATTGTTGGGGAAATTGCACGCAGCAATTTCATGGGCGGACCTAATGAAATTTACCATTCACAGTATACAATGCTGATCACAGTGTGGCTCCGTGTGTCCGGGACACCAAAAGAAATATTTTGGTAACATGAGATTCAGTCGTTGGGTTCCCTTGAAATAAAACAAAATTAATAATGACCAGGTGACTCTGTGCAGGGTTTGATATATATGTTATGAACACTTTATTTAATCACGCGACAGTTAACTGAAACATAATAAAATATACATATATTAATATATGTATTTTCTTTGAAGTGTCATTTTACAACTTGACTCCTGCCCTAGTTTAAAACGCAATACACTCTGATAATCAAGTGTCATGAATCCCCAGCAACTAATATGAAAGTTCATCCTTGATTCTCTTTGTCGAGCATTCAGTAAGTAATAATGGTCCTTTGATATTTCAAATTGGCCTACAACTACTTTGTATTTCCTGCTCAACTGGTAATTTCAAGATTTATAAGGTGGAGAGTTTCCCCACTAAATGAAGTTATCAACTCTATGTTAGTTATTAAGTGTAACATTGATTGTGATTGTAGCAATACATGTTATCCCATTTTTAATGGCCTGTAAATTATTTTGGGACACTCTTCTACATCCTCTCTACTAAAAAATTCCAAAAACATTAACTTCGGTGCATTGAGAATGTTCTTATTTGTTATTAATTTGTAGCATGCGATATCTTAAAGTCATTGCGCACTTTGCCAATCAGATCTTGATTACACAACACATCAATAGCAGTCATAGCCATTGCCTTGCTTGCAATCAAGGTATTCTCATGAGCGTGTTGTGTGATTGCCGCTGTCGTGAATGAATGAGAATGATTGGTGCCAATAGAATACATGGGATGTATTGAAGGAACTACATGAGAAACATTTCCCATGTCAGTCGAGGCTGAGAAAGCTGCTTGAGGAGGAAATGTTACACCTAAAGTCTCTGCATTTGCTTGGTAAAGTTGAGCAAGGGTGTTGTTGGTGTCCAAATGGGAGCATTTAGTGGAAGACATCCACTCCACAGCAACTTTGCAACCTGAGGAAAAAGGAAGTTACAATGAAAACTATACACTACAGTCAGATGTGGGTGAGACATGCCATATGTTTAATAACATTTATTTGAAGTATAATTATTCATTTTCTGGAGACAAAAAGAAAAAAGCTCTCAAACAAATTAAAGTGATGGGGTAGCATCCTGTCTGATCCCTGGTGATCTTTAAAGATCTGCATTAGGATCTTTGGTGGATCTTCATTCATAACCTCAAAGATCTTGTAGGATCTTGCAAGTCCCTGCCAGGACCTTCCAGGTCCCTGCAGTGTTAAAGGTTAAATCTAGGCGACCTAGGCCGCGTTTTTAAGGTGGCCCGCGGCTACTTTTTTGGGAACGGAGGTGCTCTTTTCTAAATCGAGTTTTGGGCATGTAAACCTCTACCGATTTTTCTGATTTTTGGTAGTCGAAATAACAAATGTTCAAATTTTATAAACCTTTAAATTATAGGGCAAACAAGGCAAACGATCACGAGATATTAGCGCTTTTGAAAAAATATATTTATCAAAAAAACGCGACGATAGATTTTTTTCTAATTAATGTCAACTAGTTCAAATTATCCAAGTTTTAATGTGAGCAAGTTTCAACGAAATCGGCTGGGTAGAAATTGCTGCACAGTTGACTGTTGAATTTTTCCTTCAAAATATTATGCTTGTGTATAATTGGGAGCTGTTACAACAAAGTTTAAGTAATGGTCAGATCCATAGATTATTTGAAAGCTTAATGCCAGCTAAAACGTTGCTGAAAAGTATGGAAAGATCAGAAACTCCTACAAAAAGTTGTAAACGAATGAAGAGGAAGAGGTTTACGATGCGTAAATTGTGAATTTTAAAATATTCATTTTTTTAGAATTAAAAAAAAATCTACCGATTTTTTTTCTTTTATTTTTAAGTATGAGAAAATACAGCATGTATGCAAACGGCTTTATCTAGTTTCGTGTGTCTTATCTCGATGAAACGCGTCGAATTTTGCTCGCCAAGATGGCTAGTTCGCGTCTTCCATTTTGAAGCGCTTTGGAAACCCTCGCATAACAGTAAATTATTCAAACTTGCTGCATTCTCAAGATTATTTAGCACCTGGAATTGAACATACCACGCCACATGCCCCATTCATTGCTAATAAAATGCATGAATACAAAGCTCAGCCGCAATTTTATCCGTGGCATGTTTATTTCCAGGTGCTAAATAATCTTGAGAATACGGCAAGTTTGAATAATTTACTGTAACAAGAGCATTTTCAAAGCGCTCCAAAATGGAAGACGAGAAGTAGCTATCTTGGCGAGCCACATTCGACAAGTTTCATCGAGACTAGACAGACGGAACTAGATAAAGCCGTTTGCACATATGCTGTATTTCCTCATACTTGAAAATAAAAGAAAAAAAATCGGTAGATTTTCTTTAATTCTAAAAAAATGAATATTTTAAAATTCACAATTTACGCACCGTAAACCTCTTCTGCTTCATTTGTCTACAACTTTTGCTGGGATTTTCCGATCTTTCCATACTTTTCAGCAACATTTTAGCTGGCATTAAGCTTTCAAATAATCCATGGGATCTTAGCATTACTTAAGCGTTGTTGTAACAGCTCCCAATTATACACAAGCATAATATTTTGAAGGAAAAATTCAACAGCCAACTGTGCAGCAATTTCTACTCAGCCGATTTCGTTGAAACTTGCTCACATTAAAACTTGGATAATTTGAACTTGTTGACATTAATTAGAAAAAAATCTATCGTCGCGTTTGGAAAATATTCGCGTTTTTTTCATAAATTGATCTTTTTAAAAACGCTAATACCTCGTGTTCATTTATTTTGTTCGCCCTAAAGTTCAAAGCTTTATAAAATTTAAACATTTGTTATTTCGATTGCCAAAAATCAGAGAAATCGGTTGACGTTTACATGCCGAAAACCCGATTTAAACAAGAAGATGCAAGCATCTTAAACCGCGCGTTTTTAAATTAACTCCATTTTTGCTAATTAACAGGTTTCTTACCCAGAAAAGTCACGGTTAAATTAACTTTGTTTTATACTGACTAGCAAAGTAGTCACGCGATTCACACAATCCAATATTGCACCATCACCCATAGCCGTTGTGAAATTTATGATGACGTAATGGTCTTAATCTGGAAATTCGCTTGGGACATGTATGGGAATGAATTTAGCATTCCGCTATTTGAACGCTATTAATAACAGCAATTTTCCTTACGTAAAAGTCACGATTAAATGTAATTGGTTTATACCGTGAGTTAGGCCGTAAGAAGGTGGCCACGCGAGTCTCACATTTCAGGCTTTGCATTGTTCACGGCTATATTTAGTAACTACGGCGGTGTGCCAATGACGTACGTAATCCTTGCAAGTGCTTACCTAGGCACAATTTTTTTCCTTCATATCTCTGCTGAACTCGCTTCAATGAAACAGTCAAAGAATTCACTTCAATTGCCTAAAGCCACGAGAAAACCTCGCAAAATTTCCAACTCATTAACGACCATCGCTTCTGGCGAAATAAGCTTACAAAGTAAGCAGGATATTATTTGTCACGTAACGAAAGTGAAAACTGCAACGTCAGCGCATTCCATGACTGAGGTAATACCTTTTTCAGTGTATTCAATATTCCCTTTGAATCCAACGCTTCGATAAAAGCAAAAGAACATATATTTTACAAACAATAAAAAACGCAACGTTTTCCGTACATTCATGTTTCAATTTGTTTGTACCATGAGTGAAGGACTAGCAAATTAAAGTAGTCAGGCGAGTCACACAATCCGAAGTTTACGTTATCCCCAGCTATCTTTAGCTTGTTGGTTTTTCCCTACTAATGACGTAACCCCGGCACGTTCAGGCACGCTCAATTGTTTACCTTTGCAAATATTTAATTTTCCTTCAAATCTCTGAACTCGCAGCGATGAAACAGACAAAGGATTCACTTCAATTGCCTAAACCCACAAGAAATACTTGCAGAAGTGCAAATAAATTAATGACCGTCCTTCTGCCGATATAAACTTGAGAAAACACAATGTTATTTGCCACGTAGCGAAAGTGAAAGCTGCAACATCAGCGCATTCCGTGGCTGACGTAATACCTATTTTAGTGTCTTCAATATTCGCTTAGAATCTAACGCTTCGATAAAACCAAAGAAAATATACTTTATACACAATAAAGAAAACAATATCCGTAACATTTTCCGTACATTAATGTTTCTACAGCTTTTGGCGAATAAACATCCCAGGTTGCGTGATCCGAAGTCCCGATCGCCATTTGTTCGAGTGGAAGTTTGGGTCTAGTCACAGACAAAAAACAAGAAGTTGCTAGCAACTTAAAACCGCGCTTATATTTTTTTGCTAATTAACGGCTTTCTTTCTCAAAAGTCACGGTTTAACTAAATCTGTTTGCACTCTGAGTAAAGGACTAGCAAAGTAGTCACGCGAGTCACACAATCCGAGGCTATCTTCAGCTTGGGGGTTTTTCCCTTGTAATGACGTAACCCCTGCACGTTCTGGCACGCTCAATTGTTTACTTTTGCAAATATTTCATTTCCGTCAAATCCCTCAACTTGCTTCGATAAAACAGCCAAAGAATCCACTTCAATTGCCTAAACCAACAAGCAATACTCAAAGAAGTGCAAATAAATTAATGACCGTCGCTGCTGCCGATACAAACTTGCAAAGAAAACGCAATCTTATTTCTTTAGTTAGCGAAAGGGAAACCTGCAATATCAGCGCATTCCATAGCTGACCTAATACCTTTTTTAGTGTATTCAATATAACCTTCGAGTCCAACGCTTCGACTGCCAAAGAAAATATACTTTATACACAATAAAGAAAAGACTATCTGTAACATTAATCTGTAATCATAAATCCGTTTGCACTATGAGTAAAGGACTAGCAAAGTAGTCACGTGAGTCACACAATCCAATAGTGCACAATCGCTCATAGCCGTTGTGAAATTTAAGATGACGTAATGGTCTTAATCTGGAACTTCGTTTAAGGCATGTATGGGCATGAATTAAACAAAAAGGGAAACAAACATATGTTTCTTTCATAGCTTGAAAATTTATTATTTTCTTTGAGTCAAATATTTAAAGATGAACATTTCAAAATGCTGGTGCTAAGTTAAGACCAAAGCATTCGCAGAATTCCATAAGTAACTAATTAATAGCTTTTAAAAATGGCGTGACTCGAAGTCTGGGGGATGTTACTCAATGCCTTGTGAAAGTGAAAGTTACAACGTCAGCGCATTCTTTGACAAGAACGTAATGCTGTTTACCGATAAATTCAAGCCCGCTAAAATATACTTTCCTTCATATCCAAAGACGTCAAACGCTTAAAAAACAGGTATTTCACATAAAACAGCAAAATAACAGCCAAAATATTCGTAAAGTTTCCGTAGGTTGATACCTTTCAAACGCTGGCCGAGTGTTGTCAGTAATTTTGCGTGACTTGAGGTCTGGCCGAGTGGGGGCATCAGTCTACTCACCGACAAAAAAAAACTCCGTGCAGAGCAAGAACCGCGCTCGGCCCATGGCCGCGCGGTTAAAAACGACGAAAAAAAATAAATCCCGTGTAAAGCAAGAACCGCGCTCGGCCCATGGCCGCGCGGTTAAAAAGAGCACCTCCGTTCCCAGAAATAGCCGCGGGCCACCTTAAGTCATTGACGCGGAATATTCTATTCTGACGCAAATTGAAATTATCATGGAGTCTATGTACTTCCAAAGCAACAGGTAATAATAAAAGTAAATTTTTTAAAAAAAGTGTGCTTACTAGCCTGTAATGAGCGCACAAAATGACTGGCATTTGACCCGGCGTATCCAATCGATGAAATCGATAATCGATGACAATCGATACCAATCGATATCAATTAATCGATTGATATTGATAATCGATGACCAATCGATGGCGAAGTTTCGTGTGGTTATCGATTGGTATCGATTTTCAATAACAATCGATAGATTAATTGATATCGATTGGTATCGATTGATTGCAGATTTTGTCACGTTTTAAATTCTGAAAGCTGACGGAATCGGCAAATAATTATCACATCTTTGTACGCACTAATTGCAAACACATTTCATTTGAATGCTTTCAACGTTAACAGAAGAACAAAACTCTCAGAAACAGAAACGGCGATAACAATGAATGTGTTTTATATAATTCGGGATATTTCATATTCGTTTGCCCGGATTGTTTGTTACAGTTTTAATAAAAAAACGTTTCACTTGCACAGAAATATTTGCATGTACAAGTGGCCAAAGAGGATCCACAAGCTCGGATTGTAGGTGGCCGAGCTGTCCACGATGGTTAACTACTTTAAGGTGGCCCGCGGCTATTTCTGGGAATGGAGGTGCTCTTTTCTAAATCGAGTTTTCGGCATGTAGATTAATTGATATCGATTGGTATCGATTGATTGCAGATTTTGTCACGTTTTAAATTCTGAAAGCTGACGGAATCGGCAAATAATTATCACATCTTTGTACGCACTAATTGCAAACACATTTCATTTGAATGCTTTCAACGTTAACAGAAGAACAAAACTCTCAGAAACAGAAACGGCGATAACAATGAATGTGTTTTATATAATTCGGGATATTTCATATTCGTTTGCCCGGATTGTTTGTTACAGTTTTAATAAAAAACGTTTCACTTGCACAGAAATATTTGCATGTACAAGTGGCCAAAGAGGATCCACAAGCTCGGATTGTAGGTGGCCGAGCTGTCCACGATGGTTAACTACTTTAAGGTGGCCCGCGGCTATTTCTGGGAATGGAGGTGCTCTTTTCTAAATCGAGTTTTCGGCATGTAAACGTTAACCGATTTCTCTGATTTTTGGCAATCGAAATAACAAATGTTTAAATTTTATAAAACTTTGAACTTTAGGGCGAACAAAATAAACGAACACGAGATATTAGCGTTTTTAAAAAAATCAATTTATGAAAAAAAACGCGAATATTTTCCAAACGCGACGATAGATTTTTTTCTAATTAATGTCAGCAAGTTCAAATTATCCAAGTTTTAATGTGAGCAAGTTTCAACGAAATCGGCTGGGTAGAAATTGCTGCAAAGTTGACTGTTGAATTTTTGCTTCAAAATATTATGCTTGTGTTTAATTGGGAGCTGTTACAACAACGCTTAAGTAATGCTAAGATCCCATGGATTATTTGAAAGCTCAATATCAGCTATAACTTTGCTGAAAAGTATGGAAAGATCGGAAGCTCCCAGCAAAAGTTGTAGACAAACTGATGAAGCAGAAGAGCTTTACGGTGCGTAAATTGTGAATTTTAAAATATTCATTTTTTTAGAATTAAAAAAAATCTACCGATTTTTTTTCTTTTATTTTCAAGTATGAGAAAATACAGCATATGTGCAAACGGCTTTATCTAGTTCCGTGTGTCTAGTCTCGATGAAACTCGTCGAATGTGGCTCGCCAACATAGCTACTTCTCGTCTTATTATTCGAGACAGGGCGCTTATTTAATTTTTGGGAAAACAACCAAATGTTAAAGAACGAAACTTCAATAAATATTAAATAAACGGCACGCAAAGCATGCAGAAGCGATGACGTTTCACAAGGGGTCTTTAATAATTTTCAGGACATTTGTCAAAAAAATAAGGTAAATAAAAGTAGCTGATAGGAATGACGTCATCGCTTAAAAAACTAACAATAACAGAACCTGTAACAGTAACAAATTGTTGAAAGTTCAGTTACTTTAAAAGAATTGTTCATTTTAGCAGTTACAAATATACATGTACGGTATGGTGAATGTTCATGAGTTTCTCTATTCGACGTCGATGACTTCAGTGGCAAGAATAAGGAATGGGGGCGCTTATAAAAAAGGGGGCGCTTATTAGAATGGGGGCGCTTATTGCAATAGGGCGCTTATTGACAGAAACACATTTGAAGGGGGCGCTTATTGGAAGGAGGGCGCTAAATCGAATCTTTACGGTAGTTTGACCCAGACCATTTTTGAAATGACCCAATTAAAATGTCATGTGGGACATTTGACCCACTTTGACTAATTTCTAGGTTGAACACTGCCCCTGCAGAGATCCTTAAGGATCCTTGCAGATATTTGCAAGATCCTCACTGATACGTAACAGGAGCGATTTTGAAAACGATTTGATTTAAAAGTTACACGCTAAAATGTTATTAAATGTCATTGTAAAAATTTTAAAAAAACTTTTAAAAAAGCAGACGACGTTTCGGCGCTACTCTACGCCATTATTAAGTCAAAAGTTATAAAAGTACAACAAGAATATATAAAACGTGAAACAATAAAAATATTTGTGTGTCCTATGGGTATAAAGTAAGAAACAATAGAAATAAAAAAAGAAAAAAAAGAAAGAATGAAAGAAATTCTATAAAAAGTACCAAAGTGTCAAGTGAATAGTTTGGCGCGAATGGAGTCACTTTGGGTGTTGAGAGATGGTTTGATGGCTTTAATGAAGAGCATCTCGTATATTAGGCAGTCCAACTTGCTTCTGCATTTCTTTAAGACTTTGAAGCAATCTCGTCCCCAGAGGCCGCGATCCTTCTGGTCTGCGCCAGGAATCGAGACCTCTGGGCTAAACTGAAAGCCCGCCAAAAAGACCGCCAAATCTCATTGGCTGTTGAAACTTGTTCATTTCAACCACAATCTCCGACGCACGCGCAGAACCAAACCGGAACCAGGATTTCCTGGTTCCGGTTTTGGATTCGACCAGAGCCCTTGCGCTTCCCGACCGCTGGTGAAGGGGACGCGGGCTCTGGGGACGAGATTGACTTTGAAGAGGTGGCTGATCTTTGTTCTTTTGTTTTCATGGTGCGTGTCAAGGTGTCGTCCGATGGCAGAATAACGATGTTCACTAATGCGTTGATGTAAGTGTCGGGTAGTAAACCCGACATAATTTGCATCGCACAAATCACATTGGAATGAATATACAACGCATTGCATGTTGACAATCGGGGGTTTGTTTTCCTTTACACTCAAAGTTTGCGATAGTTTTCTGCTGGTAAAGACGGGTTTCACGTTGACATTAATCATCGATCCCAGGGAGTGGATTTCTCTGCGGACGCGATTTGCCGATCGTTGATCTTTTTAAAAAGGGTAATTTAATGTAAACAGATGGCTCTGATGGAGTCACGGCGTGCGGCTCTTTGTCAGTTCCTTTCTTAACTCTTTCAATTGTGGAATTGACCAATGTGTTCGGGTAACGCAGTTTTGAAAAGATGGTGCGCAACTTGTCGCATTCTTTTGAGAAGGCTTCCTGAGAAGAAGATAAACGGTACGCTCGATCAACCATCGTATGAACTAGGCTGTTTTTGTACCTGTTATTAACGTGGCTGTCGAAATGTAACAAAAGTCCTGTGTCGGTTGGTCTTCTATAGACTTCTGTTGTTAGTTTGTTACCACATCTTGTGATTAAGGTGCCGAGGAATGGAATAGAGCCCTCATGTTCAAATTCTATGGTGAAAGATAGGCTTGGGTGGACACTGTTGAGTACTTGAAGGAAATCTGCCGCTGATTCTGTGTTGGGCATTTTGACCAGAGTGTCATCGACATATCTTCGATAGAAGGACGGGATCATGTTCTTTTGTTCTAATTGGTTCTCTATATGGCACATGAAAACATTGGCCAGTAGTGGACCAAGTGGCGAGCCCATGGCTACACCATCTGTTTGCTCGTACAGTTCACCGTTGAATTGAAACAGTTGGTTCGAAGTGGCGATTTCTAATAACTCTGTCAGTTGTTGCTTTTGGAGAACCTGAAGGATCTTGGTAGGAACCTGAAGGATCTTAGCAGCAACCTGAAGGATCTTATCAAGAACCTGAAGGATCTTGGCAGGAACCTGAAGGATTTTAGCAGGGACCTGAAGGATCCTAACAAGAACCTGGGGGATCTTGGCCGGAACCTGAAGGAATCTAAAGGAACTTCACAGGGGCTGATTGCAAGTGGCCTAATTAGTCTTCCTTTTTTTTTTAGTCACTCATTTTGACTTTTCCTTGCCTTGAAACAATACAATAGGAAAAATACTTACTAGCTACACATCAGCCTCAACTTCAGTATGTGTGTGAGCACACATAGAAGCGAACAGCTATTCACATTATCCCTTCTACAAACAAATGACCTTATGCTCTTTAATTATCATTGTTGTTATAGCAAACTGCCTTTAGGAAAAATTTGTTTAATCTTTATATCAAAAGAAATAACTTACCAGTGGCTGATGCTGTAGCTTCAAAACAGCTTGAGACCTTTTCCTTCAATAAGTCAAGCTCCTGGTCATTTAAGGTCCTGATAGAACACTTGAGCTGAGCACGGTCAGGAATAATGTTGGGTTTCACACCTCCCTCAGTGATAATGACATGGACACGCCATGTGGGCTTCATGTGGGCTTCAACACACTTATGTTGTTATAAGCCATGACTGCTGCATCCAGTGCATTAATTCCCTCCCAAGGGAATGCTGCGGCATGGGCAGCATGACCTTTGTAGGTAACTGTGACACTCTCACGGGAAAGAATGACCGGCTTAAGCACATCTACAGGGCAAGGATGAACCATCATACAAAAGTCAATATCTTTGAAGCACCCACTGTTGATCATTTGAATCTTGCCTCCTCCTTCCTCAGCAGGAGTTCCAAGAAGAACTATTTTTACTTTTGGTTTCTGATTAACTGCCTCCAAAGCAATCTTGAGACCTATAAAATTGCAAATTGAACTGTAACATATATATTATAATGCACCATAACAATTTTATTTACACCTGGCTGGGGTGCTTACGGGGAGGGAGAATCTGGATCCCAAATATCACACCAGTTTTTTTGTAAATTCACACCCCCTCGCAATCATCGCCCAAGGGTCACGAATAGAGACCTGGTTGAGACCGAAAACTACCCAAGGACAGCTTTGGGCTCCCGGGTACACAAGATTTGATAATTCATGAAAATTTATCTGTTGAAATCACGAGTCATCGCCCACAGATTGAACAGATCATGTGTCACAGCTGACATAAAATTCACAAATCACGGCTGAATTTGCACCCTTTAGCAACATGAAACCAGGAGTGTCAGAAGTGGGATAACTTCCCAAGGTAGTGGGTGTACCAGAAGAAATGCGTAAAATTTTTCAACATTGCATGATATACCCGAACAAATACCCTAATGAAGGGGAGGAGAAGCATTGCGTGGCGACCCAAATAACCATGCACAAATCTTTATCAAATCGCCTTGCTAACACTTGAACGGATAGTTCAGTTTTGATAGATCATTTCTTTTTCGTTTAGCTGGGCATTTACGCACAATAATTTTAGCAGATAGAATTTAGGTACCCAATCTACGAATCCCGAGCAGTGCATGTATGGATGGGAGAGTCCGAAAATGAAACTAAAAGGTAACTACCTAATGCTGCCGCTACACCAGATTCAGCGATCAGATTGTGTCCACAAGCGTGTCCCACTTCTGGTAAAGCGTCATATTCACTTATCAGGCCAATTGTTAGCCCTCCATCTTCACCGCTTTCAGCACGAAAAGCAGTATCCAAAGTGTAATGAGGGGTCACATCGAAACCTCGCTCCGCTAAAATGAGGGTCCCCAATAGGTTTTTCAGGATCCGGGATTTGGCTTATTTGAAGGCCGGGATTTGGGATTTTGGAGAAAAAGAGGAGCGAAATTCGGGATTGGAATTTTGAACGGGACACGGGATTTGGCGATTTTACGAAGTGGGACTCGGGAAATGTTATTTTGAAGAGCCGTGATTCGGGAAGTACGTTGACGAAAATGTACGAAACCAACCTGTCATCTTCATGGATGTCGGAAATTGGCCAGCAAAATGTATCCACGATCCGATCACGCGGCTATTTTGTGACACCAATGGCGATCTTGTCTGTTTCCGTGAACCTTGGTCGTAATAATATCCTTTGGATTCGATTCACAAGCGACCTTTTGTCGACTGCAAAATCTCGAGTATCAAGTTATTGATCGGCACGTGTGGCAATAGCTTTAGGTCGTCGACGGGGAGTGACGCAGTAGTATTTGGAGAAGCGTGTCCTGGCTCGTTCCTCCCCCTCCCCCAGACCTCCACCCATAGAAACTTTTTTGGGAAAAAGAAGGATGAACAACCTTATATGGTGATGTCCATATATGTTTCGGCTACTCTCGTGATTGCAAGTTGCCTTAATGTGTTATATACGACAATACAAATTCAAAACATGGCTTCAAGATGGCTTGCAAATGACAACAAACTGCTTCTCAAAAATGCACCAAATGGGATTAGAGCATGTCTAGATTTTCACAATTTTCCCTGGGGAGGATGCCCCGTACCCCCCTACGAAAATTGGCCTGCAACACACTTTACACATCACTACCAGTGCTAACTTTTGGCCCCTCTCACTTACAAGTTCGTTCCTACGGGCCTGACTAAAGGGTGGCGCTAAAGGCATAGAATAACGACGTACAACACAATAAAGGACTGTGCGACCTAGTTCATTTGAAATTGAAATCTGCCAGATGAACTACGCCGTCCCTTTGGTGGAAAGAGCAAATTTTCATACTTGGATTTGCTGTGAGGGAATCTGGACACCATAAAAAAGGCCGTTTCCGTTGAGGTAAGGGACCTTAAAAAACGCTAATGACCGGGATCGGGATTGGCCGCTAAAAACCGTCGGGATTACGGGATTGAGGAAAAATTTTGGTCAGGATGGCGGGATTGAAGAACCCTATTGGGGACCCTCTAAAATCTTCGTCAGTTGATCATGGGCATATGTCTCCTTAAAACCAAGCTCTGGGTTTTCCCATATGCTTTTGTTTAGATCATATAGGTCAGAGGCATAGACATCAATCGCTTCCTTTGCTTTCTGCTTTAGAACCTCTGCCTGATCGCTCGCCATGTTTGTCATATTTGCAGAATTCCCCCATGTAACGCAATAAACAGACAACACACCCATAAACAGAGATTCCTTTGTTGGCTGAGAGAGAAGTTCATTCGTAAAGCAAGCAGATACTAAGCAGTAACAACGTACAAAATCGGCGAATAAATCTCTCTGGCCCGGGAGGGATGGGCGGGAAAGGAACTACTCGTGTAAGTTCTAAGCACTTGATAATATAACAACGTGAATACAAAAGCAACTCAACTGAATTTATCGGACGGTAACCGGATAATATATGTTAAAACTATGATTACTTGATACCCCTAAAAGATATGGATTGACATAAACTGCAATAAACAGACAACACACCGATAAAGCAGAGATTCCTTGGCTGATTGAGAAGTTTATTCGTAAAGCAAGCAGATACTAAGCAGTTAAACAACGTACAAAATCGGTGAATAAACCTCTCTGGCCCCAAAAATCCCCAAAGGAATCTCAAAACGGGTAAACAACAATAGAAAACTGACAGCGGCAGACGACAGCCTAATATAAAGCGTGACGCATGCGATAAGCCAACTGAAGCTTGGCGGACATAGACAGCTCTAAATAAGACTTATATGCGTCCGAAGCCCAGTCTCCGTACGCTTGAATAATCTCTCCCGAGACACCTAAACGAAAAGCCCATGAAGCCGCCCCCCGTCGAAATGAGTGTCCTCGAAAAGACTGATAATCTGATGTGCCTGCCCGACGAAGCATGTCACGGAAAAAGACAACATACCGTGATTTGGTGATCGGGACTACGCGACCTGACTTCGATGGCTGTAAAAAGGCTGGGGACTGTGGAGTGGCGGGAACAAGGGAACACACAAGCTCGTACATCTGCACCGGGCAAAGGGGGGAACGAGGCATACGCAGCAAAGGTAACAAAAGACGCCGTTTCCCGAACTGAATGGTCTTGGTATGCTTCAATAAAACGACTAGTCCCGTAGAGGTAGAAACGATATCACCTCTACATAAATGAATGGACGGGCCAAAGGATGCGGATGTTAGACACCCGAGCAAGCAAGAAAAAGGTACAAAGAAATGCCGACATATAAGTAACGTCCACTGGATTTGTTAAATCTACTAACGACACTAACTTTAATAATTAAAATATATCTGGTGTGACGGGAGGGGCCCTGCTGGGCACGTGCTTTGCCAGGCGTTCCAGTCCTTTTAAAGGCGGACAATTTCATAGCTTTTTCGACATTTACGTCCAATTTACAGTGCCAGATAAATTCATTAGATGTGAAAACAAGTTAAAACGCGCCTTTTAAGGGGGGTGACTCTTAACTACCAATTTGTTTCTAGGGTAGGTTTCTAATTGCCATATTTTGGAAATCAGATCTCATATATATGGATAGACTTTCTGCATGAGTTTGTTCTATTGAAGAATCCTCCAAGAGTTTCAAGTCACGGTCATATTTAACGCGTCACGTGATCAGAATAGAAAAAACCCTAAAACTCAAACGGCGGATAGATTTTAAAATTAAAGTGAGCGTCAATAGATAAAGAACGTGCACATGCGTAATGTGACGTATCGTTTTTGTGAAATTCGCATTATTATAAGAGTTATGGCGTAATAAACACTCATATTTACAGACTTTAATCAGTAGCGTCTCCTCTTTTCATGTAAACGGTAAAAGCATACGTCAGATTCTAAAGACGGAGACGTTATCTCTGATTCGTAAAAGAAATCGGAACTTTACCTTGTTTCCTTGGAGTTTTAGACATTTTAAATTCTAACGCGCGGTTTGGGACTGGCACTAGTTTCGCACGCGCAATGTTATATTTTTCAAAGCAGGTGTACCCCCAAATAAAATTCACCATTTAGCGTTACAAAAAGCTTCAAAATCGCTTGCTTCAAAATACAGTCTTCAGCAATCCCTTAGCAACTGCTCTGGATCTGTAGTTAAGAGTCTCCCCCCTTAACATGTTTAATATATAACAACGAAAAAAATGAAAATTACTTTGAGCAAAATACTCCCCCGTCTCTGCTCACTCAAAATCGGTTGTACCCCCACCTTAAGATGATTGTCAATTCATAACCTTGAACAACGTAATGTCCTGACCAGCCAACAAATGAAGGAGTTTAACACCACTAAGGTAATTCCGCACTGTGGCTGGTATCATGCTACGACTTAGAAACTGACAAAACAAGGACAGAGTGTCTAGGCTTGCAGGAATTGGAGTCAACTGAAAATAAGCACAAAACAGGAGAAAGGCACGCCACTGAGTCAGGTGGTTCTTATGGGTTCCATCGGCATAGGTTGCTCGGCGAGTGGCATGGAGACCCTGGCGAAGAAGGCGAAGTTGACGCACTACAAAGGAACAATTAAAGACTATCATCAAACTTGAAAATATCGTCGGAAAGATGGACACGCGTAAGGTGTGAAAGAGACCCTTCACGGAGTAAAGTTAAGCGGTAGTGATCAGAGATGTGCCAACGTGAGAGAAAATCTGCGGTACGATTGGCTTGGGAAGAGAAATGTACCGCTCGCAGTTCAAACTCCCCCTGAGCGGCTTGCAACCAGATTTCGCGCAAGCAGGTGGCCAACACGGGATCCCTGGTACGACCAGTGTTAATTACTGAAACAACGGCTTCGTTGTCACAGAAAAGCTGAATCCTTCGACCCTGCCAATGGTGGCCGCATAAACTCGCTCGATCCCCTTACTCCCAGGTTCCTAAACATATCGGAAAAGTATTTATACAGAAATTATGAACCCTAAAAGACTGAGAGCTGTCTAAATATCTTTGGCCTAATTTTTCTGCTAGTATCTTCTTTGCTCCCATGAATCCTCATATAATATATGTTTTAAACCATGGCGCTGCCAGTATTACTCACTCAAGAACTAAAATTCTATTTTCAGTTCAACTTGCTGACCATTTTTACAAGTACTTATATATTATATTCTTTAGCACACAAATTGAAGAAATTATCAAACAATACAAAATTTTAAATTAATTAACTTACAGAGAAAAAGTGACGGGCTAAAAAGAAACTATAACGCTGGTGAATGATCATTTGGCCTCCCCAATAATTCACTGTCTCCCCGCATCACAACTGTCACTCATTATTTGTAGCATGCGATATCTTAAAGTCATTGCGCACTTTCTCCATCAGATCTTGATTGCACAACACATCAATAGCAGTCATAGCCATTGCCTTGCTTGCAATCAAGGTTTTCTCTTGAGCGCGTTGTGTTGCTGCTGCTGTCGTGAACGAATGAAAATGATTGGGAGCTGTTGAACCAGTGGAATACATAGGATGTATTGAAGGAACTACATGAGAAACATTTCCCATGTCAGTTGAGGCTAGGAAGTCTGCTTGAGGAGGAAATGTTACTCCTAAAGTCTTTGCATTAACTAGGTAGAGTTGAGCAAGGGTGTTGTTGGTGTCCAGATTTGAATAACGGCGATCTATCCACTCAATAGCAACTTTGCAACCTCAGTGAAAAATAAATGGTGTCAATTTGATATAATCTATACAAATTTTCAGTAAAGACAAATTAAGGGGTAGGTGCATGGGTGGAGAGAGGCCCTTTGAGAGTAAAACATCTTGAATCATCAATAGTAATTTGACAGTTAGTCTGTGCCCTGCAACACCCATCTCACAGTCTTTATTAATATGCCAGTCACTGGCACTAGGCCCAGTACTGGCCTCATGTGTAGCAGGCTGCTCTTGGGTCCAGAACGACACTTATCCCCCTACCTTTAATTTCTCCTGTGTAAATGGTGTCTTTTCTATTGTGTGTGACATTAATTAATTAACAAAAAACCATTCCTGACCGGAAATAATTCTACACCCTTCCCCCCTCCTTGTGGGAGGCGCAGAGACCTAATGGTTAGTGCGCTGGATCGAATGGTCTGGGTTCGAGCCCTGGCTGAAGTCATTGTGTTGTGTTCAGAGTTAAGCAACTTTACTCTCATATAGTGCTTCTCTCCGCCCAGGTGTAAAGATGGGTTTATACTGGTACAATTATGCTGGGGGTAACCCTGGGATGGACTAGCTTCCCATCCAGGGGGAGTAGAAATACTCCTAGTCACTTAATGCTATGGGAGCCGGGATAAGCTCTGGCTCTGGCGGGACGGGCTACTTGGCTTGACGCAAACTTTACCCCCCTCCCTGTCCCACCTGGCAGTTCATTTTCAAATAATTTAGGGCTTTTCTAGAAAAAAACTCCATACCTCTCAAAACTGTTTTTGGTTAAACCCATCCCCCTCCCCCCTACCCCCATGGCAATTCCTGCTAAGCTAAATATCGATGTAACTGTACTTTCCTTTAGAAATTTGGCCTTTAACTGAAATTCCTGGAACTGCACATTTTAAAAGTTATAGGAAGTTTAGAGGCTTGTTTTTTTCTTTTAATGACTTTTTGCATACAAGAAAACATCAATGTTAGCTTACCTGTAGCTGTTGCAGCAGCTTGGAAGCAGCTTCTGACCTTCTCTGCGACTGTTTCGAACTCTTTATCATTTGGCCCTCTAACATTGTATTTCATCTGAGCTCGATCAGGAATGATATTTGGTTTTACTCCACCTTCAGAAATGATACCATGAACATGCCAAGTGGGCTTCAACTGCTGCCGTAATACACTTGTGTTGTTATAAGCCATGACTGCTGCATCCAGTGCATTGATTCCTTCCCAGGGAAAGGCTGCAGCATGTGAAGCATGGCCTTTGTGGGTAACAATTACATCCTGTTCAGCTAAAATAGATGGCTTTAACACATCTGCTGGGCAAGGATGGACCATCATGCAGAAGTCGATATCTTTAAAGCATCCATTGTCGATCATCAAAATCTTGCCGCCACCTTCTTCCTCGGCAGGAGTTCCAAGAAGAACAATTTTTACTTTTGGCTTCTGTTCGGTTGCTTCCAAAGCGATCTTGAGACCTGTGAAAATAATTAAGTAACAGGTTAAATCAGTGACGGTAAAGTTTGTTTAATTCCTTATTGCACCTTTCAACAACATGCACACTCTGAAGGTCAAAACCTATAACTTACGATTGCCTTTTTTGCTTCCGTCAATCACATGACAAAATGGAGTGAAATCTACCAATCACAGCCAGCAGACGCTACCTTTTGGCCCCAGATCTGTTTTCTGAGAGGTTCGCTTCTAAGATGATTGATGGCAGTGAAAAACATAAACCGTTGGATGAGGTTTGAATTTCAGAGTTGCATGTTATTGCGCCTTTCAATAACATGCAAACTCTGAAGTTCAAAACCAACTGACAATTGCATTTTATGCTGCCGTCAATCTTAATTATGCTGACAGCCAATGAACCTTGAAAAACAGAAACAAACAAAATGGATCAAATTGACCTATATAATATCAAAACCGACAGACGTGACCTTCTGTTTCCTGAGAGGTCCGCTAAGATGATTGACGGCAGCGAAAAACGTAAACTGTTGGTTGAGGTTTGAATTTCAGAGTTCGCATGTTATTGAAAACCGCAATAATGAAAACCACAATAATGTACAATGAACTGATGTCACATAGTTCATGATAGTTTATGGGAGGTTGCCTATTTACCGAGTTAGGATTTCGAGTTAAGATTTCGAGTTGGACTTTCAAGTTGGATTTTCGAGTTGGATTTTCGAGTTAGGATTTTCGAGAATTTTCCACACTATACACTCCGTTTAGCCTAGTATGCAGTCCAGTTAGCCTACTATACACTCTGGTTGCCTACTATGCACTCCTGTCAGCCTACTACACACTCCTGTTAGCTTACTATTCACTTTGGTTAGCCTACTATGCACTCTGCTTAGCCTGTTTACAGCTAGCTTTCAACAATTGTAATGGGTTTTGCTTTGCCAAAAAAATCCTGACTCGAAAATCCTAACTCGAAAATCCAACTCGAAATCCTAACTCGAAATCCAACTCGAAATCCTTACTCGAAAATCTAACTCAAAAATCCAACTCGAAATCCAACTAAAAATCCAACTCGAAAATCCAACTCAAAATCCAGCTCGAAATCCTAACTCGAAAATCCAACTCGAAAATCCAACTTGAAATCCAACTCGAATATCCAACTCGAAATCCTAACTCGGGAGTTAGTTTGTCTCAGTTCATGGGTGCTGGTGGTTCACTCTACTGTAGCATATGGAATTGAATGTGATTATTGTAACTTTTAAGAACTTGTAAATGTGTTTGAGGAAATATCGATCCTCAGCCCGGAACCCTACCCTAGAGGAACCCTACCTCAGCTCAGATCAAAAAAGCTCAAATTTGAAACCTCATCTGAGATGGGAAATTCGTCTGGTTGGAAAATCAAATGGTTCGCATCATTCTGTTTGGGACGTTTTGTAAATTATGGGCCACTATTTGTGGTAATAAACTTTTTGTCTTCCTTTCAATCCAGTCAGTGCAGCTGGATAATGTTTGAACGTTTTATTTCTTCCATATAAAGCCAAAATCAGTTATGAAATGTTTACGTATGAATTTTCCAACCGGATGGTTTGTGTAAATGGTCAGCCCGGGAAGGGGGGTACTCCTTGGAATTTTTGGTGGGGATGTGCCGCCCGCATCTCCAAATTAAATCCAGACCCAATTTCTGACCAAAAAAATGCCATTTTCCAAACCCATCTTCAGACCTGGCCTCAAAAATCCATACCCATTTTCAAACCTGACCTTGCATAGCATATGCATCAGTGCTGAACGGAAGTCAACGTAACAAAGATAAAATTTAGCTGGAATTATATATTTTATCTATTTCTCTTTCTCTCCCATAAGTTACTCGCCCCAGTTGCTGGTAAGAAAAGTAAGTCTATAAGCTTTCGTGAACGTTCCTCTGATAACCATACCCAATTTCAGACCAAAATGTTCAAATCTATACCCGTTTTCAGACTAAAACGGCTCAAAAACCATACCCTTTGTGGCGGCACATACCTATATACCTGATATAGGGGAGTAGCGCCGCCCCCCCCCCCCCCCCCCATGCCTTTTCTTTCTCATTTTCTCCACTAATACTGCATTTACAGCTGCATTTTCTTTTGACATATTTCAGCGACTTAGCACTGAAAGATATAAATTCGACATAATCTTCCCCCATAATTCCAGTGATCCCACTTCAGACTAAAAGGCTAAAACTCAGGAAGCCCACTGCAGACCTTGGAAAGTGATACATAATATCAAGCTGCCTTATAATCAGCACTTCAGATTACCTAATGCTGCCGCTACACCAGATTCTGCGATCAGATTGTGTCCACAAGCGTGTCCCACTTCTGGTAAAGCGTCATATTCACTAATCAGGCCAATTGTCAGCCCTCCATCTTCACCGCTTTCAGCACGAAAAGCAGTATGCAAAGTGTAATGGGGGGTCACATCGAAACCTTGCTCCGCTAAAAACTCCGTCAGTTGATCATGGGCATATGTCTCTTTGAAAGATAGCTCTGGGTTTTCCCATATTCTTTTGTTTAGATCATACAACTGAGAAGAATGTTGGTCGATCGCTTCGAGTGCACGTTTTTTCATCGCAGCCGTCTTATCGTCCGCCATTTTGAGATAGAGATGTGCTTGCGTTACTTACGTTATAAATTGTGTTACTTTATACGTCCCTGGGGACGAGGTCAAACCCACAGACAAAATTAAACAAAATTTGAGATGGTAGAACAAAATAAGAAGGAGGTGGTCAAAACATGTGTCAGAAACTTGGCTAATTTGCAAATGTCATTCAATCAACCAGTTATTATTTTATAAACTTACCAAAAATAAATTTACCTTCAATGAATACCCCACCTCTAATAAAATTATTAATTTATACAGTTCTTTCACGTAGTCAGTGACAAACTCACAGTTCCAAGCGAACGAAAAATTTGGTTCTTATTTCATGAATAATTGTAATAAAACGTGCACAATTTTCAAACGGCTCACGAGAAACCTAGCTTAATCGGTCTTAATCGCGCACAGTCCTTCAAATAGGGCCTCCTTGCAGAAAAGTAGTCGTTGAAAAAGTTTTTAATAATCCTCGATTTCCCAGTAACATGTACATTTACCATGAAAGGTCATAAAGCATGTTTTTGAAAAAGGATATGCATTTTAAAATTAGAGGAGATGGCAGTTTTCAAAACATAAAAGTCATTTGATGTCAGTGGTGAACAACCCAGCCCCGGGATTCTTGAGTATCGACGAGTTTTTCGTTTTGGTATAAAGCCGTTTGCTACTGTGGTGAAAATTAATATTCGTTTATGTGCTATTTGATCGAAAAAGGCCGTAGTGATGTCCAATGTAAAACGGCTACAAGAGTAAAGGTTCATATGAAGAACAAAACGCTCTCGATAGATATGTGCCTTGACCCTAAACAACTCTCAATCATCCCAGTTGCTAGCATGATGACTATAATTGCTTAAGGTTATTTGCATTATGTAAAACGAGGAAGGGACTATCTAAAAATCTTGAGTTCCCATACCATCCTCTCCTAGTCATTAAAGGTGGTAAGCACCAATAATTCCGAGGAGTTATCCCGTAGAAAGGATTAATTTATCCGAGAAAGGATTAATTTAGCTCGAAGGGTCGCTCTAAACAAAACAACCTGGCAAATTTCTACATTTTGACCACGCCCTCTGTTTTAGTGTGCCCGAAAACAAACACTGAGTATTTCGCAAGTTCTCCACTTGTGGAATATCATAATAAAAGCTCGGTAAAGACTTTGAGCTGTCAAGTTAACTCTTACCTTGAGTTCAGATGACATTGTTTAACGTATGCTTGCACCAAAATGTGTTCTTCGCTGTTACTGTCCGTTTTCACTGTATTGGCGGTCCTTGCGGTGAGTTACAGTTATACATTATGGCACAAAAGATAGTTTTGTGTCTATAGTAATCTGCAGTGATATATCAACAGTCGCGCATCGCTTGGTAATCGAGACAAGTCCTAGCTAGGCCAACACGGATGTGGCACTGGTTTCAAACCATAACAACTGATACACAGAAAGGGAATTAGTAGATCAAAGGCTTTCATGTGTTTCTGAACAGTTTTTTCGTTCAAAGCAGCTACTAAAATTAAATTGAATCAAGGCAAGGATCATGGCGAGTAAAAAGGATTAATTAGGATTAAGCGAACACTCGGCATGGGATGAACGGTTCTTGCGTGAGGTTGCTGCAATTTGCGATGACAAAACATACGCCAAGCACACATTGTTATGAAAACGCATGTCACCTATCGTCAATTAACAACAGTTCAAAAGGCAATTACCGCAAGACTTCTGCTTGACGGGAGTTTCAGTAACTGTTCCTAACATCGATCAACATCCAGTCTGCCTTTCAGTTTATATAACATAATACGATTTCAAGCAGACAGTAGAATTCACCTGCCATGTTCCGAAAGAAAACAAACGTGGATCAGGCTAGCAGCTTTTTTTTTTTTTTTTTTTTTTTTTTTTTTAATGTTCACTTTATTTGGCATTTAAACGTGACAGAACAATATACAGAAGGAAATTTACGCTACAATACAATACGTACATTACAATGGAATATATATTTTTCGGAGCTAATTAACAACATTACTCAGCCTTACACTAAATTTAAAATTAATTAATTATTGAATATTACTCTCCTATATTGTAGGTAAAAAAAAAAATCACAGTGACCACGAAAGCGAGTTACAGCGAAAACATAAAAAAAAAACACGGAAGCAAATATGAAAAAAAAAAGGTTATAAATTATGGACGAGAAGGAATATGAAGCAGACGTGCGCAAGTTGACATGCTCAGAATAGATAATTATACACAAAGTGTTGTCCATTTTGATGTATATTTCCTAAGCTTGTTGTTTCTCATAGCGATTTCTTTTTCGCTGCGAATTTTATCATTGAGGAAGATATAGAAGGCCTCGAAAGACGGGGGGTGATTCGCTTGTTTAGCTTGAAAGAAGAAAATTTTCGCTATCAAAAGAAAGTGGTTAAAGGTGTAAGTAGAAGTAGATTCAGGTTTGTAACCATACAAAATATCACTCGAAGTTACGGTTACGTCGTCGGCTCTTTTCTTATTTCACCAGTCGATAACGTTTAGCCAGAATTGCTTTACTTTGGGGCATTCAAATAACATATGCGTTAAGGTTTCTCGAGTAGACTCACAATATTTGCACATCGGATCTGGCTTAATTTTCATTTTATAAAGTATGTCGTTAGTAGGGAGTATATTGTTTATCACCTTATACTGAAAGCATCTCAATCTATTTTCTGTACAACTACAGGCTAGCAGCTAGCAGCAGCCTCTCGGCGCGTACCTCCGCCTAGCCGCTTGGGCCGTTCTAATTCGCGAATGTACATCCCAAGCGTTCTGGGTAACGATGAGACGCAGTTGTATTCGCAGGCTAGGACCAGTTTCAAAATGATACAAAAATAGAGCTGAGAATCATCAAGTATATACGGTATATGAATTTATGACAATGAGGTGAACGAGGCGGATTCTTGTATTTTTTAGACCAGTTGGGTCTTACCATAGCGGCAACTATATTTCTATTACAACCTATTAGTAGTTCTGTTTTGTATTAACATGGATGAAGAAGTTCAGTTGTTACGGTTATAATTACCCGCATTTACACTGGCATTGCTGTACAAACTGGTGTGCTGTGATTTGTCACGCGAGGTACAATGTTTTACAAAAAAGAAAACAAATTCTTATCAGGTCCCACTGTCAGGGGGATTCTCTCCAGAATTCTGAAACCAATTCACGTTTAAAACAGTTACTGTTGTAACGTTATCTTTTTTACGTGTTTCTGTAGTACTACTAGCTGTGAACATTTTACAGTAAAAACGATTTGCGCTTTTGCTTTCTCGATTCAAGCAGTCATTTTTATACCTCTAAACTTTTGCGGATTAAAACATCACAGCGTCAACAGGTAATCATCACCGGTACATTAGAAAAAGCGCTTATTTTGTTTTCGGCAGATTATCACGAACGCTTACAGATAAGTTACAACACGTGTAAGATGAGCCACGGTCGCTATCGGAAATCGTTACTATACAGTTTGGAAAAATCGTACAGCTTACTGCCATTCCAAGGAGATCGTTACGGAGTCTATAAGTGAAAACTACGTTGACTTCTTTCCTGCTTCTTGCTTATATCAAGACTTTGTATGCCCTTGAATTAAACCTCTTAACTGGTATTTAGTTCCGCGGATAGGAGGTGAAACGCACGCATGATTAATTTCACACGCAAAAGTTAGCACTTTGAACCAACGGTTTGGAAGCGCTTTTCCTCTTTTCCCATAAGGAAAAGTAAAAGAGATGTGTTTCCATGTTAACGTTCCATTAGGGCGTGTACCTGTGTGTGAATAGTTTCCACGCTCTTTTTAAAATTATTAAGACTGGATGTAACTTTTGAAAGCTGACATGGTTACTGTTTTTCTTTGAAATTAAGCCAGGGCAAACTATAATGATTCGACATTCGCGTGTTTGTTTAGCAAGGGCGATGTTTACTGATTAAGCTATTCTGTTTTCAGATAAGCAGCCCGCAAGATGTGTACTTTTTGTGGCGTCAGGCCAAAATCCAACGAACTTGCATGCTTTAGCTTTGCGCCAGAATTACGTAATTAGGATCCGGTACTGAAAAGGCACGCTAAGTAGCACGACCATGCTTGGAATAATAATAAATTTCCCTTAACAATCACAGAACGAAATCCTTTAGGCCTCTTTGGCTGCCGTCGCCAGTTAGATCACAAGTGCTTCGTCAGAGTCTTTGTAGCCTGGGGAAGCAGCTCTCGCAAGGCCTCACGTGAATTGTTCGCTACCCTTCGAGAAAACAATACAGCAAATAATAGGAACAATGCCTATATCCCCTGTGTAGCTGTGCTAATAACATCGCTGCAATATTGCAAACAGTGCTACAACGTTTGCACCGTGCTTTAATGATCCATAATCCTTCACATATTGATACCCATTTCTTTAAATTTCCTGCCAGGTCAGAGTAATCTGTGGTCCAGGCGGTCACGTGTCTCTCTTGTTTCGCGCCTTTTCAAACCCAAGTAACCTGCTGCTGAGCGGCGACTGCTGTGACCCAGCATGCGCGGACTGTAACTATTACTTTGTGTTTTGCATCCGTGCTGAAGAGAGTGCCTCCAGCTGCTTGGTATCGGGGAAGACCAAGACGTATCACAACTACAAGCACTTGGTGTTTTCGTACGGCGATTCTCTTGGGAATGGGTGGAAAAACCCTTTAGATGGAAGCTTTAGGTCTTGGAAGGTAAGGCTTTTTTGCATCTTGTCTCTTCATAGGTGATAGTAACGAACGATTACATAAAGATTGCATTAACGATAAGCGAACAGCCAATTTTTCGCAGTTACAATGTCAACTGAAGGTAAGCAAGATAATTAATCCTTTTTAACAAACACAAATTTAGGTTGAGAAATATTCACCTAGCCTTGGTCAGCCTTGCCTTGCTTTGCGCTGGTACCAACATTGCCTGCCTCAAGGCCCTTTCGCAAGTTAAGGCTTTTGTACATGTATAAGTCGCTTTTATCAGTACGTTCCACAAGAACATAATATTCTGGAAGATATGGTGGGTTCGAATAGTAATCAAAGATTATCTTCGATTTTTCAGTCGTTTGTTCTTACGCATACAAATTTTTTTTATTTGGAAAATCCAAATTGTATGCACTCTAAAATGCTGCGTACGGCCCCATGTAGGAGTGCAATTTTCGGCATACACCATACCTTTTTTGAATGGTAGCCTAGCGCATTGCACGGCGAATTCGCTTCTTTCAAGGATTCCTTACTACTTAATAAGCTGTTTGTGCTGTAAGCCTTAGTAACTACCTTCTGATAGCTGCCTTTGGACTGATACAAATTACTTCATATTATGCGCACAGGGTGTGCTTAGCTTTTCCATCGAAGTAATGGACTATGACTATTTTTCCGGAGCTGACGTCGTTGATCGCTTCAGTGTCAACAAAATGAACGTGATGCCTACCCCTTGGATGGAGTCAGCCAAATGGAACACAATTTCCCTCGGAGGAGGCGGGCATCCTTCCACCATGACATTAAAATATAGCGTACAATGCAATGCAAATTATTATGGACCAAACTGCACGAAATACTGTATTGCACATGATGATGATGACGCTGGTCACTACACGTGCGATAAAACCACCGGTCACAAGGTGTGTCGAACTGGATCAGTTCGGGGGATATCCATTTCTGGATATATGATGACGTCACTAAAAATGGCGTCTTGGACCTCAGTGGGAAAATCAGCATTCGCATCACTTTTTCGCCCCTATTGTTTTAGTCCCTTTTTTCTATCCCATGAGACCAAGCGTGATTGCTAAAGGACCATCACAGGAACTCGTGAATGTGCGACAAGATGGCTTCCTACTCTGCATCGCCGAGAAAAATGTGACGAAAGTGAAGTCAACGGTTGTGTTTTGGATGCGTTCCGAGTGGAGTTGTCTTTGATTTCTTGCAAATTTCAGGTTTGTAATAATTTTTTTGGTTTTCGAAAAAATTACTTTTAAAAACTAGAGTAAATTTGCTTGTTGTTTATTCAAACAAAATGCATATGCACGATACTTTAGTTCATATGCACGGCCTTTGAAAATGTGTCACGGTGTAATTTCGGCACCATTACTTGCTCACTGTGCGAGCTTTTTGTTTATCCTTGGTTTGCATCTCTGAATTTTCTTGTAGACCCGATTTCAAGTTGTGTATATATTTGTTGTTTCTTAACAGGCAATGAAAAATCACCTTGATTTTGTAAGATTATCAGTGTTGGAAAAGTCTCGAAACGAATCGTTGAAATATCTGTTGGAAGGCAGTATCAATTAACGAAGGTTCTCTGCGAAAAGCGTCAGGTTAACCTGGTCAACATAACAGCTGGCATGAGAATAAGGGTAAGTAAATTAAGTTTTTTAGGACCTAGATACAACAATACTTGTCCAGAAAATTAAAAAAAATTACCGATTGATCTTCTTCTTCAAAAGCACAGGCACAAATAAAACTTGTTTGGTCAATCGGGCTGCAATTTTGCCTGTGTTTAATGGGTCTTCACATTCTGGTCAGACTGCAGCATACTGTGGTCCCCTGTTCTATGAGTCAAATGAGTCAATGACTCAAAGTGATTTTCACACAGAGAAGGTTATTATCTCTCGAGCCACAGTTTGCCTGTATACAAATTAGAAGCACTCCACTTTTGTTGTGGCTAGTTCCAGTCCAATTTGCTTGTGTTAATTCTACTCCAGTTTGCTTTTGGTTAGTTCCACTCTGGTTTGTTTGGGTTTAGTTCCACTCTGTTTTGGTTGCAGGTAGCTTTTACTTGTTAGCAATGGCTGCACTATTTTCAAATTAATAACTGCGCATAAAAATTTAACATTTGAATCATAGACTCATGACTCATTGACTCATTCGACCTGCATAAACTTTGATCTCATTTCTAGTATTTTTGTATGATTTCCTTAATTGCTTATGGATAATTATCTTGCTTGGTTACTTGAGGGTGACTGAAACCTCTGTCATTTGTAAATAAGAATTTCAAACTCCCTCCCTCCCCCCTGCACCTCGTGGGTCTTGGCAAAGTGAGAGTCAGCGAGTCATGCGAGTCATTACGGTTAGCCCAAATAACACATCCGTTAGCCTGAATAGCACTCCTGTTAGCCTACAGTTAGCTTCAGTAGCTTCCAGCTAGCTTTGATATTGGGATGAGGGATTTCTTGCTCGCAGGGCTCGCATGGCTCACAAGTCATGCAAGCCATTCTGGTTAGCCAAACTGGTTAACCTAAAAAGAACTCGGTTAGCCTTAATAGCACTCCAGTTAGCCTACAATTAGTTTAGTAGCTTGTGGTTAGCCTTTTTATTGGGATAAGGGATTTCTGGCTTGCATGGCTCACTGGCTCACATATTGTACAAACTCGCACCTCCCTTGTTTCCCCGAGCCTCTATGATATATGACCAGTAATAACCTTATATCCAGAGCTTCTGTTTATGCTGTTCCCTCCTAAATTTAACTACCAAGCTATCAACCATAATTAGGGTATGGGGAGGATCTGGGCTGGGCTAGTATATGTACTACTTCGAAAAATGGATTTTTCTGCTATCTTCCATGGTGTGCCAATAAACCTTTTTCACCAAGTTTTACTATTTGTAGTTCACACTGTAAAGTATTATGTAGTAGTGAAAGCTTAGTTCAACAAATGCAGCTATAGCTTTTCAATTCAGACCTTTAAGCATCATATCCTGAAATTTTAGTAGGGTAGCATATATCTATTTACTATTTGGGAGACTTGGTCCAGCAGAAATCCACAGACTTGACAGTATGGAAATGCTCACAGAATCAATATCAATACCCAGTGATGGATAATATTTGCTAAAGGAAAGGAATAATTATATTAGTTAAGGTGCTCTCACTGCCTTAGTAATACAATTTGCTAATTAATATTTTTTTTTCTTGCAGGTTATAGCAAGAAAGCTATAGAGAAGAGGAAAAGGAAGTTATGGAATGATTAGAAGGACATAATAAAATTGCTTTTGAATGAGTGTGTTGTTGAATGCTTTAGACAAGTTACCATAAATGTTAGTTTCATCCCATCTTGCACACAAAATACACACACTGCAAAATTTTGATTGTAAACAGAAAAGGGATTGCAGTGTCTGAGGCAACAGGAAAGAATGGTACCTGAAATTGGGTAGTTGAAAGATTTTTGGGGACTAAAAGCTGTAGTGGCAGAAAATTCTTGGGACTGAATAATACTTAAAATTTACTTTACTGCCTGAATTTTTCCCAATATGCAAGAGAATTTATATATACAATCAGGGTAATCCTTACAAAAATATTACAACTTTTCCATAAGCATACCTGGAACATTTTCAGAGACTAAATATCATGATTTTTTAATCATCGAAAGCATTGCATGCGACACGTGGGAACGATAGAATAAACTTCCCATATTAAAACAATTCTAATCTGTGCCAAATTCTATAATCATAACAAAGAGTTGAGTTTGAGTTCGTTCCCTCAGTACACGATAAAACAGGAGAAGATTCAAAACTGCTCGGAAACGAAAATTTGCAATACTTCAACTGTCAAGTAATATTATAGCCCGATGAAAGAGTTATTATAGTTAAATGTAATAGAGTTCTTCATGTTGCAACAGCAAACAGCCACACTCTAAACTCATTTTTAGCCGAAGTATCTTTCCTGATGGCATGCATATCGGCTATAAGCGAACGGTCATGATGCTTCAGCTGTCTTAGCCTTGAGAACGGGACATCGTGGAAAATAATCGTTAATATTGCTAAGTACAGTGCGGTGGAATCCCGATTTATCGAACGGAGGAAACGAAAATTGATTTGAGAAAGCGCGGAAATAATTGAAGCGTTCAAATGAGTGAAAAAAAAACAACAACAAAGCAGCTTGTTATACTCTTACTTCTCTCAGACTCGAGGGCCGACGACATATTTATTTTTGCTCACCGCTCTATACTGGAGCTTAGTCCTTCCGCAGTCTAAGCAATGTTTTGGTTTTGTGTGAGCCAATCAGATTACAGGAAATCGTATATCCAGAAATGGATATCCCCCGAACTGTGGATGGTACGGTGCTAGTTGTAAGGTGTACTGTATGCCTTATGATGATGACACACACGGGCATTACTCATGCCAGCTTGATACAGGGAGAAAGATTTGTCTACAAGGTTGGTATGGATCTAACTGTCAAGTGCACTGTATTCCTAGGAATGACTCGCTGGCGGGTTACACTTGCGATTCCCAGGGCCAGAAAGTTTGTTCGCGAAATTGGTACGGTAAAAACCAGTGCGATGTTTACTGTAAACAGACCAACGATTCGAATGCTGGTTACAGTTGCGACTCGAATGGGAACAAAGTATGTTTACAACGATGGTATGGTCCATCATGTGATTGCACGCCCAGGAATGAGTCGTCCATGGGTTACAAGTGTAATATTACCACCGGTAGAAGAGAGTGTCTTAGCAGGTGGTTCGGTGGTGACTGTAATGTTCATTGTTTACCAAGGAATGATTCAGCAGGGCATTATACTTGCCACAGTGGTACTGGAGCTAAGGAATGTCTGCCTAACTGGTTTGGGGAAAACTGCACTGTCTACTGCAGGGCAAGGAATGATTCGTTAGGTGGACAAGAGTGCACGCTTAACGGCAGCCGTCTTTGTGCCAGTAACTGGTATGGTCCGAGTTGTAGCGTGTATTGTACCTCCAGAAATGACAAACAGGGTCAGTACACTTGCAATCCAAAGACGGGACAAAAAATATGTGGGCAAGATTGGTACGGGGCCAACTGTACCACGTACTGCATTCCAAAAGATAGTGATTGGTTTGGTCATTACAATTGTAACAAGATCGACGGCGGAAGACAGTGTCATAATGACTGGTATGGAAGCCACTGCACTCTCTTCTGTACCCCACGCAATGACACCCACGGGCATTACACGTGCAATGGAACAAATGGAAGTACGGACTGTTTGGATGATTGGTTTGGAACTGAGTGCAAAACGTATTGTAAAGCAAAGAACAACTCTCAAGGGCAGTACTTCTGTCGTGTGCAGGATGGAGCCATGATGTGCCACAAAGACTGGTATGGAACTAACTGTCTAGTATACTGCACGGCTACAAATAACTCCAGGGTGCATTATGAGTGTGATGCTAGAGATGGTAGCAAGATATGCCACGCAGACTTTTACGGTCCTAACTGTTCGACACACTGTGTTCCAAAGCGAAGCAATATAGATGGACATTATGACTGCAACATTAAGGATGGCAGTAAGATTTGTCTTCTGAACTGGTACGGACCAAATTGTAGCGTGTATGGTACAGCTAGGAATGACTCATGGGGACATTACGAGTACAATGCAGTGGACGGGAACTGGAGCTGTCTGGAAGAGCTAGCATATTCTCAAGGAGCTAATAGAACGATAGAAAACTATCGCCATCTTACTCACGGAGAGAACGCAAAGCCACATTCAAATTTTCCCGCTCGCGGGTGACGTCAAATCCCCCCCTGCATCGTTCCCAGTCTTTTTTAGAGAGATAGAGGCTGGGTTCTAGCAAGCGTGCAGCCAAGAGGGACGCTTCAAATCACCATAACGTCAGGTTTGATCGTCTGTGGACCGTCAGGTTGGTGGGCGTTTTTCCGTCTCAGGGAACCGATGAAGTAGATAGAACCAACAAGTCACCAGAACTGTTTCGCTGCTTATAATTTGCCGTTTTTATGCTTCATGTACAGCTGCATGTTATTCTAACTCCACGGACGCACAGTAAAGCTCAAGTGCCTATTATATAACTTAACCCTTCGACCTTGTGATCCGTTACCCAATCAGCGCAGATCATTCTTACGGTCTATCAGTGCCCCTCTGTTTACCGTTCTACTGACTAAATATAGTTGCACTTGACAAATAAATAATGCGATTAACTTTACTTTATTCGCTAAAGCTAAACTGAAGTTAATGTCACTATTCCTGAAGAACATAGCACAACTGCAATATAATATAAATAATCGCGTGACACGCGAAACACAATAAGATACTCTCAAGATGGCGTAATTGAGGAAACACTGATTTTCAGTTTGGTTAGTCTGTGCGACGTCCGATTTGCGTAACAAAAACAACCTCACTTATCTCTCCAGCACTACGAGCTGATATTCTAGACAGCACGTGGTGAATCAGACAAGAGTATTGGTTAGTAGGCAAGGCGATGCATAAAGGCAACCAAGCCGACATGCTCGGGAGAAGTCGTTGCGCAGGCTTAACCGCACCACGCCGGAGTTACCCCAGTTAACTTTATTGAAGCACAACTAATAAACATAGCCAACCCATCTCCAATCGGGGAGGGAGGGAGAGAGAAAATTGCTTAATTGGCAATAAACACTAACTGCACTGTAAAAGTTGTACTATACAAGCTGTGCTATACAACAGCTAAACATTACACGTGTACTATCTTAGTTATGAATAGGGCCTTAATGCTATTGGCTTGCTATTGGCCAATGGAATAAAACGTACGAAAGTGCTAACTAGAAACAAAGCCATAAGGTTGTTGGCCTAGCTACAACGAAGCTATTGATTTACTGACCTTGGGATCCCAACAAACACTCCATGAAAGGCTCATTGAGAATGAGCGTCACGTTCTATTAACAATATTTTACTGATCTAACAGTAAAATTTTATCTAAATACGGCGACTACTAGCACCTGCACAAGCACATATGGTAGCTGATTAAATCCCCTTTTCATTAAATAACCTATTGAATACGCGGCGTAGTCAATCGATAATATCGATAATCGATAACATTCGATAACAATCGATAAAAATCGATTAATTTTTTCAAAATTCGATAAAAATCGATAAAAGATTTCGTTGTGAGTAATCGATAATTATCGATTTTTGAATTAAGGCTATCGATTTTATCAAATACATATCGAATTTATCGAAACTGAATTATCGTACCATTTTTCGAAACGAAAACGAAAAACACCAAAACGAAAACACCAAAAGATATTAAAGAGCTCGCAGAAACACTTACAACAACTTTCCTGTTCGTTTAACGAAAAAAATTGCTTCATCTTTTCTACAAACGTTTTGTAATACTCAGCGTGTGTTGTATTTGAAATCCGCTTGAGATCCCTGGGTTTGTTTTGCTGATGTGACACAATCGCACGCTCGTTGCTCTTTTTCTTTAAACACAAAGACTATCGTGATTTTTTGCTTTGAGATATGAACAAATCATCTGCATGCCCTCGGGCTCGTAATCTTAATGTTAAATAAAAAGCAATAGCTTGCGATAGAGACTAAAAACCAACGATAATAATATTTATTGTCATCCAATACCTGTGTTTTTACATGTAATACTACTTGAACATGAACAAAACTGTAGTAATATTTGGCTTCACACCGTCTTTCAAATACTTCTTTTGAAATCATAATGCAGTCTCTTTAGTCACTTGTACAGTGCTTGTTAACAAATCATTTCATTGCCGCCTTTGAAATCTGCATTAAAAAAGTCACAATCAAACGCTCCCTCAACGGAAACAGGATAATTTTTATCGATTCTATAACGATCGATGAATCCGATAAAATCGATAAAATTAACACTTTGTTGGTGTGTGAGTATCGAATTTTATCGATTGACCGATAAAATCGATATCGTTTAAAATCAGTTTATCGATAGATATCGATTTATCGAATGACTTTCCGGTATCGATTTTTATCGAATGACTACGCCGGGATTGAATAGCATACGGAAATGCCAATAAAATGGTAAAGCGCATCGTGTCTAAATATAGGTTTTGATTATTTAAAACAGAAACATGCATAAACTTTCCTACCAACCGGAAGACGCTGCACGCCTACTATTATTCTTATTATAGTTCGCACCGTGGGAAAATTCTTGGTTGTCTGTTGCTTGTTTGGTAAACAGGAACACTAATACTCAGACCATAAGAATGATCTGCCTTGATTGGGTAACGAATCATCAGGTTGAAGGGTTAAATAAGCTTTTCTAGGAACTTGAACTTTACTGTTGCACCCATGGTAAGAAAACGTTGCGTTGTGATTGGTTGCAGCGTTTGAGTGGTTTCCTGTAATGAGAGACGATTAGAAGAGCATGAAGCATAAAAACAGCGATTTGTAAGCGGCGAAACAGTTCTGCACCTTCAGTACAGCAAAAGGTGACTAGTTCTATCTACTATACCCTGATACGGAAAAATGTCCCACCAACCTGACGGTCCACCGACGATCACAACTGACGTTCTGGTTGTTGGAAGCGGACCTCTTGGCTGCACGTTTGCTCGCAAACTCGTGGAAGGAGGCATGAAAGTGTTCATGATTGATGCCGGAGAACAACTGTCACCAGAACCAGGAGCACATTTGAAGAACTCCTTCTTGTATCAGCGTAATGTGAACCTCTTTACTGGTGTGATCAAGGGTCATTTATGCCCACTTTCAATACCACCAGATGAGAGTGCAGTTCCTACTCTAGATCCTGCAGCTTTCACCTACGATCCACGAAAATACAAAGGGTAATGCACTATTATTATCATAATTTTGGCACTTTTTAAAATTCAATTACAACGATGTGATTTGCACCATGTCAAACCTACTTTTGATTAGCAATACGTACATAGTATGCACCAGAGTGATTTCTCGAGGAACCTGCATGCGACAGAAAAGTCCAAGACAATCACAGCACATCAATTCCGGTGTGCGACAAATACAGACTGCAGACCAATAGACTTCTCAGTATATATCGCGTTACCATTACAATTGCTGAGAACTAACCCTAACCAGGCTAACCAGAGGTCTATTCAGGCTAACCGGAGCGCTATTCAGGCTAACCAGAACATTATTTAGGCTAACCGGAGCGCTATTCAGGCTAACCGGAGTGCCAGTCTGCAGCTAGTCTGCATTTGTCACACACTTCATCAATTCTACGATTATCTCATGCTTATCGTAGGCTAGATATGGGTCTGGTATGTGACAGACATGCATTATAGACCATAATTGTAGATTGTGCTAGGCTACGAAGTAGCTGAAGTACAATCAGAATTCTATTATTGTTGCACGAAGAATTCACTAATTGGTCTTGGCCTCAAATATACAGAAATACCAAAGTCATTAAAAGCGAAAATTATGCAGCGCGAAAAAGGTTTCCATAAAAGGATATGCATACCATATATGGTCCAGGCAATCCCATAAGCCTAGGCGCCAGTACCTAGCCGGTGGCCATTGAACTTTGCCACAACAAAATAAACAGACTAGGGAAACTAATAACTAAGCATCTTTATTAACACAAAACTTGACATAAAACAAAATGACACAATGCAGCAAGGATCTTGTTGAAGACAAACCAGTAGGCAAAATGAGTCCAATCTGCAAAGAGATAAAAGGACATTGTTGGCACAGAAGTTATGTAAATAGGGAGGGTGGGAGGGAATTAGTGAATTCTTCGTGCAACAATAATAGAATTCTGATTGTACTTCAGCTACTTCGTAGCCTAGCACAATCTACAATTCTATAACATGTTGCACTCAGAATTCACTAATTGGTCTCGTTTAAAGCAACTGACCTAAGAAATGACTGCTGTGCCAAAAGACACTGAGTGGCGAGGGCGGTAATAAAAACGGTTGAAGGTAGTCTCCCTCGACCAGTCGGCTGCTGTCAGGATATCTTTCACTGATACACCGCTCTGTCTTGCTGCAGAGGAAGAGGCGCCTCTTGTTGAGTGAGCCTTAAAAACACTTATGTCTATCCCAGCATCCTGTAGAGTCAGCTTTAGCCATCTACCTATGGATGTTGAAGAAACGGGAGAATAAGGTCTTTGAGTTGCTAGAAACAAGGGCTGACTATCACCACTACGGTTGCGGTGATTATCTGTCTTCTTAATGTATTCCCTGAGACAGGCAACTGGGCACAACTGAACATTGCCTTTAAGAGCTGGGAAAAAGAAGGTGACCTCTTTTCCCGGAACTCTGGTCTTAGTTAAACCAGGAATCTTGAACTCCACGCCCTCAGGTAGATATTGCATAAATGCCAAATCTAAGGCATGCAAATCAGATTGTCGCTTGGCACTTGATAGAGCGAGTAACATTGCACACTTCCTTGAGAGGCGTTTGATGTCTAAGTTACTGTTATCTGGCCACTTCTCAAAAAGATTAGTAACCAAAGAAACCTCCCAAGTCCCAGAGTAGCGGGGTTTAGGTGGTCTCTTATTGAATACCCCCCTCATAAAGCTACACACAATTTTGTGTTGACCCAAGGGAGATCCATCCAAGGGTGGAACTGTGGAGCTAATAGCTGATCTATAAGTGTTTATTGTAGAATATTGTTTACCTTGCTCAAACAACTCTGTGAGAAAGTGAACTAAATCACTTACAGCTGGACAAAAGGGATCAATCTGTCGTTGGCGACTCCAGCTACACCACTTAGCCCAACAGGACTTGTACTGAGCATTTGTTGATCTACGTTGGGCAGAGAGGAGAATATCTGTAGCTTCTTTTGATATGCCCTCTGAAGAGAGGTGTTCCCTGAGAGTCTCCATCCTGCTAGGGGCAGGGAGTTGTTGACGATCATTGGATGTCTGTTCCCCAGTGGGTCTAACAGCAGGTCGCTGTGGGTTGAAAGCAAAACTGGGTTGTCTGTTAGCAACTGTAGTAGGTGGGGGTACCATGCCTGCGCTGGCCACACTGGGCATATGATCAACAAAGTTGCTCCTTCGAGGCTGATCTTCCTCAGACATTTGCTGATCAAGTTGAAAGGGGGGAAGGCGTAAGCATTCTCTTCCCTCCAAGGCTGAACCAGGGCATCGTACTGTTCTGCTAGGGGATCTGGCAGGTAACTGTAGAATCTCTCCAACTGTGTGTTGTTCCTGTTGGCAAAAAGGTCTACAGTAAAGGGACCGAAACTGTGATTCAGAACCTTGAACACGTCCGGATCGAGCTTCCAGTCCGCTGCATCTGGCTTTGCTCGAGACTCTGCATCTGCTATGACATTCAGTCGACCTGGAATGTGCTCCGCTCGAAGAGTGATTTTTCTCGTGAGGCACCACTCCCATAGGGAACGAGCATGTTTGTCTAGCACACCCTGCTTGGCTCCCCCCATTTTGTTTACATAAGCTATAGCCGATGTATTGTCCATTTGTATCAGGACATGGGCATTGTTCAAGGATTTGGTGAAGGCCTTGATCGCGAGGGTAGCAGCAAGCAGCTCCAAGCAATTTATGTGAAGTGAGGATTCGTGAAGGGACCAGGTTCCCCTTGTCTCGATCCTGTTGCACACAGCCCCCCCAGCCTGACCCCGAAGCATCCGACTGGATTAGCAGGTCTGGAAGGAGAGGCTTCACTGGTCTGGAGTTGGCTGTGGCTAGGTTGGTTACCCACCACTCCAGGTCTACTATAGCTTCTATGTCTAGAATTACCTTCTGATGGAGGGGAACTCCCTGGTGGTCTAAGGAGTTCTTCTGGTGTTGAAGTGCCCTGTAATGGAGCGGAGCCTGGAAAACAGCTGCCTTTGCTGCTATCATTTTGCCAATTAAACGTGCTAGCTCTGATTGTGAGACAGTCCTGGAACTTAGCAATCTTCTGCAGTCGTTCCGGAGGTTCAGGACTTTGCTTTCCGGAAGGGAAAAGCTCATGTGAATGGAGCTGACCAGAACACCTAGGAATTCCATCTCCTGTGAAGGGAATAGAATAGATTTGTCCATATTCACAACAAACCCCAGATTTTCCAACAGGTGGAGCATCAGAGATGCATCTCTCATAGCTCCCTCCTTCTGAGAATTTAGGATTAGCATGTCGTCCAGGTAAATACATATCCTTAGCCCCAGTCTCCTGACATAAACTATCAGGGGCTTCAGCACTTTTGTGAAGACCCGAGGTGCTGAAGTGAGACCGAAGGGGAGGCATTTGAACTGGTAAGTTACATTCTTGAACTGAAAGCAAAGTAGCTTTTGGTGTGCCGGGTGGATAGGAATGGCAAAATACGCGTCCCTGAGGTCGATTTTGCACATGAAGTCCAGAGGACGAAGGCTGTCTGCAACCACCTTCAAGTCCTCCATCTTGAAATGATGGTGGCACACAAATGAGTTTAGTGTGGAAAGGTTTATCACTGGGCGTTGCCCTCCCCCTTTCTTCTCCACTAGGAAAAGGTTGCTGCAAAAGAGATTGCTGTGGTAGGGAACTTGCTGTATGGCTCTCTTGTCTAAGAGGCTGGCAATCTCCTCCTCTACTAGGGCGAGCTGACTGGCATTCAAAGGATGTGGCGAAGGCAGCCGTGACTGCCTGGGAACCCCTGTGAGCTCTAGTTTGTAACCCTTTACAGTGTAGAGAGTCCACTGGTCTGATGTTAAGAGTTCCCAGTTCTGGAGAAAATACTTTAGCCTCCCCGCCCTCGGGATGTTCTCTAAGTCGACATAGACAAAGGGAAGGGGGGAAAGTGAATGAGTATGAGGAAGGCTTACCTTTGTTTCCCCTGCATATAGCTTCTGTTGGAAGTTTGCGAGGGCTGCTTGTTGGACTTCTGTTCGAATGCAAGCCTTTGGTCCACCCCTCCCAGGTAAGGCTTCCCTTGGGAGGGGGCCCTCCGAAAAGGCCGGTTGTTGTTGTAAGGCCTCTTCTTATTAAAGCTTTGATTGCTTTGATTTCCAGAAGGCGAATGGGCTTGGTGAGAGGAGTGGTCATTCTGCCCATGGGTGGTTGATGAACTATTGCCTCTAGAAGATTTCTTTTTGAACTGGTTTTTCTTGCTTTGAGGCTGGATGGCTTTAGAGACTTTTTCAGCCAGTTCACCAACAAAGTTAAGTTCCTTGGCTTTAGATTCACCAAACAGAAACTTCTGCATAGAATCAGAGTGCTTACCGAGCTCAGTTATGTCGGTGATATGTGTGGACTTAACAATATCCTGACGTCTATGTTTGTTAACAGTAGCCACACCATGTCCCAGCAAGCGAAGGCTTTTGAGAACCAGGTTGATTGCCTCACCGACCTGTACAGCCTGTGGGTCTCTTTTCAAATGTTGGAGAAGGATGCAAAGTGGACCAGCTGCATCCATATAATTTCTCTCAGTCACTTGGAGATCCTGTTCCCAGCGAAGATTAGCTAGAGACTGCTTACCTTGAATAAGGACAAGCCATTTATCGAGCTCTGGAACATGGAGAGCGGGAACGTCGGGCTTAGGAAATTGTTTCACGAGTTCGTTATGAGCCTTCTCCTCCATGCACGATCGGAAATAAATATCAAGGATTTCCTTGAGATCTTTATCGATATTCCACATACAATATCGAGTATTCGTTGAGCCAGAAGGCGGAGGAATTTCGTCAACTACTGTCACTTTAGAAGCGTGTTTCTTCGCTTCGTCTTTTGCCGCCAATAAGGCTGAGGCAAAGGGATCGGCAGAGCCGCCTTCGGAGACCTTAGCAACTTTGCTCAAAGGTTCCGGATCCCTGACAGAAAGGCAGCTAGGAGCTGCAACGCTGAGCAGGCTTGCTGCGAAGGATCTCTTTCGGCCGGTTTGCTGTTGGTTCGAACTAGGCGGGAAACCGTTCATGGACAAACGGGTTTCTTGCAAGGCCGACTGATCCTGAGAGGCGCCGGTTAGTTCGCCTTCCTCCAGCGTAGAATCGCCGTTAAACGATCCCCTTGGGGATGCAGGCGACTTGTCATCATTTTCCGAGCCCGTAGACCCGTGATGAGACACATTTTCATCATCCATAATGGCTAAAAACTTCTACAGAAAAGGAAAAGATCAAACATCTACTTTGCAAAGTGAAAATGGCCACCGGCTAGGTACTGGCGCCTAGGCTTATGGGATTGCCTGGACCATATATGGTATGCATATCCTTTTATGGAAACCTTTTTCGCGCTGCATAATTTTCGCTTTTAATGACTTTGGTATTTCTGTATATTTGAGGCCAAGACCAATTAGTGAATTCTGAGTGCAATTCAACATGTTATAGAATTGACAATCATTCTAGCAGTGCAATGAAAGCACCACTTAGAGGCGCATAACTCTCGGTGCTCATCTATACACATCAGGTATAACGCTGGAGATAGTTACACAAATATGCTATTGACACTCATGCAATTAACATGCAGCTCTAACTGTACTTCTGAAAATTGTTATTTCAATTGATCAAGCTTCGTATGAATCACAAATGTTCAAATAAGGAGACACACTGATAGATGAATCTATCACTAACAAGCTCTAAACTCAGGTGGAATCTGACAGTCAGATCTAGTTTGTATGTTTGACTGGCCTCTGTTGTTGGTATAGCGTACTTTATACTTATTTTCGATGGCTGCTGTTAACCTAGCTACACAATTTTGAACCACTATACTGCGGATGGATTAAACAATGACAAAGTATCGAAAGCAAATGACGCCATCACTATTGATCAAAGTGTTTTCAGCAAAATCAACGGGTCGAAAACTTATAATCTATCATTTATGACTTATTAATAACAAAATTTCACACGAACCCTCACACGGTACCGTGCATAATCATTGTTTCAATGTTTTTTCTTTGCTTTTAGATTTGTGAAAGATGGCCAAAACCCTGACCAGTCACCATATGACAACCTTCCTGATGCCGCTGCAACATATGCTGTCGGAGGAATGGCTACCCACTGGACTGCGGCTGTTCCACGTCAACATCCGGAAGTTGAAAGAAGTTCACTAATTGCGAATGAAGAATGGAACACGCTTTATAAAGAATCTGAGAAGCTTTTAAAGAAAGATGATGAATTGTTTGAGAAATCCATTCGTAATACAATGGTGAAGGACGTCTTGAACAAAACGTATGATGAGGAGCTTATTAAAAGTGGAACAAAGAAAAAATACTTCCCACAAAATCTGCCACTTGCGGGTGTTAGGAAGCATCAGGAGTTTGTAATCTGGACTGGAGGTAACACAATTCTTGGTGAAGACTTGGTCAAGGATATAAAGTCGGGAGATTCCTCAAATATACAACTAAAGGTTTGTAAATGTGCACCGATTATCAATATTTGATATTGAAAATAACTGATAAGTGTAGTGATATTTTTTGTGCCTTATTATGTGCAGCCTATGTGGCAGTGTGAAATGGTTGTTCCCAGTGATGATGGAGAAAGCATCTCGTTTGCAATAGTGAAGGATCTCCTAGGAAAGAAGAGATACCGTGTACATGCGACAGTATTTGTCCTTGCTGCTGGTGCTGTTCTCACCCCGCAAATCCTGTATAATTCAGAAATCCAGCCTGAAGCCCTTGGGCACTACCTCTGTGAGCAACCAATGGCATTCTGTCAGATTGTTCTGAAGCAAGAAATTGTGGATAACATTGAGCAGCGTCCAGAGTGGGAGGACGACATACAACAGCACAAAGTTAAAAACCCAGAGGATCCCATCCCTATTCCTCTAGATGATCCTACTCCACAGGTATAACAACACTAATAATGATTATTATGATAAAAGGGTGCAAACTCCCTGTTAATGACAGGCCTTACACACCAACTTCCTGAACAAATTAGTTTCCAGCAATGAATTATCTCTAGTTTCAGGGAAAAATAATGCCTTAAGCGAGTACCCTAACAGATGGTTGTATAGATAAGATTAGTGAACTTTTCTGCTGACATGAGAGTTTGTTTTAATACCATTAGGGCAGCGCCTATTTTCTGGTTTTGATATTGTGAAACTTAGAGTAGGTAATCATAAATTATTGATCAAAACTGGCAGACATGATCAAATCCCAAGGGATAATAGACTCCGCCCTACGTGTGGATGAAACCAAATTGAAGATGAATTTCATTTACTTTTCCATTCTACTAAATACTGTACTTTTAGAGATGAATTTTACAAAAATATTGAGAATCAAATACCAAACATGACACAATTACCTCCTATGCAAGCCGCCAAAAAATTAATGAACTCTGATAATTATTATTTAAATACTCAACTGATGAACTTCATTTTGAGATACTTATCTTTACGAAATAGTCTTCTATCAAATGAAAGTGATGTAACACCCACGTAATTGTTTTTTTTCCCTATTATGTGATTATGATTGTTATAAGTTTCGCTTTAGTTAGGTTGTACGTTTTTGCAATACTGTATGTACTTATAGTCATGCAAATAAAGCTTGTTGTTGTTGTTGATATGAAGAATTACAGTTGAGTAAGTGCATAACCTTGCTCAGAAACGAATTATCACCGATAGACCCTCCCAACGCATGTGCCAGTACCAAGTATGGAATGCAACACCTCTTATTTCCAATAATGGTTATCACGATAGTAAGCATAATCTAATTTATCATTAAGTCTCGTTACACAGTAATACAGTATATAGGTCTTGTTTGAGCATAGCTAGTTTTCAAGCAAAAGTGAAGGACCTAGCTGTAGTAGACTATTTCTCAGGTGATTATTCAGACTGGAGCTTCCCTTGTCAAAGTGCAAAGATGAAGAAAACTAGAAATGACTCCATATTTCTTGAACTAGACAATTTTTATGGGCATCCGCAAGTAAAAGTAATCAAGCATGTGTCAATTATAACTTGTTCACAACTTTCTTTGAATCTGTAGGCAGTTGCTGAAACTGTCATGCTAATGTACGCAAACACATATCTAGCAACCCTCACTATCAATGCGCAGCCCCTAGGGTAAACTAGATTATTATTTGTTATGTACAAACACACTGTACATGTAGATTAAACTTTTCATGCATGTTTAGTCACATTCTATATGTTGCTTGTGTACACAGTGTTGGATCCCAGTCTCAGAAAGCCGTCCATGGCACTGCCAAGTCCACCGAGATGCTTTCTCGTATGGAGAGGTTGCCCCAAATATTGATACTCGACTCATTGTTGACTTGCGTTGGTTTGGAAGGGTCAACCCACGGTATGAAAATCGTGTTGAGTTTTCCAACACCAACAGAGACACATTTGGGATGCCTCAGCCAACATTTCACTTCAAAATGACAAAAAAGGAAGGAGAAGAAGCTCACAAGATGATGGCAGACATGTGTAAGGCTGCCAATGCCCTTGGTGGGTTCCTTCCTGGCTCAGAACCCTCATTTCAAAAGCCTGGCCTAGCCCTCCATTTAACAGTAAGCACAAAATCTTTTAAGATTACAGTACGTCGGTGAAATACAATCAAACCTAATCACTTCTAATAGAAAGTGGTACACACATTCGGCTAAAGAGCAGTTACAATTCATGAGCAAAGCCCGGCCAGTATTATGGAAACACGAGTCTGTTAAACGTTTTTATCGTATTATGTGACCCTGGCCTCGAGTATCTGCACCATCTCAGTTTCTAAATGTTTCGCATGTCTGCATGTCTCGTGTTACTTAAAACTTTAAACTTTAAAGCTTTCTGTGACCTTGCTGGCTGCATTATACTCGGTGCCAGGTTATCGAAAATTGAAAAGCGTACATTTAATTTAAAGAAACATTTAGACTCTTCACCTCAAATACATTATGCCCCTTTATAGAATTCCATTCATTGACTAAAAAGTAAAATTAAAACTGTTCTTGTCGCTGGTTGTCAGTAATCCGAGGAACGGCAGAACGCGGAACGGCGGAACGAGAAACAGCGGAACGAGATTTCCAAGTACTAATCCCGCCCAAATTGTCCATAAGATCCATTAAAACTAGAAATTCCTTTTTCTCTATTTGCATGACTCTTATAACCCTTTGTCTCGTCTGACACTGATACCACAAGGAAAGCATTGGTTTCCCTCTGATCGCTGAAGTTAAGCCCTGTTGCGCGGAGTTAGTACTTGAATGGGTGACCTACTGAAAATACCCCTTGTTGTGGGCTTTTCATTTCTATTCTTTTTTCCTTTCTTACGAAATATGTAACTTTTCAGGCCCTTCTATTTTTTTTTTTTTGTCAACGGCTTTTTTTGACTTGCTTCGACTTCGTACGTTTCATTGTCTCGATTGGGGCGAGCAAGTCCGAAGGGCAGTCACGCTTCTCCTTGGAATCCTCACTCGAAATGAACTCGACAACCTGGCTCTAGATCGACCTCGAAGGATAAAGAATATATACATGTCCTTTATTTTGTGAGATATATTTACTGTTTGTTTGTTGTTGTTGTTTTTGTTTTGTTTAGAAAAAAAGAAAAAAAAAGAAAAAAAATCTCGTCACCCGCTGTTTCTCGTTTCGGCCGTTCCGCGGATTACTAACAGCCCTTGTCGCTCCATAAAAGTTGCGTTATATTGTAGTGTGATTCACAACACGATATACTTGCCGCTCTTTCAAAGATTTTAATTAGCCTGAAACGCTGCGATAGGTTATGGAAAAAAAATTCCATGTGCCCTGAAGAAAGATTGTTACTCCATACCAACTTAGAAAAATTTAGACTCGTCACCCCAAATACATTATTCCTCTTTAGAACTCGATTTTTTTTTTTTAAAAAATTGTCGTTTGATAATAGTTACATGATAATTGTTGCGTGATTTTCATAACTCGATTAACTCAGATCTCCGGTCAATCTTCGGACAATCTTGTTCTCGATTCTATGTGTCCAGAAGAAGGACTATTATCTCCATACCCTTATCATTTGCTGTTTAATCAGTTTAATATTTCATTTAGTTCTTCTCGTTCAGCATGTAAGACATTATACACCTATAGCGCCGATCACAAACGTAACAGGAGACAACTAGGTTGACATCTGTTTTTTATTCACATCGATAAAATCTGTCGATTGCATTTTTGACATTTTTTGCTGGTCTTCAAGGAAAACTAAGGAGCCTTGATCGTGTAAAGAGAACAGATGATGTCGCCAGTGTTTAAAAAATTACAAAAAACATCACCAGCGTTTAGAATCAATAATTGTCAACATTTCTTGGAGAAAGAACACATATATTGTCCCGCCAATTTACAATAAATAGTATTTATTTTGTTACTTCGTGACCTCTGCGCCAAAGCTTCCTCAGTACACGAGACAAAAAATAGAACCACTGTATTTCAACAATCACTTCACCAAAGTATATACTAATATCCTGAATATCATTTGGAATTACCTCAATTTCTAGTAAATTGTTTCTTACTCCTTTAGACTAAATCACAAGCCTTATGTAATGTATTTCATGAAGTATTACCCTGATCGAACCTCTCCGCCGCAGTCCAACAGTACAAGACAAAACTACGTCTGTTTCTTAATTCACTTCGGAAAAATTTGTTAATCACATTCTTGACATTTTTTGGCGGTAAGTAAAACCAAACAGCCACATCCGTGTAAGAGCACACAATGTCTCAGCATTTAGAATTAACTCAATACATTGTCGCCCGCGTATGAAATAAATACCTGAAAACTTTTCTTCGCGCAAGAACACATATAATGTACCACAAATTTACCATAAATATATATCCATTGTTTTAACCTTGTTCACTTGTCGCTTCGTAAACACGTGAGATCTTCCACGAAGTACTACCTGCGCCAAACCTACCCACACCAAATTCTCGTGTTACCATGAGAACGAGAATGAGTGCTTCATCACGGGTTCCAGACACCGAGAAACAGATGAAAGCACTCGGCCTACGGCCTCGTGCTTTTATCTGTTTCGAAATGTCTTGAACCGTGATGAAGCACGAATCCCGAGTTTTTGACATGTCTTCTCAAATGAAACAATACGAAATTATGCAGTGACTTTTTTTCTCTTGTATTGCATTGTTTCCGTGACTTGTGATAATCAATAAAACATCTCATCAAAATGCAAGTGTTTGATCTCAGATCAGCTGAAAAACATGTTTCATCTCAGATGAAAACCTGGTGGTGTTTTATCTGGTGTTTCACTAGGTATCAAGATTTTTCAACCTGACCCAAATGGTCGTCATTTATTGGCTCTTGACTGCATGAATAATTAATCAGTTTGAGAACTTCTTTTTCTCATCACTGTTAAGTATAAATAATTGTTCATTATGCTGTGGATGGAGGTGGCTTACTAAAACTCTTATACTAACACATTTTATTCGACACACTTCTGCAAAAAAAAAAAAAAATGGTTGGAGGCCACTTAGAAAAAAAGATATTCAGTTCAAAGGCTAAAATGCAAAGGTGTTAATATTCATATTTTTCTAGCTCTTGGTGCTTAATGACCATGGTGAATATCATTACAACCAAAAGAAATATATATTTTTATTTAAAAGAAAACAAAAGCTATTAGTGTAGTGTGCTCAATGTCTTGTGATCATGCACAGTGACCAAGTGTTGATGAAAGCACGATACTGTGTAAACTGTTGACATAGATAACATTATTATTAGACATTGACTAGGTTATAAAAAGTACATGAGCAACATTTGTCACAGACACGCAACCAGTAAACAACAATTGAGTCGCCTTCAATTGAACAGTACAAGTTCTGTCTTTATAAACATTCTTTAGACAAGAATCTCCAAATTTTTCCAAAATTCGCCAGCTAGTTGGCATAATTTTGTTTTACAAAGCACACTGCATCAATTCATCCAATAGGGCTAATTTGCAGTTAAGCAATTCCACTTGATTAAAGAACTACTGTCACAAATAGATCATAGCATAATCACCCCTTCATGTTTACACGTACACGTTCCTAATTATTTGGTACAATTAAATTCCTTCTAGTTGTTTTTACTTGATAGATGTATATCATTAATGCACAGAAAATATTTAAAAGATTATTTTTTATTTATTAAGGGTACATGTCGTATGGGTGATGTGGATGACGGAAAAAGTGTTGTGGATACGTTCTCCAAAGTCTGGAGCTACAACAACCTCTTTTTAGGGTCCTGCGGAGTGATTCCCACTGGGACTGCCTGCAATCCAACCAACACTGCCATGGCTCTCGCCATCAGGTCTTCTGGGTACATCTTGAAGACATTTGGACCAAATGCGCGACGTTAAAAGATTAGTAACTGTAATGTCACGGTGATGAACCTTTTAAATGATTGTAGGGAGGCGTTGAAATAAACATAGTAACCATAGTTACATAATAATATAGTTTCAGTGGCCAGATTAATGATCACAACAGTGATTTATAGGTGCATGATTGAAAAAAAAATAGTATGTGATAGGGGAAGTAGTAGTAGAAGAAATAGTGTTTTATATATAATCAACGATGGTGTTTGATTTGGTATAAAGTAATGTAGAGGTTATTCATAGTGATGAACTATTATATGACGAGTGCAAAAAGTTCATAAGAATAAGTGTGTGGCTTGCAACAGTGACTTTTATAATGTAGTGTAACTCTAGAGACCGGTAGTACTATAACAGTATAACTAGTACTATAACGGTATTTAGTAGAATTCGACTAGTATACTAATGACTGATTGTCTGAGCTACTCGTAAACTATCAGCCATTAGAGTGCAGTGGTTATCGGTCGTCCACAAAATGCGACGTTTTTATCGTTTTTCCAAGTTTTGAAAGAAAGTTTAGATGTTAATGGATAATTAAATTCCCGAGAAGACTAAAGGAAGGACATTAGCGGTTTCTTGACTTCAGTTAAGAGCGAGATTCTGAAATTTTCGAGAATCGGCGGACAGAAGCGAAATTTCAATTTTTTTTGTTTGCCCCAAATAACCCCTTTAGTGAACTATTTTCGAAAATGACATTAAACGGTTCGGTTTCCCTTTTCTTTTTTCAAAATTAAGAAAAGTTAAAAATTCGTCCGACACGTCCACCGTGTCGGCCATGTTGGATGAAATTTAAGGTATTTTCAACACGCTCGTGTATACATACCAAAAAGCTACTTATAGTATACCCTTTTCACAGCTATTAAGGTATCTCTTAAAGTTTGTTTTGAGATACATTTTGTTTGAAAATATCACGTTAAAGGAAAGTTACGATCTTCGACAACCGACCCATTTCCAGCGCTAAAACGACAGGGTGAATATTAGCTAATTTCGAGTCTGCCAAAAGCGGTCTGGTATATCGTTTTCGAGTAAAAAAAACAACACCAAATTAAAGCTAAACCTTTCTTCTATGTTGTTGAAAAATATTATTGGTGGCCCGTAAAAATTGAACTGCTGAGAGAATTAACCGTAAAGGCTATTTTGACATGTGACGGTGCATTAGGCGCCATTAACAAAACAGTGAGCTCAGTAGTGGTTTGTCTGTAACTCAGCTTTAGAAAAAAGAAGCACTAAAAAATAATCATGTCGGACACAAATAGGTTTTAACAGCTATTAAAAATCATTTTAAGTATTCCTAAATTAATTAAAGCACAGAAAACTACTTCGGGACTAAACCAAACCGCCGGTGTGTTTACAGAACTGAAAGGAGAAAAGTAAACATTTGCGTCCCTTCAATGATATTTATCATTGTTGTATTATTTATTGTGCCAAATTACGGTTGTGTGATGTTAAAATTACTTTTAAACGCTAAAATCTGTAAATGTTACGTATTATTTTTCTTAAAGAGGGGATGTATTTATTTAAACATTGCTGAGCCTACTGGAAGTGAATAAAACGAATTTTAAACTTCCAGTGTCGTGTCGGCTAACGTTATACACTTAATGTCTGGTCCCGAGGGAAACAGTTAGTTTTGTTTTCCCGAGAGTCTCGATGTTTCCCGAGACGAAGTCGAGGGAAAACAAAACTAACTAGTTTCCCGAGGGACCAGACATTAACTGCTTTGTTATACATCCAAAGAATGAACAAATTAAAGAAACGAACGAAAAAAAATGCGTTGACAACAGCACGCCTGAGCACGACTTTATTTCTTCTATAAAATACTGCAAATGTAAAAACACATCGTAAACTACGGACAAAAGAAAGCAAAGAACCGACTTCCTTTCCAGGCATTTTCGAAATCCTTCTGCTCTTAAAGTTTTTTGACTTCGTTTTTCGAATATAAAGTAGAAAGCGCCGGTTTTAGCCACAAACTGTTCCACTGTGTTTCACGAACTTTCGAAGAACTATTCGACAAATTTCCTGGAATCGCCAAGAGTGAGCTTCAAAACATCACGCCACAATCACGCCACCGGTCTTGGTCACGTTTTGATCACGTGCTTTTTCTGGCCATTGATCACGTTGAGGTCAATGTATCCCCGATCGGGATACATTTGATGAAAATGTATCTCGATCGGGATACATTTAAATTCATGCAAGGCCACGTGATTATTAATCAGCCAATGAGAATCGTCTTTAGAGCAAGAGAAACTGCGGATGTATAACAATTACATTTGTCTCGCCGTTTCTTTGCTGTTTTAAAATAACTGAATTAATCGTCACGAAATTTGCTTGGATAACCTCGGTCATTCATTTCCAGTAGGCTCAGCAATGTTTAAATAAATACATCCCCTCTTTAAGAAAAATAATACTTAACACTTACAGATTTTAGCGTTTAAAAGTAATTTTAACATCACACAACCGTAAGTTGGTACAATAAATAATACAATAACAATGATAAATATCATTGAAGGGACGCAAATGTTTACTTTTCTCCTTTCAGTTCTGTAAACACACCGGCGGTTTAATTTGGTTTAGTCCCAGTGTAGTTCTCTGTGCTTTAATTAAAATTTAGGAAATACTTAAAATGATTTTTAATAGCTGTTAAAACCTATTTGTGTCCGACATGATTATTTTTTAGTGCTTCTTTTTTGTAAAGTTGAGTTACGGACAAACCACTACTAGCTACTACTGAGCTCACTGTTTTGTTAATGGCGCCTAATGCGCCGTCACATGTCAAAATAGCCTTTACGGTTAATTCTCTCGCCAGTTCAATTTTTACGGGCCACCAATAATATTTTTCAACAACATAGAAGAAAGGTTTAGCTTCAATTTGGTGTTGTTTTTTTACTCGAAAACGATATACCAGACCACTTTTGGCAGACTCGAAATTAGCTAATTTTCACCCTGTCGTTTTAGCGCTGGAAATGGGTCAGTTGTCGAAGATGGTAACTTTCCTTTAACGTGATATTTTCAAACAAAATGTATCTCAAAACAGTCAAACTTTAAGAGATACCTTAATAGCTGTGAAAAGGGTATGCAAAGTAGCTTTTTGGTATGTATAATCGAGCGTGTTGAAAATACCTTAAATGGCCGCCAAGGTGGACGTGTCGTAGTCCGGGGCCATGTGTCAGAAAAATCGGTCCCATGGGCATTTCATGAACATTTTAGTTTCTTTGCAGAAACTTATAGCCATTTAAACCTGTTTTATGCAAATTAGATATGACGTCACCATACAAATGAAGAATGACCAATAATGCCTTCACTTTTATTTTTTTGAATTAGATAAAATACGTATAAAATTAAAAATGCAGTCAAACACATTTCGACTGTATCAAAGCTTGAAGGAATAGAACGAAAATAAAATGGAAAATAACACTTGTTATTTACTTCAGTTATTTACTACATATCTCTAATGGATCCCCTTTGAATTTACCATTCTAATTTTTGAGCTTTTTAGAGGTTTTTTAGCCTATTCTTTTACTCCAGATAGTAAAATGGTTATAATCCTGTCATAATTCAAATAGAAATTGAGGCATGCATTTTGATGGTATTCCTATGGTGAAGAAGGCAAAGTGCATACGGTAATGACCTCTTTGCGCGCCTTTGGGTCATCATTAATTAGGGGACAGTGGCTTTGACGAAGGATGGATAGAGGCGGGGCTGTATGGCTCAACTACAACGCAACAGATTCTAGAAGGGAATCATATGAATCGTGCATTCACAGTACACATCATAAGGAACTCTGCCTTAAATATTTGCATATGGAGGCGTTTTTGAAGAGCGAAGTGCTAAAAGTAATGCCGACGAATACACAAATGTGAAACAAGCTTCCTTTGCCATGAACACCATATGCCAGGAAGGTCGATACAGTGAGCTTGAGACGAAATACAAAGACTTTCCAACCGCAACCTTTCCAACCTTCAGGAGAAGCTTGAGCAATTTGATACGGTCATGGGGTCTCAGTGTCCGCTATTCAAGTTTTCACGGGACTACATGACATTTGTGAAGTGTATCCTAATGTTCATACGTGCATCAAGAAACACTGAAGGAAGCGTGACTGGAATCTCCACCTTGAGTCCCTCACGGCGTTGGCAAAGTATTTCTTTGCCCATGACAGGCTGAACTATGCGCGTCATGTGCCACTATATCTAATGCAGATGCACAGGTTACGAATCGATGATCCAGATATTCACCACGAATTTATGCAAGGAAGCTTTTCTGTAAACTAGAATGAGATCCCGTTCTGCGCAGTTGGTCCTGACAACGCTATAGAACATGTCAACAAGGTGATAAAGATTCGGGGAGGACTGAAAGGTCTAATACAGCAACTAGCAGTCATGGCACAGTTGTTTCTTGTGGCGCAAGCTGTGGACATGGTGGGAGTACGAAGAGCTTCATCATCGCATGATCACGATTTAAGCAATGCGGTAATCAATCGCTATAACGAGAATTTAGAGAAGCTGAAGGATGTGCTGAAAACGAGGGATCCTTTCGCGACAACGGACAGTCATCTTGTGAACAACATAATAAACAATAATAAAAAAGGTTCTTATTGCCATTTTAAAATTCTCAATGCGCACATAATTAAAAAGAATAAATGCAAGATTACATCAAGGTGGGAGTGCTAACGCGAGATGAGTTCGGTCAGGCGTTGTTTGACACATTTGTCCAAGAGAGAGTCGTCGGGGCCAAGATAAGGGTTTGGAGACCCATGAAAAAGGCAAATCTCAAGTATTGGTTCAAGTCTGCTCGGCAAACAATTAAGAACAAGACAACTAGTGGCGTCGCACCCTTAAAGGATGACAGAGCTCTCTTTGCACGTTTTTTCAGGATGTGATCAGACAAGCACTATCTGTGGGAAAAGCAAAGTGCCGAAACGAAAAGAAACGAAAGACCGAAATGAAACACCAATACTCGGTGCCTTCTTTAGCCTGGGAAGCAGCGACACCATCTCAGAAGATGTATACATGAAGCTAGAGCGCTTTGTCTGCCAGTTGTACATCCCTTCGACACAGCTATTTAAGAAACCTAGGAGAGGTCGGATGGCTGCTTTTCAGCAAGAAACAATACGTAGATAAACAGCTATATACCCCCTATTGAAGCATTCCTACAACAGTTGACAAGGCGTGCTAATTTCGTTGCATTGGTCTGGAAGTCTTGCGACAACCCTAATCCAAACCTTCCTGGCCCGACATTACACGACTGGCAACAAGATGGAGATAGACTGCAGCCTGTTCCTACCACACTGCCACCTGCATCCAAGGCTAGGCCGTACTGCAGCTGATCGTCATCATCAACATCATCAGTTTATTCGCCACAAAAACGAACAGGAATAATTATTAAGAATCAAAGAAAGAAAAAGGGCGAGAAGACCGCCAAGAAACCATCAGGCTTATAGGGGAGGCCACCTCGGTTATCAATATATTTACAATTGAGCTGTAAGTGTGCGGCTTGGCCAATTCAGTACTATCATTTCATTAAAAATTCAATCATCTTTTTCTTAAAAGTAGGAAAGCTTGTTGAACAACCAGTGATGGATATTGGGAGAGAATTCCAAATTTTAGGACCTTGATGAAGTATTGTAAACTGCTTAAAGGTTTGTACGGCAGTGATGTGATCGATAACAACTGGCCGATCCAGTGTGGATGCAAAGGAACCTGCAACACAATGAGCTGTACGTGTAAGAAGCACAACCTCAGATGCACAGAAATGTGTGGTTGATGTGAAACGTACGAACAGGAACAGTAACACTGATGCAGTTGAGCATGTTACGAGAGATATCAATGACGATGAGGATCTGCATATCTAGGCCCATTAGCTACTTTGGAACTCAGAACATGGCATTTAAGTAAATTTGGATATAAAAAGAAACAAGGAAATGCTTCGCTACGCAAAATCACCTATGCTTTGCACGCATTCTTACTGATACATGTACAGAAAATGACGCTCAATAATTTGAGCCAGAATTCTAAAATTGCGGAAAAATAATTACATTGGCTTTACTCAATAAGCACTGCCTTTAATAGAACAGACTAAAGAGTAGATGAATGCAAAGGTTCGTGTATTATGGAAGCATTTTCGGGTACGTATAACAATACCAGACTTGGGTACCCTGTGGTTTGGGGGTCAAAAATCAAATTTGCATCAATTAGGCTTAAATGACTTCGAAATAATTGCAGACAACTTTTTTGCTATTCACCACCTATTAAACTATAGATTTCTGCAAAGAAACTAAAATGTTCATGAAATGCCCACGGAATTACACATGGCCCCAGACTATCGGGCGAATTTTTAACTTTTCTTAATTTAAAAAAAAAAAAGGGAAACCGAACCGTTTAATGTCATTTTCGAAAATAGTTCACTAAAGGGGTTATTTGGGGCAAATAAATTTTTTTTTGAAATTTCGCTTCTGTCGGCCGATTCTGGAAAATTTCGGAATCTCGCTCTTAAAAGCTTGAAATTATTGAAGAAACGGGTGCACGCGCGTAAACAACGGCAAATTTACCAAGGACAATTGAATGCGTGCGATTTTGTTAAAGCGTAAAGTTCAATAATGCGTAGAAAAATGATTAGAAGCCGTTATTTGCGTTTATTCCAGTTAGAATTTTACTAAAAGAGTCCTAAAACAATTAGATTATTTCTATGAGGTAATAGTTGATTGGCGGCCGCCATTAATCTTGACAGATCCCGGCAAAGATGTTAGCAGAGTGTCTCTGAGATTGTTTGCAGCATCGCAGTCGCAATCTCAAAGTGGCCTAGGTAATTAACCTTCTGTATAAAATCTTCTAGGGACCTCAAATGATCCCTGAAAGATTTTTGCCAGGGTACTGAGCATGATTCAGTACACTGTATGGGGTCCCATTTTTGACCTTGGAGGTCTGTAGCTAGCCTTGCGAAGAAAATTTGGAAAGAATAACATCCTCTTTACTTCTGGTCTCAGATGGGATATAAAATCAACTCTTTTAATTATCGACTGCGATAGGGAGCAAATTTGAGCTTTTTTGGTCTGAGATCGGGTAGGGTTTTCTAGCACCCCACCTCTTCTTTTCCTTGTCTCCCTCTCCACCTGTTTTGGGAAATTCTCGAAATCCGATTTTCTCCTCCACCCATCTTAGAAGGCACTGCATAACAATTATGCCTTTCCCACCTAGAAATCATCATAGCCCCCTCTCCCTCTATGTAAATTACAAGTACGACTGAAGCCTCCCTTACAACACCCTGATATATGATATGAAGCTGCTCTATAGTCAGTACCTGATTACCTAATGCTGCCGCCACACCAGATTCAGCGATCAGATTGTGTCCACGAGCGTCATATTCATTAATCAGGCCAATTGTTAGCCCTCACATAGGGGTCACATCGAAACCTCGCTCTGCTAAAAACTCCGTCAGTTGATCATGGGCGTATGTCTCTTTGAAAGATAGCTCTGGGTTTTCCCATATTCTTTTGTTTAGATCATACAACTGAGAAGAATGTTGGTCGATCGCTTCGATTGCACGTTTTTTCATATCGCAGCTCTCCTTTAGTCCGCCATTTTGAACTAGAGATGTGCTTGCGTTACTTATGTCATAAATTGCGTTACTATACGTCCCTGAGGACGAGGTCAAATCCCCGGCCCACAGACAAAACAAAATTTGAGATGGAAAGGGATGGTCAAAACATGTGTCAGACAACGCTTCACGAACTTGGCTAACTTGCAAATGTCATTCAATCAACCACTTATTATTTTATAAACTTACCAAAAATAAATTTACCTTAAATGAATACCCTGCCTCTAATATAATTATTTATACAGTTCTTTCATGTAATCAGTGACGAAATCACAGTATAAAGCGAAAGAAAAATTTGGTTCTTATTTCAAGAATAATTGTAATAACAAATCATGCCCAGAGGTTGTTTAAAAGATCGCTTTCTCGCGATGTAACACCCCCAGTCATTTCAGGTTTCACGCCTAAAAACGTTGACAATTTTCAAACGGCTCACGAGAAAGCCTAGCTTAATCGCGCACAGACCCTCTAGTAGGGCCTCCTTGTAGAAAAGTGGTCGTTGCAAAAAGTTTTTAATAATCCTCGATTTCCCAGTAGCATGTACATGTACCATGAAAGGTCATGAAGCATGTTTTTGAAAAAGGATATGCATTTTAAAATTAGAGGAGGTGACAGTTTTTAAAACATAAAAGTCATTTGATGTCAGTGGTAAACTAGCCTGCGAACGGAGACAAGCGACAGCCGGAAATACCGCGTTCGCAGGCTATGGTGAACAACCCACCCCCAGGATTCCTGAGTATCCACGAGTTTTTCGTTTTGGTATAAAGCCGTTTGCTACTGTGGTGAAAATTAATATTCATTTATGTGCTATTTGATCGAAAAAGGCCGTACTGATGTCCAATGTAAAACGGCTACAAGAGTAAAGGTTCATATTAAAAACAAAACGCTCTTGATAGATATGTGCCTTGACCCTAAACAACTCTCAATCATCCCAGTTGCTAGCATGATGACTATAATTGCTTAAGGTTATTTGCATTATGTAAAATGAGGAGGGAACTATCTAAAAATCTTGTTTCCATACCATCCTCTCCTAGTCATTAAAGGTGGTAAGCACCAATAATTCCGAGGGGTTAGCCCGTTCCCCGCCGGGATTCGCCAGAGCATTAATCCGAGAATGGATTAATTTAGCTCGGCGCGTGGCTCTAAACAAAACAACCTGGCTAATTTCTACATTTTGACCACGCCCTCTGTTTGAGTGTGCCCGAAAACAAACACTGAGTATTTCGCAAGTTCTCCACTTGTGGAATATCATAATAAAAGCTTGGTAAAGACTTTGAGCTGTCAAGTTAACTCTTACCTTGAGTTCAGATGACATTGTTTAACGTATGCTTGCACCAAAATGTGTTCTTCGCTGTTACTGTCCGTTTTCACTGTATTGGCGGTCCTTGCGGTGAGTTACGGTTATACATCATGGCACAAAAGATAGTTTTGTGTCTATAGTAATCTGCAGTGATATATCAACAGTCGCGCATCGCTTGGTAATCAAGACAAGTGCTAGCTAGGCCAACACGGATGTGGCAATGGTTTCAAACCATAACAACTGATACACAGAAAGGGAATTAGTAGATCAAAGGCTTTCATGTGTTTCTGAACAGTTTTTTCGTTCAAAGCAGCTACTAAAATTAAATTGAATCAAGGCAAGGATCATGGCGAGTAAAAAGGATTAATTAGGATTAAGCGAACACTCGGCATGGGATGAACGGTTCGTGCGTGAGGTTGCTGCAATTTGCGATGACAAAACATACGCCAAGCACACATTGTTATGAAAACGCAATCCCCCCATGTCACCTATCGTCAATTAACAACAGTTCAAAAGGCAATTACCGCAAGACTTCTGCTTGACGGGAGTTTCAGTAACTGTTCCTAACATCGATCAACATCCAGTCTGCCTTTCAGTTTATATAACATAATGCGATTTCAAGCATACAGTAGAATTCACCTGCCATGTTCCGAAAGAAAACAAACGTGGATCAGGCTAGCAGCTTTTTTTTTTTTTTTTTTTTCAATGTTCACTTTATTTGGCATTTAAACATGACAGAACAATATACAGAAGGAAATTTACGTTACAATACAATACGTACATTACAATGGAATATATATTTTTCGGAGCTAATTAACAACATTACTCAGCCTTACACTAAATTTAAAATTAATTAATTATTGAATATTACTCTCCTATATTGTAGGTAAAAAAAAAAAAAATTACAGTGACCACGAAGGCGAGTTACAGCGAAAACATAAAAAAAAAACACGGAAGCAAATATGAAAAAAAAAAAGGTTGTAAATTATGGACGAGAAGGGATATGAAGCAGACGTGCGCAAGTTGATATGCTCAGAATAGATAATTATACACAAAGTGTTGTCCATTTTGATGTATATTTCATAAGCTTGTTGTTTCTCATAGCGATTTCTTTTTCGCTGCGAATTTTATCATTGAGGAAGATATAGAAGGCCTCGAAAGACGGGGGGTGATTCGCTTGTTTAGCTTGAAAGATGAAAAATTTCGCTATCAAAAGAAAGTGGTTAAAGGTGTAAGTAGAAGTAGATTCAGGTTTGTAACCATACAAAATATCACTCGAAGTTACGGTTACGTCGTCGGCTCTTTTCTTATTCCACCAGTCGATAACGTTTAGCCAGAATTGCTTTACTTTGGGGCATTCAAATAACATATGCGTTAAGGTTTCTCGAGTAGACTCACAATATTTGCACATTGGATCTGGCTTAATTTTCATTTTATAAAGTATGTCGTTAGTAGGGAGTATATTGTTTATCACCTTATACTGAAAGCATCTCAATCTATTTTCTGTACAACTACAGGCTAGCAGCTAGCAGCAGCCTCTCGGCGCGTACCTCCGCCTAGCCGCTTGGGCCGTTCTAATTCGCGAATGTACATCCCAAGCGTTCTGGGTAACGATGAGACGCAGTTGTATTCGCAGGCTAGGACCAGTTTCAAAATGATACAGAAGAGAGCTGAGAATCATCAAGTATATACGGTATATGAATTTATGACAATGAGGTGAACGAGGCGGATTCTTGTATTTTTTAGACCAGTTGGGTCTTACCATAGCGGCAACTATATTTGAATTACAACCTATTAGTAGTTCTGTTTTGTATTAACATGGATGAAGAAGTTCAGTTGTTACGGTTATAATTACCCGCATTTACACTGGCATTGCTGTACAAACTGGTGTGCTGTGATTTGTCACGCGAGGTACAATGTTTTACAAAAAAGAGAACAAATTCTTATCAGGTCCCACTGTCAGGGGGATTCTCTCCAGAATTCTGAAACCAATTCACGTTTAAAACAGTTACTGTTGTAACGTTATCTTTTTTACGTGTTTCTGTACTAGCTGTGAACATTTTACAGTAAAAACGATTTGCGCTTTTGCTTTCTCGATTCAAGCAGTCATTTTTATACCTCTAAACTTTTGCGGATTAAAACATCACAGCGTCAACAGGTAATCATCACCGGTACATTAGAAAAAGCGCTTATTTTTTTTTCGGCAGATTATCACGAACGCTTACAGATAAGTTACAACACGTGTAAGATGAGCCACGGTCGCTATCGGAAATCGTTACTATACAGTTTGGAAAAATCGTAGAGCTTACTGCCATTCCAAGGAGATCGTTACGGAGTCTATAAGTGAAAACTACGTTGACTTCTTTCCTGCTTCTTGCTTATATCAAGACTTTGTATGCCCTTGAATTAAACCTCTTAACTGGTATTTAGTTCCGCGGATAGGAGGTGAAACGCACGCATGATTAATTTCACACGCAAAAGTTAGCACTTTGAACCAACGGTTTGGAAGCGCTTTTCCTCTTTTCCCATAAGGGAAAGTAAAAGAGATGTGTTTCCATGTTAACGTTCCATTAGGGCGTGTACCTGTGTGTGAATAGTTTCCACGCTCTTTTTAAAATTATTAAGACTGGATGTAACTTTTGAAAGCTGACATGGTTACTGTTTTTCTTTGAAATTAAGCCAGGGCAAACTATAATGATTCGACATTCGCGTGTTTGTTTAGCAAGGGCGATGTTTACTGATTAAGCTATTCTGTTTTCAGATAAGCAGCCCGCAAGATGTGTACTTTTTGTGGCGTCAGGCCAAAATCCAACGAACTTGCATGCTTTAGCTTTGCGCCAGAATTACGTAATTAGGATCCGGTACTGAAAAGGCACGCTAAGTAGCACGACCATGCTTGGAATAATAATAAATTTCCCTTAACAATCACAGAACGAAATCCTTTAGGCCTCTTTGGCTGCCGTCGCCAGTTAGATCACAAGTGCTTCGTCAGAGTCTTTGTAGCCTGGGGAAGCAGCTCTCGCAAGGCCTCACGTGAATTGTTCGCTACCCTTCGAGAAAACAATACAGCAAATAATAGGAACAATGCCTATATCCCCTGTGTAGCTGTGCTAATAACATCGCTGCAATATTGCAAACAGTGCTACAACGTTTGCACCGTGCTTTAATGATCCATAATCCTTCACATATTGATACCCATTTCTTTAAATTTCCTGCCAGGTCAGAGTAATCTGTGGTCCAGGCGGTCACGTGTCTCTCTTGTTTCGCGCCTTTTCAAACCCAAGTAACCTGCTGCTGAGCGGCGACTGCTGTGACCCAGCATGCGCGGACTGTAACTATTACTTTGTGTTTTGCATCCGTGCTGAAGAGAGTGCCTCCAGCTGCTTGGTATCGGGGAAGACCAAGACGTATCACAACTACAAGCACTTGGTGTTTTCGTACGGCGATTCTCTTGGGAATGGGTGGAAAAACCCTTTAGATGGAAGCTTTAGGTCTTGGAAGGTAAGGCTTTTTTGCATCTTGTCTCTTCATAGGTGATAGTAACGAACGATTACATAAAGATTGCATTAACGATAAGCGAACAGCCAATTTTTCGCAGTTACAATGTCAACTGAAGGTAAGCAAGGTAATTAATCCTTTTTAACAAACACAAATTTAGGTTGAGAAATATTCACCTAGCCTTGGTCAGCCTTGCCTTGCTTTGCGCTGGTACCAACATTGCCTGCCTCAAGGCCCTTTCGCAAGTTAAGGCTTTTGTACATGTATAAGTCGCTTTTATCAGTACGTTCCACAAGAACATAATATTCTGGAAGATATGGTGGGTTCGAATAGTAATCAAAGATTATCTTCGATTTTTCAGTCGTTTGTTCTTACGCATACAAATTTTTTTTATTTGGAAAATCCAAATTGTATGCACTCTAAAATGCTGCGTACGGCCACATGTAGGAGTGCAATTTTCGGCATACACCATACCTTTTTTGAATGGTAGCCTAGCGCATTGCACGGCGAATTCGCTTCTTTCAAGGATTCCTTACTACTTAATAAGCTGTTTGTGCTGTAAGCCTTAGTAACTACCTTCTGATAGCTGCCTTTGGACTGATACAAATTACTTCATATTATGCGCACAGGGTGTGCTTAGCTTTTCCATCGAAGTAATGGACTATGACTATTTTTCCGGAGCTGACGTCGTTGATCGCTTCAGTGTCAACAAAATGAACGTGATGCCTACCCCTTGGATGGAGTCAGCCAGATGGAACACAATTTCCCTCGGAGGAGGCGGGCATCCTTCCACCATGACATTAAAATATAGCGTACAATGCAATGCAAATTATTATGGACCAAACTGCACGAAATACTGTATTGCACATGATGATGATGACGCTGGTCACTACACGTGCGATAAAACCACCGGTCACAAGGTGTGTCGAACTGGATGGTACGGTGCTAGTTGTAAGGTGTACTGTATGCCTTATGATGATGACACTCACGGGCATTACTCATGCCAGCTTGATACAGGGAGAAAGATTTGTCTACAAGGTTGGTATGGATCTACCTGTCAAGTGCACTGTATTCCTAGGAATGACTCGCTGGCGGGTTACACTTGCGATTCCCAGGGCCAGAAAGTTTGTTCGCGAAATTGGTACGGTAAAAACCAGTGCGATGTTTACTGTAAACAGAGCAACGATTCGAATGCTGGTTACAGTTGCGACTCGAATGGGAACAAAGTATGTTTACAACGATGGTATGGTCCATCATGTGATTGCACGCCCAGGAATGAGTCATCCATGGGTTACAAGTGTAATATTACCACCGGTAGAAGAGAGTGTCTTAGCAGGTGGTTCGGTGGTGATTGTAATGTTCATTGTTTACCAAGGAATGATTCAGCAGGGCATTATACTTGCCACAGTGGTACTGGAGCTAAGGAATGTCTGCCTAACTGGTTTGGGGAAAACTGCACTGTCTACTGCAGGGAAAGGAATGATTCGTTAGGTGGACAAGAGTGCACGCTTAACGGCAGCCGTCTTTGTGCCAGTAACTGGTATGGTCCGAGTTGTAGCGTGTATTGTACCTCCAGAAATGACAAACAGGGTCAGTACACTTGCAATCCAAAGACGGGACAAAAAATATGTGGGCAAGATTGGTACGGGGCCAACTGTACCACGTACTGCATTCCAAAAGATAGTGATTGGTTTGGTCATTACAATTGTAACAAGATCGACGGCGGAAGACAGTGTCATAATGACTGGTATGGAAGCCACTGCACTCTCTTCTGTACCCCACGCAATGACACCCACGGGCATTACACGTGCAATGGAACAAATGGAAGTAAGAACTGTTTGGATGATTGGTTTGGAACTGAGTGCAAAACGTATTGTAAAGCAAAGGACAACTCTCAAGGGCACTACTTCTGTCGTGTGCAGGATGGAGCCACGATGTGCCACAAACACTGGTATGGAACTAACTGTCTAGTACACTGTACGGCTACAAATAACTCCAGGGGGCATTATGAGTGTGATGCTAGAGATGGTAGCAAGATATGCCACACGGACTTTTACGGTCCTAACTGTTCGACACACTGTGTTCCAAAGCGAAGCAATATAGATGGACATTATGACTGCAACATTAAGGATGGCAGTAAGATTTGTCTTCTGAACTGGTACGGACCAAATTGTAGCGTGTATTGTACCGGTAGGAATGACTCGTCGGGACATTACGAGTGCAATGCAGTGGACGGGAGCTGGAGCTGTCTGGAAGAGTGGTTCGGTCCCCGATGTTCTGTACACTGCTCTCCACGGAACACATCCGAGGGTCATTACACCTGCGATGTCAGGAACGGAAGCAAAATATGTCTTTCTGGCTGGACTGGAGAGTACTGTGACAAGGGTGAGTGTTCAATTTGGATTCTAGCTGAACCATTTTTTTCTTAGTATAATGAAGTTGGCTCTGCGAGTTATGTGAATTATTAAAATAACTTCACCTAGATGGTAACTATAGTGTGCCGTGGCTAACGGTGATAGCATCTACAATTTTTTTTGCATCTATACTATTTTGTTTCCTTTTGTAAATATTGTGCACCAACTCATTTGCTTTCTTTTAAAATCTACAGTCTTCAGAGATATCCTTCTTTGCGTTTCTTTTTCTAAAGCTTAGTTAAAGTTAAGGCTAGAGTGAAACTTGATCACGTTTGGAATGCCGTGGATGAAGCCAAGCTATTTAGCATTTTCAAGTGGCACTGGGTGTTTGAAGACTGTTTGTGTTTTTCCAGAGTTGGAAAAAAAGTGGTTAAGGATGTTTTTGGGAATACCCATTTTGAGAGAAGAATGAAACAACGTAACAACACAGCGTAGCCGTTTTCTTTTTATCTTACTTGGAGTCTTTTTCGTCACTTTCATGTTTCCAGAAACTGAGCCAGTGACAAAAGAGCGTACTATCCCATCATCTGAAGAATCCTCCTTGCCATGGACCCATCCAACCTTGCCGTCGCAATATGAAAAAGATGAGAAGATTGTGATAAAGTTCTGGTACCATTGGAAAGGAGAAAAGGTAAGTTTGAAACAAGCACGGTCATGGGGTATTTAAAAAGGCGCTTCATCAAATTTATTCAAAGGGTATAGAAAAGGGACACATTGTTGCAATGGTAGCTATTCGAAAGAGGTACCATTTCTATGGACGGTGCATGAAAAGGTGATCTTTTCTGGCGGAGGCACAAACCTAACACAAGTGCTTTTCTATTAGTAGCTGATATGTCCAGGATTGACCACTAATGAGATGCAAGCTCTTTATGATATGCATCACAAACTGTCCTCATTGATAAAAGTTCACCAAAACACATAATTTTGTCAAATATGAAGTAATATGAAAATGGTAAATAATCCAGTCAAATATGAAGTAGTTATCGAACAATACTTGCGTTCAATCCTTGGCATAAGTGATTAGTAGGTAGATTTGCGATTCATGGAACATTTGTGGCCTCTTTCTTAGAGCCTTGGTTTTATTAAATGACCTTTTCTTTGTGAAACCTAATGCAGAATTCCAGTACACCGCACTATTTCATTTTTATTCCACCAATATTATGCGACGCAGGTACGTTTGCCTAAAATCTACGTTACAAAGTGCCGTATAGTGCTTAGAAACAAGTAACTACAAATACCTTACTCTTTGTCTCTTCGTTGCAGTTTTTGAGAGAGGCTCTCGACAACTTTAAAACTCTATTTGCGAGAAAATTGAACCGCTTTTGCGAGATGACAGAGAACTCCATGTGTGGACTGCCAGATAGCTGGTTTCATCGTAATAGGTTGGTGAATTGGATTCCTGTACACTCCATTATAATCGCAGAATGGATCATAAGCAATCATAAGCAGCGTTTAGATTGTGTTCCAGTATGGCTGTCAAATTACGTATGCCTGTTTTCAAACAGCCTTAATCAGTGGACAGTGTAGTGCAGTGCTGTGCAGTTAGTACAGTCAACAGTACAGGGTTCTTCCATGACAAATAGCCCGAAATATTAACGAGCAACACCTGACAAGCGGCTCGAAATTTCTTCTTGAATGGATCATACCGGCAAATCGCGTCCTTGCATCAGCCCCCTTACTGAAAAATGACAATGGACCTGAACTTTCAACTGCCAAACGGCTTAAAATTAGAACTGTTGTTTATATCCGTGTCAGCCACTCCTCTGCGTGCAACTTACATAGAATTATCTAGCTATTACCAAAACGTTCCGACGTCTTGTCGTACAAGGCAAAATTCTGTCCCTTATTGACCTTATTACTTATCTCAGTGCCATGAGATAAGTAATAAGGTCAATAAAGGACAGAATTTTGCCTTGTACGACATATTAATGTAACAGGGTACTGCTTAAACACTTATCTTTTTGTTTTTTAGATCACTCTTTGATTCTGAGAGTATCTTAGTGGAAGCGACTCAGCTATTTAACGAAACTCTAACAATTGAAGTCGCCGTGAAACTTCCTCCAAGTGTCAAAGGTAAAGCAATCACCGACTCAAAAATTTATCTGCGATGGTTTTTGTTTCAGATGACTTCTTGCTAACCCATCAGTTGATCACGTGTCGCATGCATGCCTTTTCAGGATCGGTTCCAGGCCGCACGCTGGAAGAGTTGGTAATAACCAACAAAGTCGCCATCAAAAATGCCACATCGGCGGAAGTGAAAGAGGTCTACATTGTTTCCCCGAGCCTGCAACCAGGCCTCTCTGGGTCAACGGTATCCATGCGGTCTTCAACTGGTTTGTCCTCCTCGCTTGTCTACGTCATCATTGCTTCAGGTTTCACAGTTGCTCTTCTTCTTGCTATCATTGCGTCGTGGAATTTCATCAAGAACAGGTAATTATGCTTTTCGTTCTTTTGCAGCTTGTTGCTCACTGAGCCTTACCATTGTTCAAGCGTGTTAAGCAATGGGCTTGAGGTACCACCAAAGTGTACTGCTAAGTGAAAGCTTCGATAAGACCGCGCAGTGGATTAGGGCAGTTCTTTGATATAACTGTCAAAAATCGTTTAGCCCAGCAAAAAAGCAAATTAAACCAATCGAAACATAAAGGAAATCATGAAACCAGCCGTAAGACCCTGATTGGTTTAGCACTAACCTACTATTCAAGCGCGCAGTATCGATACTCTTTAGGCTAAGCGAAACAAGCCGCAGGGGATTAGGGAGATGCACAGTCAAAATTGCCGTATTTTTGCGCCTCTTCGGGCTCTCCGCATTTTCCGTGCGACTTACGTCGTTCACCGATAGATCTTTCCGCAAAATTTGTGGAACATATTGTACAGAATTCTTCAAGTCATTTTAGAAAGAAACACAACTAATAAACACACCCATAACTGCTTTAAACTGCATTGCAAATCCGATCCTTGACATCGTTTCTAGATGGCCTCTCTTCCCTAAGTGGTATGTATATATGAAGGGTTTTTTATATTTCTCTATTCAGGAGAAGAAAGTCTCGTGTTCGTATCATCAAGGTAACGCCTGCATGCAGAAAAATGTCATCAGGAGACGATATTGCTTTAGTATCGAGGGTTTCTAATGAGGATTCTGAGGTGAATCTTTATTGTAGCCTGTATACAAGTGTTGGGTGTTTTGACTAAGATCGTTCTCTATACATGTACAATCGTACCTGACCCGTCCCCAGTCGTCTTCATATAACACGCGGCAAAGGAAGAGTTGCGCACGAGGTAAGGGAGCAGGGGATGATGGGCACCCACCTCACTTTGCGCTCTTTTTCTCGGTACCCATCTCTCCCTGCGCCCTCCTTGTGCGCTGTATGAACACGACTGGGGACGAGTCAGCAATCGTGCGTGGTGTAAGCTGCTTCTTCAATTTCAAAACTTGCATGCCAAGACATTAGGCCATACATTTTTTTTTTTTTGGGATTTCCTTTCTTGCTACCATTTGCACCCTTATAAAAAGCTCGTTTTTCCACAAATGTTTTGACTCCGCGAAAGAATCGACTTACTGTACTGAATATGTAATAATTAATTTAGGGGGTGGGGGTGGGGGGGGGGGGGCAGGGCTGCCAAGATCTTGTAGCAGCAGCTTCAAAGAAAACAAGAACACTGGATCAGGTTTCACAAAAGACCTTTGGTTTTTCGGATCGAAAAGTATTATAAAAGCATGGTAAAGTTGCTCTTAATAAAACTTTGGTATTCACAGGCTATGAATCAAAGTGCTATGAACTTTGGCAAGGTAGCCATCATTGGCAGTATTATCATATGAATTGAATTCCTTACAGTTTTTGCTTTAAATGGGACGAGTTTTCGGCAAAGAAGTTATTTTTTTCCAATACCGGCAGACGACCCATTCTTTTTGTTTTGGTATCTCCGTAGGATATCAGGATTTCTCGTGGCAAGTCTCACTCCACCGTTCATCCCTGCAGTGTAAATTTACTTCCTAAATGCTTATAAAGGCAGCAAGTCAAAAATGACAACCGAGATGAGCAATGACGAAGGATCTCACTGAACTGGGCCAGATCCGGCGAGTGTACCTAGGAGTTCTTGTGTAACGATTCTCTTTAGGAGACATACTAAAATAACAACACCTAGCTCTTGAAAAGAGAAATTTAATTGCTACAGAAGATCTGCATTACATAATTCTTATCAACGTGCCTCCTAGTAAATGTATTGATTAAAACGACTTAATTGTTCGCAAAGCGAAAATGATGCTTTTTGTTGTAGCTAAGTCCATAATTTGATTGCTATTGCCAGGGTTCTGTGACTACTGTTCAACGATACACAATCATCGTTATTGTCAATCGATTTCCCTATTGAGAATACATCACAACAGCAGCAAAACTAAACGCAAATTAGTGACGGCTATTACTCAATCGTAAACAGCGACTCCTGGCTTAGAAAACGGCAGTTTCGCCCTTCCCAGCCTTTCAAGCACACTTTACTTCCGTCACGCTCATCGCACGTGTAATGCCCGTTCACGGTGTCGTTATGTGGAACGCAGTACTCGGCACAGTCGGGCCCATACCACGACGGATGACACTCTTTTGCTCCTTCGTCGATGCAGTCGTAATTCACTTGTTTCTCGACGATTAAGCACGTCAAAGAACAGTTTGCGTCGAATCGACGGACACCATCCAAACAGACCTGATTTCCTTCGTTGTCACAAGTGTAATTCCCCTGTGGGTTGTCGTTTTGAGGCAAGCAAAACACCGTGCAGTTCTCACCGTACCATCCATCAAGGCACTTCTTACTTCCGTCATGTGCACAGTTGAAATGTCCGCCGTCGTCATCACGGGAAATGCATTGCGTGCGGCACTCGGCACCAAACCAAGTCGGGAGGCACTCTTTCAAACCATCGGACCGTCGGCACCTGTTGCAAAAAATTAAAATGAAATACATTTGTTCTTAGAGCCAATCGCACCCTTCGTCGAAGTACGACTGATCATTAACCCTAGTTCTCAACTGTTGTAAACATATATATGACAAATCTATTGAGAGGATGGTGGGAAGACATTAGTATGAGAGTGTCTCTGGGAACGAGGTTAGTTTCAATGGTGCTGGTATGCATAAGGTTTTCACATTCATATCGTTAACTGATATTCATTGAATGTTCACATAATCCAGTGCGATACTGCTATCCCTTACCCCAACGAAGAGAGGGAATATTTTGTTGTTTAGTAGTCCAGTGTAAAAGCCATTTCCAGATTTCATTATCTAATTCGCGATTTCTTCCAAACCTTTAATTTATCCAAAAATGCGAATAAATCGTTTCTTGGGATTGCCCTCGTTGAATTGCATTGAAAGCGCAGAAAAAAAGAACAAAAACTGATGACCCAAGTTACAAATCGAATACCACGATAAGTCTCATGAAAGGTTGGGCACATTGGGAAAATCCTCCGCTGTTTTGGATGTATTTTCCACATTAGTCGGAGCAGGGATGGTGTAGAGGTAACAGAGCTCGCCTCCCATGCACCAATGTGGCCCGAGTTGAAATCCCGGATCCGGCGTCATATGTGGGTTGAGATTGGTGTTGGTTCTCGTCCCTGCTTCGCGGTTTTTCTTCCGGGTTCTCCGGTTTTCCTCCCTCCACAAAAACCAACACTTCTAATATTCAACTCGATCTGGAAACAGTGGACAAAGAGCCACTCTGTGGATATTCCAATGCAAATTACTATTTAAGACTTACTTGTACTATTTAAGACTTACCTGTAATGTCCTTTCTCGTCACTATCCTGAGGCACACAGTAAGTAGAGCAGCGCGAGCCAAACCAGTTTTTCACGCATCTGTTACATGACGATCCTTCCCAACGGGGCAGGCAGATCTTATTTCCCTTCTTGTCACAGTTGTAGTGACCATTACGGGGGTCGTCCCGCGGGACACACGACCAAGTGCAGCTCTTTCCATACCAATGCCGTCTGCAAACCTTTCCTCCCTGATTGTCGCACGTGTAGTGTCCGCTCGAGTCATCCCGCGGGACACACTTCACACTGCACCTGGGCCCATAGTAGTTCGCGTCGCAATACAACTCCAAGTCAAGCGCCAAGGTAACGAACCGTCCTCTTAGCGTCAGACTTCTCCGTAACGGGTTGCGGGATGTCCCTGGGGTGACCGAACGGAGCGTTATAGACGGGTTCCCCACGAAATCGTTGTTCGTGAATTTGTCCTTGTCCCAAATTTCCACCTTTATCGTAATGGCGCCCTGAAATGATAAATATTTTCATCACAGCGCTCTGTTCTGTAACAAAATAAGCTATGTAAAATCAAAACAAGACTCGACTTCAGAAAAAAAATAAACAGCACGCAATGCGTGCAGAAGCGATGACGTTTCACAAGGGGTCTTTGATAATTTTCAGGAAATTTGTCAAAGTTGTAACGCGACATCCGATAAACGATATACGATACAAGGTCAGACGCTGTCTTGAAATTGTTTACACCGGCCCTTTTGTTTTAAAAGAATGTAAAGATTTCTGTTTACTATATCTAACTGTATCTAAGAGAACTCATCAAATATAATTTGTCTCTTTCGTTTACACTTTGTATGAATCCTTTCTAACTTCCCGGGAGTATTTTGCTTTGAGTTCTACGTGGCGATTTCTTGTTGAGTTAAACTTGATTTCTTGCTTTCTTTTACATTTATTGCTGTATTTAGTTCCCAGTCCAATTCTACTGATCGGTCGCACGATGCTCGCACGATGACATTAAGCGACGATGACGTCATCGCTTAAAAAAAAAGAAACACTTATTTAACCAGTCGCATTACACGATTCGGTTTATCTGGAATGCGGGCGGAGCAGAAAAAAAAATAAACAGCAACACTATCTACTCAAATTTGCTGTATTTTGGCTAGCGCAGCACGCAAAACGAGTCAAAATACAATGAGCATTGATACTCGCTGAAACAGATATCTTGTTTAAAGCTTCCCTTTCCCCACAAACTTGAACTGGTTTTGTGTTGCGCATGGTCCAGAGAACTCAGCAGACTACAACAACAAGTTTAAGGTCATTCCTCTGACTCTGAAATAGAACCTGTACTGAGACTTTTGTGAAACTATGCTTATTGGTTGTTTATCTTATAGGAACGCAGATTTTAAGATTAAAAAGGAGTGCCTTCGTACTCGTTTAGGAGCAATAATACCTTGTATACAGTATACATAATTATCCCTTATAATATTATCAGATTGCTTGCTAAATTCACGTTTTTGACGATTGCTTCTTATTCTACACTGGAAATCGGTCTGTACTTATTGTACAGAAAGAAAGATACATTCAGAAGTCCATAACTAGTTATGGACTTCTGATACATTGCTCAATTCAAACCAAGAGAAAAAGGTCACCATACTTTTAGTTTACGAGAAAATGACCATTTAACTCACTTTCCGATTTTTTTTTTTTAATGTGCTCGTGGCAACCACCCATAAACTTATGTGCACTACGGATGCCTCATGCAATACTAAGGAATGACCTTAACTATCGTATGGATTCCCCACCGTATTTGTTTGCGCGTTATTTGCTTTTTTTTACTGAATATAATGGATCATATTAAGCACCTACTTGAAAAGTATTAAAGGAGAACGACTTCCTGATGTTAAACGAATGATAATCCCTGTCTCCGACCACGCCTGTGTTGCCTCGTCCAATGTTGCAGCTAGACGCTGAAGATCCAGAAACTGACTGACTCACGCACAATTTAAAATAAGCATCGCACGGGTAGCACCGGCCAAAGTTGAACATGAAGTGATCGCAGCATCTACCATTGCTCAATTTGTGAGAGGGATTTGTGTATTTTCTTAGAGTCACAACGGCATGTCCAGTGCCTTCACTGCAGGGTACCTGTTGAGGGTGACGAGTGAGATGTTTTTTACCGTTAGCGATATAAAAGGACCTAAATTGAAATTAAAAAATGGAAATAAAAGATTTTATTTTGGCAATTATCGATAAACAAATATCAAAACATTAATGTATTTCACAGTAACTTTCATTTGAATGGCCACGCACTAGCATTTCAACCACGACGTGTGCGCGTTTAACAGAACACCCGCCACCTTTTGGTCCTTTTGGAAAACCCAAATCAGCCGAATCACACATTCCAGTGGAAATCCTTTGTTCGGCAAAATCGTATTTTAAGAGAAAGATCATCGAGGGGCTAATTATCCAACAAAAGAGCCCATTTCACCTATTTTTTTTATAATGTACAAATCGTCAGTACTATTTATGTTAGGATATTGCTAAGAACTACTTGTTTCGTTGGAAAAACGGAAAAGATTACAGGAAAAGGGTTAAACCAATGTCTCAAAAGTCAGACTAAAAACTATACGGTGGTCGAATCCCACGAAAATAAAGATAAGAATTATTTGGCTGGATTTCAACCCACATATAACCAGAGTTAATGTCTCCCTCCATTAACTCTGATAAAACAGACAGGAAGAACCAACGTAGAGGTCGCCCACAACTCGCCCACAAGTTCCTTCCTCGTTTGCTTTTTCACTCCTCTTCAATTATAGCTTGTGTGCGCTGCAGGGGCTATTCAAGATTAAATCGAACAATGGAAAGGACGGAAATGCTTCGTGAAAATGTTTACTGCTAAACAACTACACATGGCCTGATATGAACAAGGTGTGTCAGGAAAATAAGAAGCGAAGAAAATAATAAGACTGAGATTATTGAGTCTACTGAGCGACATTTTCGTGACCAATCACATAAACTAAGAGAGGTTATTGTCTATCCCTTGCCTGACCGCTCCTCTATCATCCCTCCCCCAATCTACCCTTGATGGCGAAGTATTTCCAGAGCCAGTAAGTGAAACGAAACAAAGACGGTTTTTTTTTGGCGATATACGAATGAGACCTTTCACTTTGGACTGCGTGTTGCCCTTCATTTTTCTCAAGGTCAGTCGAGTGAGAACACACGAGACACTCACTTTGAACGAGGGACTGCACGTGCCTCATTTTACCTGTACTCATCTCGAAAGTGAAATAACTTTGATGATATTTGTAAGGCTTCTATTTTGCCGTAGAAAGGAAAAGAAACGGATATACAGGAGAACATCACGAGGTGACAGTTAAAACTCTTCGATTGCGCGACTACTGTAGCGCATATACGATTGATTGATCGATCGATCGATCGATCGATTGATATTGGTTGATTGAAATGATTACAATTGTTAACGTTTCTCACGGAGAAAAACTTGCATACCTTCAAGCAATCAAAGGATAAGTTAGTAGTTTATGAAAGATACAATATAATTCTACCACAAATGATAATGGCTCAAGGTCCTCCACGTCCGTTGCAACTCCTCCCCCGTCCTCCTCTGAAAGCCAAATTCCTTTAGTTCCGGTGATGCTGGAAGACCTCCAGCTTTCACGAGCAAAATATATTTTCTTCAAGGAACCTACTGCGCAGTAATTTTCTCGGATGTCGGTAGAATAATGTAACTTTTACTATTGAGAATCATGTTTACAGTATGTTAAAGCGACCAATTAAGTTTACAAAGCCAAGGGGCGAAATTCACATCAACTCACTTACCATGAAGGCCAATATGACAGCAGCAGCGCTGACGAACGACAAGAGCATTTTGTCAAGAATATTCGGCCTCAAAAATAACTGACCCTGTTTACAAACGTGCGACAATATCGCAGAACGGGCTTGTACGGTGATATTACGACTTAAATTCTCTCAGTCACGGTTCTAGCGAAATGCGGTTTAAGCGTTGGATGGCTTGGTGTGAAAAACGTGGTAAAGCTCGTGATCCACGTATATATAGTCGGTCATAAGATATCCAGCGGCTGACGTTTGGCACAGTTCCTAGATCATTCTTGATAGAGGCATATACCACGCATTGCCACGCGAGTAGATGCACGCAGGGACTCGCGCAAACCAACCATGCCGAAATCCCCTCCCTTCCCCTCCCCTCAGCTAATTTGCCTTTCGGTGTGGGTAGTAGGTGAAGTTACTTCAAGAAGTATTTATAAAGAATCAAAAGAAAGATCACGGAAGTTCTAAACTGAACATTATGGTGATAGCCATCCTTGAAGCTCTCGCGTGGCACCATTGTATGTTTTGTTTATGTTATCCTCGGGTTTCCTCCCTTTATAAACCGGCTTAGAACCCCAAGAGTTATTATCATATTGTGATAATAATGAATTAATGTCCTTTGTTCCATGCGGAACATAAAGGCTTTCAAAGTCATGATGACGATGTCAATAAATCTCACACCTGGAGTCGGGAAATTATTGTCAAAGGGAAATTGTCATGTTATTTTGGAGATCAGTGATAAGGCTATAAGTTTATATGTTGATACTTTTCTTTAATCCTCCATTGTTTAAACATTTTTGGAGTCGATAAGATAGCAAACAGGAAAACTAAGGCTATTATCTTTTATGGTGCACACCTTTGCTTTTTGTTATCGTTAGAAAATGTAAATTCTAACGCAGATACATTTCTCTCACTGCAACAATTTTTTTTCTTTCGTCGACTTTTATTGAATCATCTGTCGACAAAAAGAATGTTTTCACTTCATAAGTCAGTATGTTGTTGTTATCAAGCGAGCTACCGTATCTAGTATTTGCATTACTGGAAAGCAATAAAAACCCCTGGAATATATAATCAAACGCTAAAATATTGAGGAAAAACGTAAAAACATGGTATACTGAGATGGTTATGCAAGATTATACGATCACTCTAAAAATATATCAAAAAGCAGCTTTAAAAAAGGCAACTTAGACCGAGAGTTACAAATGAAGTTGTCACAGCGCGCTCAGTTCTGTTTTCGATCAAGACAGCTTGGCCCTACCCAGCCAGGCCTGCACACTTTACTTCCGTCATGTTCATTACACGTGTAATGCCCGTGCAAGCTGTCGTCATGAGGCACGCAGTACTGCAAACACTCAGGCCCATGCCACCACCGATTACAGTTTTTGTATCCATCTTCGGTACAGTAAAAGTAGCCTTGCTGAATGATGGACGTATCGTTCCCAGACGTATCGTTTCCCAAACACGTCAGCGAACAGTTGGCGCCATATCGACCCAGAAGGCAGTCTATACAATCCGGGGGACGATATCCATCGAAGCATACTTTGTTGCCCTCGTTGTCACAAGTGTAATGGCCTCGTTGATCGTCATTTTGAGGGACGCAGAACACCGTGCAGTTCTCGCCAAACCATCCTTCAAAACACGTCTTACTTCCGTCATGCGCACAGTTGTAATGTCCGTTATCGACATCGTCGTGCGGAATGCAGTGTGCCTTACACTCGGCACCAAACCACCACGGTAGGCAGTCTTTCTTGCCATCAGAAGGTCTGCATCTATCGCAAAAAATGGTATTTCTTAGTTTTATAAAAAAAATTATCAACAGCGAAACGTGTTCTTCAGAGAGAGAGGGAGGTCATGGATTCGATTCCCGTCGGGGACTCAGATTTTTTCTTTGTCCCACGCTCGCGACATGTTGAATATTTCATCTTTCACATTTCATAACCGAGCTTAAAATTTATCATTTTTATCAAGATTAGTATTCCTTGTTTACTGGTTGTTTTATTCATTCCCGCCCCCCTCCCCTCTGCGCTTCCCTTCCGCCACACTTTCGTCATTATGACAGTTTTAATGGAAAGTATGTTATCTCAATCTACTTACCTGTAATGTCCTTTCTCGTCACTATCCTGAGGCACACAGAACGTAGAGCAGCGCGAACCAAACCAATTTTTCACGCATCTGTTGCATGACGATCCTTCCCAACGGGGCAGGCAGATCTTATTTCCCTCTTTGTCGCAGTTGTAGTGACCATTACGGGGGTCGTCCCGCGGGACACACGACCGAGTGCAGCTCTTTCCATACCAATGCCGCCTGCAAACCTTTCTCCCCTGACTATCACAAGTGTAGTGTCCGCCCCAGTCATCTCGTGGAACACACGAATGGGTGCAACTCTTTCCATACCAATGCTTCCTGCAAACCTTGCTTCCCTGATCGTCACACGTGTAGTGTCCACTCGAGTCATCCCTCGGGACGCACATCACGATGCATTTTGGCCCATAGTAGTCCATGTCGCAATTCACTTCCAGTTCAAGTTGTACAGTGACACGCCTGCGAGATAACGTCACAAGTTCCTTGTAGTGGTTGCGAGAAGTTTCAAATGGTTCAATGGATTTCCTAAGGATCTCTATCAAGTCATCTCCAGTAGGACCCCTGTCTTCATCCCAAACTTCCACCTTTAAATTTACGTTTCCCTAAAGCCAAAAAAATGCATACGTACATTCTCATTGTGTTATAAACAAATTTAAGGGAAATCAATGCTACGATTTTCATTGTTATATATTTGAGATTTTTAAATGCCATGTGACTTCGAAAAAAAATTCTTGCAGGATCAAAATGATGTCACGTTTGTGTAATGGCGTGCTATGCTAAACCATGGTGCATGTGAATGATTCTTAGTATTTTTGTTAAGGATGAGAGGTGAAGAAGACTTGTAGATTTGAAATAAAGACGAAGATTCACCGAAAGTATCGATAGCCGCCATCAGTTTTCTCAGTGTGGGGAGGGAGGGGAAGGGGGGAAGGGGGGGGGGGGGGAGGGGAGGGGGCGATAGTCTAATATTTTAAAGTTAGTTTTTTTATATTTCTACTACAAATGAGATCGCTTTCCCGCCCATCACCTCCTCTTTTATTCTCCCTCTTTCCCATCCCCACCCCCTTGTAACGCAAGCCCAGGTGCAGGCACTTTTGATCTTTGGGTTTGTCACGTAATCTTTTCTGCGCTGAATTGGGAAGGGGCGCGTGACCACCACAAAGAACACCTGCGTAGTAGACAAAAGGAGTGGCCTCTGGGGAATATTTATTTTTAAAATCAAGGAACGATAGACAATGCGAGGTCAGCGAGGTTTGGGTTGCCCCTGTCATGATAGAGAAATAATCAGCTAGTTGGCATGTGATGGTAACAGGATAGTTTACATTCGAAAAGAAGCTAGGTTTGTATTGTATCTCAAGTCGATTCCTAACGCTTCTGCTCAAAAGCCTGACTGTTTAGCTGTTTAGCTTAGCACAGAGCTGTAAAATGGGCTATTAGTGCATCCTGACCTGGAAGGAAGTGAAAGTAAATCGCTTCTGGATGTTGATGTTCTGGTGATTATCTCTGCGACCAACCACGCCAGTCTTGCTTTCTCCAAGATTGCAGTTATGGTCAGAGCTGGATGATGAGTGGGTCACGCACAGCTTAAAGTAAGCGTCACATCCCGGAGAACAACTGAATAATCTAATGTCGCAGCATCTATTTTTGTACGTGCGATGAGACGGATTTCTGTAGCTTTTAAGTGTCACCACCACACTTCCACTGCCTTCGCAGGATACCTGTTCAAAGAAGGAAAGCGTATTGATATTTTACGTAAAGGGTGGATTTCGATAAGGCGACAAAGATGAAATGTGGACAAACCATGATGTGAGAGGGTGTTCCAAGGGGGTCACATGTTCACTTGATCACTTAAAATTTCTGTTACATTTTTACTTGTTTCCCGTTTATACATTCAAAACAATAAAAAAAAAAACAGTTTTAGTGTAGATGCCATGTGACCTCGAGGCCAATGAGATCGCGCCCTGTTAAGTTGGGCAAAAACAAACAAAATCTGGTTATTTTCAGCTAAAAGCTTAACTAAGAGATAACACATATGCATTTCCGCGATTTAATTCTAGGTGGCCACTCATGTCAGGAAAAAACATCCCTCCCCCCCTACCCCGGGACATCAACATGGTTGCTTGCATCCTTCTAGATCTCCCCTACTTCCTATTTTCATTCCCCTCCGTCCCGCACTAAGCTAAACAGAGACAAACACAGGACTGTTTAATATATGTTGTTTTAGGAGGGACGTTTAAGTTTAGCATATTAGGTATGGGGTATTTTGAGGATATACGTTTACCTTATTACAATTTTAAAGCATGTCATTCGTACTACCTATTCCGTGCATATATAGTCCAGCGTGTTAAAATCCTATTTTGTTAAAAGTCCTTCTATTAAAATCGTACAATTGCAAGCATTGTATGAAAGTAGTCCGGTAATCGAATCTGTCTGTCTGGTTTCCAATTTAAATACCAACATATCCGGTATTAACAGGAGTTGTTCTCTAGAAAATTCTCGTATTTACAAAGATGCGTTTTAAAATTCACCGCTTACAGAAACAGGTAGATAAAATAATTTTCTATTCTTTGAACTGAACAACAGAATGTTGTTCGCATAGCGACTTGGGGAAAACGCCAGGGCAGCTTTCGAGAAGAGCCTTAGGTACCGCCGGGGTGCCTCCCTCTCCACTCTGCAAAACAACTGCCCAGTTTGAAATGAAAACAATGCTCATTCGTTCAAGGTACCCTGTCTCTCGGGCTGTGTGCGAAAATTTGAACACTTAATTTGAACACTTAATTTTAAAGCAGCGTTTTTGAAAAAAGAAAAATTACTTAGAAGGAGAACACAACGCGAAACTTAATACTGATTCACTAAGGACCTCGTAAACCAACAAGATGCCCGAATTATGGCGTAACTAACTATAACTTACCACCAAGTGCAGCAGAATAGCGGTCGCGGTGAACAATGACCTCAGCATTTTGGCTTCTGTTCTAGGTCGATACTGGTTAGAGAGCTTCGTATATTTGTGCAGCTATCCAACAGAACTTCAATAGCTTGGCACTCTCCCAGCAAAAGCCAGAGAAGCTTCGTGTGCTCAAAAGATGATCCGGCTGGGCGTAGCGTCCTCCCCTGAGCCGGGGGTACTCGCCTGTATTGAGTGTAGTTCAGTTCAATTCAGTTTCCTGAAGGTTCTGGTTTTCCTGCCGTTTTACAATGGAATAAGAGCTCGCATATTTTTTTCTGATGTAGGTTATGTTCTTTCACAAGACCTATCTAAAGATGTATAGGGTATGGGAAATTACGGTCGGAAATGAGGCAAAAGGTTTGCAAACCAATAGGCACAACCTCAATGCCAAAACTCCGAGAAGTACCCCCGGGTTGTAACAGAAGCCAGCAAAATCCCTCCCCCAATTTTAATAGGCTCAAAGGTGACAAAATGTAGCTGTTAGATTATAAAAAGAACAGTGACGTTACTATTTCTAGCGAGAACTTAAATAAATTGATTGTCGATTACCTCAAGATTCAGCAACTTTTTTTTAAAAATAGTTCAGCAATCTCCTCGATTTGTAAGCTAACTTCTTCGATCTCAACTAAAACGACTAAGCGATTTGCAGATTTAGCGAGCATTATAGTCTATAGTTAGCGATTTTCTTAAAGATAGCTCGAGATTTCGGTCTAAGTTTTAAGTGTCATGTCCACTGTCACGTCCTGCAACATCTCTGCCTGTTGCAGCAAGTGTATCACAAAGTAAATCTGCTGGTATACGGTAAAGAAAAAGACGCAAAAGAGGAGGAAATAGAAACAAAATTCTTTATTGCGTGTTGTATACTATTATAAATTATTTCCATTGATATTACGTCTTAAGCCACAGCCTTTATTAAATAACTTTGCTAAATCTCTTATTCCTGTAGCCAATTTCTTTTTGTCCTGTTGTACAAACATTGAATTATATTTAACGCAAAATGTAAATTCTCTCAAGTGGTAAATTGCTAAGCCACATATTGTTAATTACTGTTTTCCATTTTGCTATCATTAACTTACAACAAATACTTTTACACTTACTTTTAAGTTAAACTAGGTACATATTAAAATTTCAAAAAATTCTTTTAAGCCAATTTCTTTTTGTCGTTGTTTTACCATTTCTCTTATTTAGTTTAATTCATTTACACGAAATATTTTTGTACTTACTCAAGTTAAACGCCACAGTAGTTGCGTATTGTAAAATTCAAAAATTCTTCTAAGCCAATTTCTCGTTCTCATTTTTAACCATTTCTCGAAATTAGTCCTCAATTTACATGAATTATTCTCGTACTTACTTAAACTGGTTGCATATTGAACATTTCAAAAATTCCATTAAGCCAATTTCTCTTTGTCGTTATAGTCCGTTCATTACATTCTGCCTGTCTATTTACAAATACTTTAACGGGCGAACAACCCTGTCGTTGGAATAAAAAGGCATTTGAATTTGTTCTTATTCTTGAGCTGATTACTAACCTACTTCATTTGGTAGAGGGCAAATAACAGTTACGAGACGAGCGCTAATATCATACAGCAAACCTCGTAGAAATATACAGCAAGACTACACATTTAGCTATTCATCAAATAAAATACATCGTTGGCAAGAGGTTAATTCCTTAGTTTCTTTATTGTATTTCTAAATGGGCGTCATTACCGACACAAAATAACTTAAATAATGGTAATAGGACTGACTGGAGGCCAATTCGGCCTGAATTACAGAGAGAATTGGACGACACGAAGTCCTATTATCAATTAATCATAAATATAACAAAATTCGAGGAACAAATTAGACAAAGCGAAGCCTGTTGAGGATTTATTATCACTATGACAAAAGTCATTTTTGGAACTGAAGATTTTAGGAATATCAAGGAACCAAATAAAGAGCGCGCGAATGCGCAGCACGTGACATTGTTTTTTGGACACCTTGTTATTGGACACTTGAGCTGCGCGCGCTCCAACGCATGCTAAGAACCAATCAGATTCGAGAATTTTGTTATAGTTGTGATTAAGGGATGGAATAGCCCTTTTGCATGTTTACGTCAGACTGCGGCTAGTTTCACCACCAAGCCTCACCTTCGAAGTGCAAACTTGTAAATTTTATCATGAAAGAATTCTCAAAGCAGCAAAGATGAAAAGGATACCCACGTCTTAACTGTATGAATGTGGCAGATGGTTGAGAATAATTTGCGTAAACGAGGTTTGGTAGGGAATTTTGAGCATAAGACATTAAGAGCATAAGGATGACTCATAACTACTAAGAATAATTTACACGAGAGCATTCCCCTTTTATTCCCCGTTTAGATAAGGAACAGAAGGGCAGTCCCACCCTGGTTTTCAGTCTAGATCAACCCGTTAAAATGACCTCTAGTCTAGCTATTAAAGATCCTAGCTTTGCATTGTACTCTGTTACTATTCATATCAGCCAAAGCCCGAGATTGAGATTTGTTGAAAAGAAATCAATGCTGTGTTTTTTGGGGATTCAGCTTAATTGATATCAACCTCTCTGGTCACTTTTTTAGCAATATCTAAAACTCAGTTATATCAGAAGTCCATAACTAGAAGTCTACATCTCTGGTAATAGGCTTTGAGATATGTCTTTCGCGTGTACCTCGCGCTCCTCGCGTGTAGGCTATTTTTAGAACAGCTTTGCCGCGAACAAGTAGCCAATCACATTGAAGTATTTTTTAATTCGCGCCTTTGATTGGTTGAACAAATTTTTGAAGAAAAGCAGAACTGCAGAGGACGAGTGAACTCGAGCGAACGGCATTACGAAATTTCTGTTTGTTGGTCATCGTAATTTCCGTTTTGTGAGGATTAAATCGTCCGGACAAGAATCATCAGGCCATCTTTCATCGATGACGATAGCATCGAAGTTGTAAAAATTCGGAGCATCCAAATAAGCGAGAGGACCTCAGTGTTTTGGAGTCAGAATACGAAATGGCAGCGGGCAAGATAGACTAATTCCGAGTCAAATTCAAAATGCGAAGACACTAAAGATTAATGGTACTCTCAAGATGAAGACAGGCATTAAGAGAGCAAGTGCATTTTGGCACAGGTTCGTTGCTATTTTGAAAAACAAAACCGTGGTCCCTGAAGCGCTCAACATCGAGCGCGGAATGAACAGAATGAAGTTTGATTCGTTTGAGAACAACATTCAGAGAAAACGACAAGTTTGGCGAGTTTCGCATGTTTTTGGAATTATAAGGACGGCATGAAAACAAAAGACTGACTAAGGTAATGTACTTGTTTTAATATGAATAGAAATACGAGTTTAATTCATCGAGCAATGATGATTTCATTCACATCCGTCAAAAGTTTAATTCAAGTTGTGCTTCTCGGGCACTTCGCAGTGTGCAGCTATTGTGTTGTGTATGTTGTTCAGTATTTTAACACGAGGATATGCTGTACAAAATAAAGACACACTTAACTACTAAAAGTTTGGGGAACTTCTGTTCATAAAATCTCTCGTAAATTATAAAAAGTCGACCTGTTTGTTTTGTGAGTTTGTCTACGGAAACCCTGCGACGGGTTGCTTTTTCACTCGCCTTCAAATGCCACTGAACAGACGTTTGAAATCACTATCTACGATACTACTTCTGTCGAAATGTGAGAATTAAAGAGAATGGCCTGTCAAGTGTTTTGATGTGATTTGATTTATTTCACCTGCCACTTTCCAAAATATTCGGCCGCAACTTAGAACTCCAATCGTGTCGAAATAGTGGGTTACGTCATTTTCTCGCGAGACATCAGTTTCTAAAAATAGCCTACACGCGAAAGACATAGCACGCGCCCCAATACCAGATGTAGACTTCTAGTTATGGACTTCTGGTTATATCATAACACTAACACCGAGGAAAATGCCTATTCGCCGATCTCTCCCGAGGCACACCTCTCCACGAGCTAACACGTGGACGCACGTGTTGGTTCATAAATCAAAAACCACGTTCCAGTCGCTGTCCAGCGACAGTTGCCTGCTACCAGCACCACTCTTGACTTTTTCACGTGCAGCAAACAAAGGGTTATTGTACATTACCAAGTGATCATCTACTTGTCTTGACCCGTCTTCAGTCCTACACAAGAAAATACACACATCAATCTATAACGCGGCTTTAAAGTTACTGCTTTACAAACATTTTCTTCAATTCTTCTTTCGCGGAGCGTTGTCGGTATTTATTTTATTTTTTGTTGTTGTTGAAGTTATCATCTGTTATGAAATGTAAAGAGTTGTTGGAAATTTATCCCTGATGATTTTCGCAACACTTACCAAGAAACTTGCTGAACTTTAAAGAACATGTCATTCATTTCGTACTCTGACAGGATGTCAGCTGCTGGGTTAACTTTGCCTCCGACTGAATTTCTTCTCTCCAATGAACACTTTTCTTTGTTGTCGTGGTGTCTTGAGTAGGGAACGTTTTTGGTTCGGGGTCTACAGCTGAGCAAAAAGATTCAGGCATTAGAAAACAGATCTAGAAATACTCAGTAATTAATTAGAGCGGCTCTCGTTTCAGGGGGGGGGGGGGGACTTCCCCTTGTGTTACCATTTTTTTCTACAAGTGGTCTGTCGTTTTTTTTTTCAGTTTAACACCCTCAGTTAGCTTCACCAAATGAAACCACTCATTCCTCAGCTCCTAGCTTTTGTATGGGAATACCTCCCCATCCCTCTCCTACCCCTAGAATCCATCTCCCATGGGGTTCGGGTTCATACAAACTTTCGAGTTCTCAACAAACTAACTTTTAGGTTTGCATTATAAAAAGTAGCGCACATCACGCTGAATAAATGTGTTAATAAGCTAAGCCCAGTCGTTTTCTATCTCTAGCAGCTTACCTTATCAAAGCAATCATCGCTATAGCACTGACGCACAACAGAAGTGCAAAGCCGCCAGTGATCAAACCGATACGCGTGTTTGTCATCCATCCTTCTTTAGCCGTCTTTCTGCTTTGCTTTTCCACAGGAACTCGCCCCTCACTTGGTAACAGGGTAGAGATGCTGTATTCCGTGGTTTTCTGTTCAGTAGCAGGGACCGAAGATGGTACCGCAGTGGAGATGATATATTCTGTGGTTTTGTATTCGGTTGGTGGGACCGACGAAAGCGGAGACGATCTTTCAGGCGGGTGAGTTGTAGTAACTCCTAAATAATGACAGAAAGAAAGGATTAAGCGGGAATTGCGAACATCGTGGATAGTACATATCAAAAGATTTAAAGTTTTAGTTTACTCGGTATTCTACAAAATAGTATCTTGGCATTTACAACGGAATATACTTACTCTGAAGACAGGCGTCTCCATGCCAGCCTTCGAAGCACAATTTTTGCCCTGTGTCTTCATCACAGGTGTAATGTCCTTGACTGCTGTTTTGTGGTCTGCAAAATACCGTGCAGTTAGTCCCGTACCAGTGCATGTAACACAACTTCCTTCCATCTGCGGCATTACAGCTGTAGTGCCCGGCGGAATCATCCCTAGGGACGCAGTTCACAGAACAGTTAGGGCCAAACCAAGCTGAGTGACAAATCTTCGCGCCGTTCGCAGACCCACAATCGTAATGTCCCTTAGAGTCATTGTGCGGTACACAATGCGTTAAACAGTTGGAACCAAACCAACTCTGGTGGCATTTTTTGCTACCATCGCTAGAATCGCATGTATAATGTCCATGAGTATCATTTCGTGGTTCACAGTGAGCCGTGCAGTTTGGGCCAAACCAGTTTTGGTGACATATCTTGGTCCCATCGTCGACACCACAGTGGAAGTGCCCTTGTGAGTTGTTGGTTGCTTTGCAATACGTTTTGCACTCGGATCCAAACCAATGGTCCAAACAAATCTTACTGCCATTAACGTTATTGCACTTGTAATGCCCGTGCGAGTCATCGTGTGGCGCGCAGAAGACAGAGCATAAGATTCCATACCAGTTGCTATGACACTGTTTACTGCCATCAATCTTGCTGCAGTTGTAATGAACAAACCAATCGCTGTCTTGAGGAACACAGTATGCTGTGCAGTTTTCCCCATACCAGCCCGGATTGCAAACGATCTGTCCTGTGTGTGGATGGCAAGTATAATGGCCAACATGATCATCTCTTGAGGCGCAATAAACGGTGCATTTCGGTCCATACCAGTTGCGGGCGCATAATTTGCTTCCATTTATAGTGCACTCGTGTTGACCAAGAGAATCATTCCTGACCTCGCAGTACACGGTACAGTTCTCTCCAAACCAGTTTGGCAGACACTCCTTTGCACCAGTGCCACTATGGCAAGTATAATGACCCGCCGAATCGTTCCTCGGTGAACAAGAAATATCACAGTGGTCACCAAACCACCCTCTAAGGCACTCTCTTCTACCGGTGGTAATATTGCACGTGTAACCCATGGACGAGTCATTCCTCGGCGTGCAATCACATGATGGACCATACCAACCTCGTAAACATATTTTGTTCCCATTTGAGTCACAACTGTAACCAGCATTCGAATCATTGGTTTGTTTACAATACACGTCGCACTGGTTTTTATAGTACCAATTCTGCAAACAAACTTTTTGTCCCTGGGAATCACAGGTGTAACCCGCCAGCGAGTTATTCCTAGGGATACAGTGCACTTTACAGCTAGTTCCATACCAACCTTGTAGACAAATCTTTCTTCCTGTGCCAGGCTGGCATGAGTAATGCCCGTGTGTGTCATCATCATGAGGCATACAGTACACCTTACAACTAGCACCGTGCCATCCAGTTCGACACACCTTTTGACCAGTAGCTTTATCGCACGTGTAATGACCAGCGTTGTCGTCATCGCGTGCTACACAGTACCTGATGCAGCTGGTTCCATAATAATCTCGATTACACTGAACCGAGTACTTCAAACGAGTAGTAGAGGGATTGCCCCCTAAAGTAATTTGCCACCATTTTGTTTGAGACGACCATGGGGTGGGGGTGGCGGTAATTTTCTTTTGATACCTGTCCATGAGGTCATCGGAAGAGATTGGATCATAGTCCTTAGCTACAATGCTCACTACGAACGCACCCTAGGAAACAAGAATTGAAGATTTAGAATGATTAAGGGAGCTCTGTCACGGCGATTTCGCAGGCTTAAGGTCTAACTGTTCTGAAATTAGTGGTAGGCAACTTAACCCATGAAAATCATTACCTTTGAACATCTAAAGGTAGATATAACCTTAATGTTATAACCTTAAACCGCGGCCAATGCTAACCAACAGTACCTTCGCGATTCCAGTCCGATAATTTTACCGATTGGCGTAGCATCAAATTCTTGAATCTAACGTAAAACAACAAATATATATACCCCACTATACCCCGTTACGGTTATGTAATTAAAAAACGCCGATCTCCACTCGCCATTCTTCTGGTTTACCCCTTGACACGCGATGTTACTTCAAGGTTATGATTGGTTTATTGCGATTTTTACGATTGCACTGATTGGCTAAAGGGATAACTTTACGTCATTGCTTTGCTTACCGTCCACTTAGAGAAAGACCATACCAGCGGGTTCCTTCCGCCGCTATAAAAGTCCTCATTTTCTTTGAAGACGATGTACTTGGTGTTTGTGTAGGTGTTTGTCGTCGCAGATGCTACACAGGATCCCCCAGTGGTTTGTTTCAGACATATGTTCAGATAATAGTCACAACTTCTACACGGTGATTCGCAACAATTCCCGTTTAGGTCTTTATTTGAAGGGTTCGAGAAGCTCGTCAGACGAACGTACAACTTTCCTCCTGGGCCGGCTACTGTATTTGGAGCCTGTAGATAATAAGACAAGGAAACAGAATATTGGAAGACGTGGTTTTCTCGTATAGTCTACCGGCGCTGTCTTTTCAGTGTTAATTGGAAATGCTATTGAATACTTCAATCAGTCAATTAATTAGTCAGTCAATCTGTGTATACTTTAAAGGTCATCCTATGCAAACCGCTTTTTAAAGGGGCAGTCTCACCAAGATTTATGCTACTTGAAAATCCATGAAGGTGTTGGTATTAATTAGAAATCCATTAATAGTGGCCTGGCTTTGCTAAAACGCGCTGTACTGGCTACGAAAGTGGTTTAAAACTGGTGTGGCTACAGACGGTTAGGAAACAAGTGGTCTAAAACTTGATTACGTCAGGCCGACGTCTTCAAGTTTGACAGTGTTACTTGGAGGAAAATCACTAAAAACAATTGATTGAGGTTTGATGTAATGTATACGAAATGATTCATATATGAACTGCGGATATATATGAAGGTGATATGTGATCTTCGCAGTGAATTTCCAATTTAAGCAACTGGAATAAAGAAGCCTGAAAAAAAAAAAATCAGGGTTTCAACGGGATTCGAACCCGTGACCTCCGCGATACCGGTGCGATGCTCTACCAACTGAGCTATTAAGCCAATTGCTTAAATTGGAAATTCACTGCGAAGATCACATATCACCTTGATTGAGGTTTGTTCACATCTTAGAGAGTGAATGTATGCCTTTATTGTTATCCAAAGGTTATTTTCTTGATCAGTGAGTGCACCTTTAATTTGTATAATTCTAGCATAGTTTAAATGAAACCTTAGACGACCTTTCATGATACTGCCCCTTTAAATGGAATAAAACCTCAAAAATGAAATGCCGTTCTTTGAATTGTCTTCTTCTTGGTATCGATTAATACCGTTCTGATCGAGCCCAGAAATTAAATGATAGAAATTTCCTGCCAATTAATTAGAATCTGCGCATCTTAAGTACTACTTTGACCAGTCCACTGATCGCCCTTGCGCAAGAGACTATGGACTAGTAATGTCTTATTTTATTATTTTTTTGGTCCAACTTTTAACCCCGTTGTAACTGAACGCCGTTAGACCAACATAGTTTTTAATATGATCGTGTAAGTTAGCATGTCTCATGATCAGCTACAGAAGCGATTGCGTTTGAGCAAGTGTTTTCTGGTTTGTATCAGTGAGCTGTAAAGAGCTCGGGTGCAGATTTTAAGTAAACATCCACCACCTAGAAAGATATTGTGGCTATTTTCTCCAACGAGAGCGTGCGAGACGGCATTCTGTATTTAGGGGGCGTATACCTATTGCCAAACTGCATCAAAAGCCGTGTACGTAAGAACAGGTAGGAAGGCCTCAGTTAAAATGGCAAAAAATGGACCTCCAAGAGGATCATTGCAACTTTCCATGGCTCAATATTGTTTCAACTTTGTTGGCTAAACCACGTTCAAACTAACTTCGATCAATGTTATAAATTTCACTTAATTAAATAAAATTTCCGCCTTTTAATTTTTCCGACTCTTTTCCGTTTGGAGTTTGACCGATATACGCACGCCGCCATAAGTCGTGCGTAGTCCGTTGTTTAACCCTTTTGCCCCAGAGTAAAACTCTTTACCGTATACTTCAGTGGATGAAACCCTCAGTATGTGAAAATTTGAATGAAAGGTATTGAGCAAAGACGTATTTGTATGGGTAATCAAATGGTGACGAGTGAAATTAGGAAATAATTTCACGAGTGTACCATTTGGTTACCTTTTAATATCATGGGTGACAAATTACGCTTACAGTCGTAGTTTCGTAACTTGTTTATTGTATCGTGATGAGCGAACCGGCTCGTAACGACGCCCGTGTAAAACGCTCAAAATTCCGCTCAATGCCATTCATGTTATCGCTAAAAGTTTATAACACGAGCAAACAAACTGGCCAAGGTGGAATTCAAGCGAAAATGTGCAAAGTTTTAAGCTTTACGATCATCTTTTAAAAGCCTGTACGTCATCTTGCCACTGAGACATTGAAACGTTGCCATGGCAATTTTATAATTTCACATGTGAAATTATAAATTAGCGCTGAAATTTCGCGCCAAAATTAAGGAGTAATTTGTCACCCATGATATTGACGACACTAAAAACGGCTGCGAGGGAGACTACCATGATATTAGATGTGTTACTGTTTTTATGTTGTAAAAGGTCTTTAAACTTTGAGTCCATAGGTGAACTATAGCACAGGTGTGATCATTCAAACGGAAAGCTATTGAGCAATACTAAATTAAATTTGGTTGTTTCCATTTCTTGAGCCAAAGCACTCTCCAGGAGCAAATAGGTTAAATTGATAGAAATACCTACTGATATATGGTTATTTTTTGCTTTTGATCCTTCTTGTGCCTATCACTAAGCAAAATAAATGATACTCGAACCGCAGTTTGCGATAATCTTCTAAACTTCCCGATTAAAATTGTTCTCGCAGTAACTCAGAGGACTAGGCTTCTACGGAGGTCTAATATCTAAAAATACTCCAAAGAGCCAAAACTGGAAATTTTTCATTTAATAAACTGGTTGGTTGTTTTTAATTTCCAGTTATAGAGCAAAAAAGCAAGCTTTCATTGGCCAAGAGCTATTAACGGCAGGCTCTTTCAGTACTTAGCCTGGGATTTTCGCAATTCACCTGTGATGTAGTCTGAAATGTCTGACATTTCAGACTACCTGTGATGGTCAGCTTCTGCGTTCTCGTGAGTTGAAAGCCTGATTTCATTTTGACGAGAAATTTATGTTGTTACGGCAAATTAAAAAAAGCGTGATGTCACAGAGTCACGAAACGTATCATGCAGTGTAGTGTATATATAGTGTTCGTGAATATTGAAGTGAACGATTCAGTTGTTGCGCCTCTCTGGCATGAACTTTCATAACCATGACAAATCGGTTGAAATCCTCTCTACCAATCAATCCACACTCTCAGATCAAAAACACACGAGAACTGATCGTGTGAAACAAAAATAAACAAAGAAGATTCAGTCATGTTTTGACTGAAGGCAAATTTCCACTGAAAACAAACGGTAAAAGAAGCTACTTCTAATCACGACAGCCGATAAACGACGAAAAAAATTCTGCGGTTTGGTTTTTTGTAGTGTCTTTAAAAAATAACCTTAAGTACGATTTTCCTTGGATTTGAGCCGATTTGTGCCATTCATAAGCCTAAACCTGTCTGTGTTCAGAGTGTGTTATTTGGTCTCTTGGTTATTTGGACTGGGCTGCCCAGCAGAATGACCTCTGTTCATATCTTCAATTGCTTGTGGCGTACTTCTTTTGCTCTTCTAACTAGATCTGGCTATTTAACTGCGTTTTTCGTAATATTGAATTCCTTCTTTCAACCACAATAATCGATCAGTGGTCGGTCTGCAGTTTAACCAAGGTAAACAGGCATGTTGTCTCATAATTGCACAGGCACAAACCCCTTTCTTTTCTTGAAGGAACAAATTTCCCTCCAGACTGCCAAATAAACCGTTGAGAGAAACGAACCATTATGACAGACGGGGAGATGAGTGTCTTAGCTTGACGGAAAACCTCTTCACGGAGCATATGGTCATTATGAACAAAAATCCGGCATTGCTGATTGTACATGCAGATAGTGGCAAGATATTCAATTATAATTAATTGAAAATCGATGCGCTGTCCGTGAGAAACATTTTTGTGGCGATCTCGTAAGTGATCATACCGGAAATCAAACCATAAAATATGATATCCGTCTTTACCGGCAGATTGGGACAAGTTTTATAATAGCTAAATCCCGTGTCCAAAACATTCTTATGTGGCAGCGTTTCTGTGTTTTGACACATATGCATCTTGTAACTTGCTTTTCACTTGCTGCAGCTTGGACTTACGACTCGTCCAAGAAGGAAAGATATTGAAAGAGGCCTTTTATGAAAAAATATGCTACTTGATGATTTAGAATATGCCCTGACCACAGAACAGGAAAGTCACATAACACCGGCTTAAATGTCACTACCACACACACATTCGCAGACTAAAATGTCGATAAAATGTAATTTCGGCGAACGAACGCGCCAGTTTGTTTATAGCAATTATTTTGGCGTTGATAAATAAATTTTCTAATGTTTGGGCCTTGAAAAAGCCAAATGATTCGGTTCTTTGAAAGGCAAAATTACATATTAAACGTACGTAAGTGTAATCCTTCAATGAAATGCTCCCTCTTCAAGGTTATTTTTTTTATCTAAAACTTCTCGACTGAATCATGTGTTATGCCTCATTCGCATGAAAATAGTCAACAAAATTATTTGCCAAATGATTTCCGAGCAAGATTTTTTTAAATAAAATCAACTTTTGGTCCGCAACTGACCGAGGGTTACTCCTTGGTAAACTTTTAAATCACGGATCAGGATGCGTGCAAAATTTCCTCTTTCTTTGAACACCCACAATACAATCCGTAGTTCTCATAAACTTACCTGAAAAGCGATGAGCAGAGACAAATGCAGTAGAAAACTAAAGGCATTTCGGGAAATGAAGACTTCCATCCTACACCCGTACGCGTGTCTGATTTTTCCAGAATTTTTTTCAGACCTCAAGCAATGGCGGCAGCACGATAATGGAGGTCAATGGGAAACGCACCACTCCAAACTCAGAGGACAAGTGCGTTTTTCGGCGAATCCCGGCAAAGTCTTCTTTCCTGGCGCACGCACACTCGTCTAGCGATAAAATAACAAAATGTTGACGGTGGCTGCAGTTAGCTTGTACGCATTGAACACGTGATCTATGTCTTAAACGCGGGCTTGTGCAATCCAAGCGCGCAGGGTCAGGTTTGCTTCCGGTTCTTTGGGGACAGCGCTCCTTTAATCATTTCGCGTTGTTTTGAAACGTCGTTTATATTCAGTTAGCAGATCAACATTTTTGTTTTCTTTGATCTCTAGCGAAACGTGGACTGAATGGGTCTGAATAGACCCTTTGTGCGCCGAAGGAGAAGTGATTTTCGCGGAAAAGTCGAAACTTCGGCCCACCAGGATAGAACCGATCATCCGCTTACTTTGCGCAGTCATAAAACAGGTGCGAACTGGTTATGAAACATTCCACCAAGCTATGCAATAATTTCATAACGTCAGATTTTTACTCACGCGCGCATCATGAACTCTGATCTCCTAATAGAGGTAATAGCGCCCCTAGTTTCACAAACCGATTACGTACAATGACCTGACTGTTATCACAACCATCAGAAATAGCAAGAGCTTTCCAAGGAAACTTCTAACTGTCGTGCATGGGCAGTCCGAAAACTCCGTGAATTTTAAACAGATCTCTACTTAAGAAACACACTTGAAATGCTTCCATTGGAGATATCTCCCGCTGACGTTACGTGCGTTGACGTGAAACGTTCGTGATGTTTTTGCAATGTATCTTATCGGATGCAGAGTACTTAACCTTTGAAGAAGGCGTGATATGACGTTGTGCGCGTGGCGAAATAGTAAGAAATTATTTCCTCTTTGCCCCGTTAGCGCAATTCGGATATTATCACGACCAAGCACTGCAAAATACCGGAACAAATCCTGTTTTACGCACACACTTTTTCTGTGGCTTTGCCTGGCATGAAAATAATAACTCTAGCTAAACCAAATGCCCTATAACACTCTGTATGTCTTCACTTACAAATGGCTTATGTTTGCTATCCCCCACCGCAACCCACCCACCCCTCCCCCCACTCTTGTTTTATACCAAGGCCGACCAATCCAATAGTTCCAAACGCACAGGAGCCCATCAAGTCTTGATGGGCTCCTGACGCAAGCCATCTTGCGGTGAAATAGCATTGCACTCCAACTACTGGGCAAACAAATCGTGGACTAGTTTAGTAACATTTAGCCAGACAAAATTTGACAGCAGTTGGTTTTTTATACACAAAAATAAACAGCTCCGTATTTCACAATGTTTCAAGTGGATTAAACAAATTTCCTTCGTAAAGCTAAACAGTTCTCCTCGATTTAATTTCAAATTGGTAACTTTTTGCTCATTCTCTAAAAGAAGCCAGTTTAAAATTAAATTTGCCTTCGAAGATAGTTTCGTGATTCTCTCTCCAGTTTATCATTGCTTTTGCGCTTGCTGATCCCTTACGACCCTTCATGAAATGTGAAGTACAAGTCAAGAAATCTATACTTCGGTCTTGTCCGCGCAGCAACGCAAAATCACGATACCCCATCAAAGAATATCAGATTCGCTTTGCTTGTGGCCTTGTGATATATGTACGCAACCTATTAAAACTGTATCAGAAAAGTATCTTTTTAGGAATGATACTGTATACCATTTTTTATTTTGCACAAATTCAGGATCATATTACTTACTGTTCATAGACCTGTGAAGACAGAAGCTGACCTGTTACAATATTTACGTGATTCCAGGTATCTATCTAGCGGTGACTTCAACAGCGTGGGATATTTACGTTAGTAGCAAACAATAATTTCAAAAGGAAAAGGATTAAACTTGAGAAAACGCAAAACAGATGCCCGCCATCATCTCAGTTTGAAGGGCACGGGGCTAAACACGTCAATAAACTGAACAGGTGATCAGTACACGCAGCCAAACGGGAAAGTCAATGATTTAAAAGCTTTTTTCATCAATGTTTACTCGCCTGAAGTAATAGAATCGTCTTTTAAATGAGTAAGGCGGAAATGAAATCAAAACTGCATGATTACGAAAGAAATCTCATGGATTTCCGCTTACCTCCTGCGCGCGATTGTAACAAAATTCGCCATGAACCTAACAGTGTTGCTTTTCAAAACATATTTATAACTTAGCTATGCTTCAACGAGACCAAAATATTGACATTGTTTTTTTTATTATTTAAATCAACCATATTAACCAGTAAAACAGGTGGCTTTACTGGGGTTTGGCGCGCGAAGATGAGTTTGCCTCTCCCGTCGCGTGCGTTACACGCTTCGCGCTCTCGCAAAAACCAAACAATTTAGTAGCTATATAAAAACACTAAACCAAATTAACTGCTTTCCCTTTGCTTTAGTTTTCGTAGCCAAAATATCCCTATATGGTAGTTTTCTGTCCCGTTTATCCACTCCAAAGCTTCTGTCCGCTCCTAAGTTTACTTCGGGTTGCTTTCTGATGTACGTAAAACTTATTTCACCACACCATCGGTCAGCTTCTTATTGGCACTAACCAATACGAGATTAGGCACTGTTATGGGGTTTTAGGGATTCGTACCAAGAGATAACTACTCTTCGGTGACAGGGACACTGTGATACCTAGGAAACTGATTATTACGAAACGCGCATTAACTGTGCCAAGCAAATAATCAATAGATTAGCTGTGCCCTCAGCGACCAAGGCGAGAACCTATATGGGAACCCCGTATTGGTAGGACCTCCCTAACTAACTGGCTTACGAATTTTTATTACTTTTTGACAAATTTGCAACGCCTATAGGTTTACTTTGATGGCAACTTTTCTTTTCGAATATGCGTGGTGTTGTTGTCAGGAGGGGATTGTGGTGTGCAGAAACAGGTCGGGAATAGCTTTTGGTGTTTTCCAAACGATTATTCAGAAACACTACCGACTGTCACAACATGTTGGGTTGAATTGTATCTTCGTCTTCCTCCACTCAGGAGATTATTCATAGTTCTACTCCAACTAGTTAAGCGTTACTTAAACACTCTTGTGAAATGTCATGTCTGGAAGCAATTTTTCTAAGAAGGCATACTGTACACCAAGTATACCTGCCAAGTCGCACGTACTTGAGTCTCTTGATTACGTGACGGGCAAATGAAACTTCGATCACACTAAAACAGACAAATGGTTCACACAATTAAGCTTTTAACCTCACGATAAGGACGATAAGCTATGTTTTGAAACAAAAAAAAACAACAAAATAATTTACATGTGGAAAAGAACATTGCGTGAAAACGCCTAGCTTAGGCTAACTGTCACAAATTGGAAAAGATTAGGGATGTGGTGGTTTCTCGGTCGATTCCAAACATCGAAATCTTCGGGCCGACTTCTGTCGTCCTCAGAAGTCGACTTTTGTGGAGCAATTCAATGCAGTTGAATGCATTTTTTCCACAACTGCGCGTGTAAACCAGCTGCGATTTATCGCTACGATTGGCAGGAGGTTCGAGCCTGCTTGAAACTGAAAGAAGGATTCCTCCTCTTAGCTTGTGGAATTGCATAGAGTTTCTAGCAGGTTTGAAACTTCTGCGATATCGTGGCGATAAATCGCACTAAAACGCACGTGGTTTTCTCGCGGAGTTTTGAAGTTTCAACTTCAGCGCGACCACTTCAAAATGCCTGAATTGCGTGGCAAAAATCGCCTGTGTAAATGGGCGTTTACGCAAACATATGACTCAGCAAAGTTGGCAGATGTAATATTATTACCTATTTTTGTTGTCTTAAAAAAGAAATACAGAAATACAATGTAATTAAACAAAATGAAAAGTTTTTGGTGCATAATTCAGGAATAAATCGTAAATCAGATAATTATATTTTCGGCGAAATTTCGATTAAACGCTGCAAAGAAGCGTGAACCAAGTTTTCATTTTTCCTGCCTCGATTGTCGCACGACAATCAAAAAGAGAAAGAAAGGACTGCGCATACTAGAGTAATAAAACGTAAACCAATCAGAACTTAAAGGCAGCAGTCGGTGAAAAGTTCGGGAAAATAAGCGGGGCTCAATCGTGTATTACGCCGGCAACAATTGCAATGAGCGCTATTGTCAGAAAGGCCAATCGATAGAAAAGCGCGGGAAAAAAGCTTAAAGGGACAGTTTCACGGTTCGGCGCATGTCCATATTATATATTCGCCTGTGCACGCTTTATTGCAAGGCCCGCTTTTTCATTGTTTATGAACCAGTCGGAAGCGAGTTTCCTGATTTCGCATGCAAATAGCCATAAAATCATCAACCGTGGAATAAATCCTACGGGCCAAAACTAAATTCAACGGTCCACTAAGCTTGTAAAATCCACTAAAATCTTCTCACAATTTTGGTCATCCGTCATTTTGGTACGTCTAATCATAGTATGTGATTACTGAACTACATGTGAGTGGGGTTTACTAAGCGATAACATTGATAAAAAGCGAAAAAAGTATTTTGATTTATGGACATGCGCCAAACCGTGAAACTGTCCCTTTAAGCCAATCACTTTCTCCGACAATATGAGGCAGTCGTAACTTGAAGTAAACAAACAAAAAATGCCGAGCGACGAGCTAGCGCGGGAAACTTCTCGGTGGTCAATCACTATAGCAACAAATAGTGCAATGAGTTCGTGAACGATAGAGCCAACCATGAAAAGCGCGAGAAACGTCGGGCACGCCAAACGTGTTGCTCTCCATCAGGCCTGCATGGACAGCATCTCTTATATGACTGAGTCGTAAAAAGGAGAAAGCCGCGCGAGTTTTCTGAACTAATTCTGAAACGAAACAAATGCAATCTGCGTTAATTAATTAACGTTCACTACGATCCTTTTTGAGACATTTTATAGTTTGAAAGATACTCTTCTAAAATGGGAACGTTCTCTTTGTAAGACAAGACTGCATGAACTTCCTTGTCATTCGCTTAGCTCCACTTATAATTTTACAATAACCTAGTGCTCCTTATCCGGGAGAAAAACATGTACGTGGCAGTTTTGATCATGGAACCCTTTTGATCACGATGCCGACACCTAGAAGCTTGCAATTGGCTAGCTCATTTCACTGAGGACAAATATATCATAGTCCGTTCTGCTTGGGAGTCTAGATCTTGTAATTAGTACGCGCCCTTAGTTTAGACTGAGATAGAAGAAAAACACAGCTTGGCAATCTTGATCATGTATAATACACAATACAAGGTCCCATCTTTATTAGCATCTGAATACATTCAACACACTTGATACACTTTTAATGCTCATCGTCGACGTCGACCCCATCCATTTCCAACGGGCCTCCAGCCTCCTCCTCCTCCTCCGCCGCCGCCACCACCCACGGGTCTCCAACCGCCACCCCCACCTCCTCCGCCTGTGGGTCTCCATCCCCCTCCTCCACCTCCACCGCCTCCTGGACGCCAACCACCACCACCACCACCACCACCGCCGCCGCCGCCGCCACCGCCACCGCCTCCACCACCACCACCTCCACCGCTGCAATAACTTCTATCGAAACTTCCCTTAGCAACATTATTTCTGAAATTGCCCATCATATTTCCCGCGGGGCGATACCGGCCAACCACATAGGTGCACCGTCCAGAATCGGCTTTTCCTATTCCCAGCTCCAGACTTTCTTTCCATACTATCTGAGTAAAGTGACCCGTGCCGGATTGGTATCTTGGATTGTTGAAGTTGAACTGACACACTTCTTTGTACCTGTGAGAGAAGGAAAAAGGATTATTTCACTCAATCGGTTCAGTAGTACACTGATGTATGTGATCATGAATAAAACACCGGCTCAATCCTGGCTCTTTGTCAACGGGGGGATGTATGTAAGCGACATACATGATATGTATGGGTAATCAAATGGTGACGAGTGAAATAAGGAAATACTTTCACGCGCGTTTTATCAAAATTCTAATAATTTCCTGAGCCTTTAGGCGGGGGAATTAAAGAATTTTGACAAAACGCGAGAAAAAAAATTCCCCAATTTCACGAGTATACCACTTGATTACCTTTTAATATCATGGGTGACAAATTACGCTTGTAATCGTGGGTCTCTGGCTTGTCTGTTGTATCTAGAACTCCAATTAAGCTTTCAAAAGTTTAAAGCATACTATTACACTTTGGATAGAGTTTGCAATTTTCTGATTCTTTCGCCCAATTCCTTTTAGAATCATTTTTTGGTGTTTATAAAATTTTTCAAAGTTGAGTCAACTGTCGAATATTCCTTACAGTATTGGCCATAGTTCGTCATGAATGAACTGAAAACGGCCCGATGCCATTTATGTAATTGGTTTCGTGTTTTGAAGTCGTTTTGACGTTTTGAAACATAAACTATCGCCAAACGTTTATTATATGTCAAAAGCAAACTGGCCGAAATGAAATTCAAGCAAAAGGTACAAGGTTTAAGCTTTAGAATCATCTTTAAACCTGGACGTCATCTTAGCACTCCGATATGAGAAACGTTGTCATGGCAATTTTATAATTTCGCATGCGAAATTATAAATTAACGCTAAAATTTCGCGCCAAAATTAAGGAGTAATTTGTCACCCATTATATATAATATAAATATATACTCACCACATCTCAACAGCCCTCTGGGCAGACATGCCTCCTGAGCCGCACGCCATGGCAAGATTCTCACCCTGACCGGGTCTCTGACTAGAACTAGAGTGCTGTAGTTTGCCCATGCGCGCTAGCCGCTGAGCATAGGCTGTTGCCTGCTGGCTCATACTAGAATCCAAACTCATAAGGGGTGCGTCATGGATCTTGCGATACTTGTTATGTGCGGCCAAGCCTTCCTCCTGAAATGTCCCTGAATGAAATTAAAAGATAATTTATATCAACTAGAATAGTCCAGGCTTTACTGAATACATATAATCAGTCATTTTCAATTTATCTCACTTATTATATGTGACTGATTTTAAATCCTTACTTTCATTCATTCATTCATTCATTCATTCATTCATTCATTCATTCATTCATTCATTCATTCATTCATTCATTCATTCATTCATTCATTCATTCAACCATCCATCCGTCCGTCCGTCCGTCCTTCCGTCCGTTTGTTCGTTCGGTCGTTCGTTCGTTAGTTCGTTCGTTCGTTCAAGCCAAAGTAAGCCCAATGGCTATTTTGTCCCTATATCCTTACGACTACCACTCCATGATTTTCGTAAGTTAATTGTAAACTAGTAATAATCACTGCCAAGCTTAATCTACTACGAAACACCAAATAATACGTATTTGGGATTTCACACTTCGCTAACTATTCGTATTTTACTAAATTGGAGACATACGCACCTACACTGCCACCGCCACCTCCTCCGCCACCTCCGCCATTTCCACCACCAGCTCCACCACCAGCTCCACCACCGTTACCGCCACCGCCACCGCCACCGCCACCGCCACCGCCACCGCCACCGCCACCACCTCCATTTCCACCTCCGTTGCCACCCCCACCACCTCCACCTCCACCGCTGCAATAACTTCTGTCGAAACGTCCCTTAGCAACGTTATTCCTGAAGTTGTTCATCATATTTCCAGCGGGACGATACCGGCCAACCACATAGGTGCACCATCCTCGGTCAGCTTTTCCTATCCCCAACTCCACACTTTCTTTCCATACTACCTGTGTGAAATGGCCCGTTCCGTACCCCCATCCTGGATTGTTGAAATTGAACTTGCAAACTTCCTTGTACCTGTGTGGAGGGAAGGCAAGACATATTTTGACACTAAAGCCCCAGCCAAATGCTCGCAACATTTCAACGCAACATATCGCAACGTTGCCGTGCACATGTTGCATACGTTTGGTCACCCTCAGTTGCAACATGTTGCAATATGTTGCGTGTTGCTCCAACATATTGCAACAGGGATCGAGGCCAAACGTGTACAACATGTTGTGCTCAACAATGTTGCGAATTGCGAACCATGCATGGTCCCATGACCATTCCATTGACTTCAACAGCGCCTAATGTGAACGGCCTATTGACAAAGGCAATTTTCGAATAAGAAAAACGCTAGAATCGTTGTATTCCATGGTGACTCCAAATGAAGAAAAAATTCCCGCCCACTCCCTGGGCAGTACAACATTCTTTTTACACACATTCATAATTAATTTACATAGTCCATTCTTTTTATTCTTACACATTTATATTCATATTTCGTTATTCACTTTTACCCGTCGAAGACTGTAGATCTAGCAGTCGAAAGCTCGTACTTTTAAATATTTTTAGCCAGAGATCGTTCTTAAATTTTTAAAATGTTGGGATATGTTGCATTGAAATCTTGCGCCCGTTTGGCCAGCTCCTTCACAACATCTCACAACATGACCCAACAATGTTGCGATATGTTGGGTTGAAATGTTGCGAGCGTTTGGCTTAAAGGCCCGTTTACACAGGCGATTTTTGTCGCGCCGAAGTGGCCTCAAGTTTCGAACAGGTTCGAAACTCCTGCGATACCGCGGCGATTTTATCACCGCTAGTTTACACGTATCCTAAACATCTGGTGGCCTGTAAAAATTCGCAACGAGGAACTGTGGCAGCGAGGTGATCAAGAGCCAGTAGGAAGATGCTAAAGAGGAAGTGGGGCTGGATTGGCCATACCCTGCCGAAAGAAGCAAGTAACATCACTCGCCAGTCCCTGACCTGGGACCCACAAGGAAAGAGTAGAAGAGGACGACCCAAAAACAGTTGGAGACGCGAGACAGATACAGAGCTTAGGATGATGGGCTACACCTGGAAAGAAGTTGTGCGAAAAGCCCAAGTAAGAGTTCGCTGGAGAGCTGTTGTTAATGGCCTATGCTCCACCTGGAGCGACGCGGGCCTAAGTAAGTAAGTAAGTTTACACCCCTGCAAACTCGCAGCGATTTCATGGTGATTTTATCGCCGCAATATCGCAGGAGACTTCATGCAACTTCGGCACGAAAAAAGTTGCATTGAGTTGCGCGACAAAAATCGCCTGTGTAAACGGGCCTTAAGAAGCTTGATCCCCTCTGTCTTAGCTTGATTTGATTTTGAAGCCTGCATATTTCAGAACGACCTTTGAGCATGGAAGCTGGTCAGAAACAAAATTTGTGATCATTTAACTGAAGTTTCAAAAAAAAAAAATTCTGAGCCGTTACGGTTTGATCGCGATTAAAAGAATCCCAATATACTGGATTCCCGACTATGCTCGATTTTCGAACACATGATCTCAGCGAGACCGGTTCCAACGCTCTATACTATACTATGCCATGAAGCCACTGGGTGCTGGTCAATTTTAAGTTGCTTTTTGTTTAGATTTGTTATATAATGGCCAATATTTCCCATTAACAATTGTTTCATCTAGAGGCACAAGTATGCTTTTAGAGTTTGGATCGTGTTTGGATTAAATTGTTCAGTCATTTACCAGCAGTGCTAAATAAGATGAACGCATTGCGAACAGAGTAAAACTCGAACATATAACCAACATATGGAAATTGATTATTTCAGTTACGTATACGTCGGGGTAACACTTTAACATCCTTTCTTACTAGAGTGCCATTTCAGCCCTGGAAGAGAAACAAGTACCATGCAAATATCCTCAACGAATCTCAGATTCCTATTGTCCAATAAAAGCAAAATATGTATTGTTGCCTGTCACAAACGGTACGTAAAAATAATATATTAAAAATATTATGGTGCTACTCACCACATCTCAACAGCTCTCTGGGCAGACATCCCTCCCGAGCCGCACGCCATGGCGAGATTCTCACCCTGACCGGGTCTCTGACTAGAACTAGAGTGCTGTAGACTGCCCATGCGCGCTAGCCGCTGAGCATAGGCTGTTGCCTGCTGGTTCATACTAGAGTCCAACCTCATGGGGGGAGCGTCATGGATCTCGCGATACTTGTTATGTGCGGCCAAGCCTTCCTCTTGAAATGACCCTGAATTTTAAAAGATATGTTTTTCTTTGTAAGCTATATAATTATGCTTAATTAGCAGCGGATGTGGTCATGTTAAAAGACTGACTGAGCTTTTCTTGAATTTGCGACAAAAGGTGATCGAGGTCCTTCTGTATCTATAACCTCTAAACAAACCAGAGCAACAAAACAGCGTCAGTTATTTAGCTGAATGGTCGGCTAGTTAGTAGGTGGGTTGGGTGGTCGGCCGGTCGATGGTTAGCGACAAAACGAAGCAACGATATAGTTCTTGGATTGTTTTTTTTGTTTACCTTTTTTTACTGTTACGTACACTAGCTGCTTTTTTTTTGTTATGACATCCCTATAACAGTAACTGGCCTTGTGATTAAAGCCGACGATGGCGTCTTTACACTAGAACATCCACTCGTCGCAACGGCCAGTATGAGCTCTACTCTTCATAGGGTGCAAAAACAGTTATACTGTAGACTCAGTGAGATTCGCTGGCATAAAACAAGTAAGTTATAAATGTTGCCTTTCTGATGAAATAGTAATTTGAATTTTTTTGCCACTTCCTTTACCTTCAACATTGAGAAGTCCGCCTGAAAGAAAAACAAATGCAGGTGCCGTTAGGAGAAAAATAAGCGAAAAATCAAATGTGGACAATAATTTAAAGGCTTTATTGCTGCAGCAGGTCACGCCTCTTTTTGCTTAAAGAATGAAAATGAATCGAATTTAATGACGAATTTCGGCTACTAATAGGCAAAGAGCATTTTCGATATTGAACGCTGTATGCGTAAACTCTTTCTCTTTCTTTCTGTCTCTTGACACGACAGAAATAAAACTATAATAAGGCTATTTTCTACTTTTAACCACAAGCCCATCTTTGCCACTTCCTAGAATTCATCTTTTTATATATTTTCAATCACTATAAGTCGCGCACTTTAATACATCAACCAGGGCGACTCATAGTCGCTTTAAATAGCACCAAGGTCTTACCAAAGATGCACAGTGCTCCCAGTAACACAAGGGATGGGTTTAAGGACATCGCTAGACTACGTTGAATTTGTTAACCCTCACTCAAGGCTTTTCTGAAACGCACAAAGTTTGTGCGTTCTGTTTTCTTTGTGAGTTTAGCTTCTGCCTTTAAGTGCTACGAGGTGACACTTTACAAAGATATGCTTGGGTTTGCACAGGTGAAGTAAAAGGTGTTTAAATAAGAAAGCAAGTCGAAGAAATGCAACGCGTTTAGCCACTTGTATTCAATTTACATGGCAGTGTTCTGTGCCGGTTTGCATGGATTATAACGTACTCAGGGGTCTGTAATTTTAGTAACAAATATTATTTTTCTTATGCTGTAAAAAATATACGCTACATTAAAGCCATGTTGCTTTTAACAGAAAATATCGATAGGAATTGCACACTTGTATCTAGAGGAGAATCGGTCTCGGTTTAGAAAGCCAGATGTAAATACATTCTCTTTGTTACGAAGTATAGAGATATTGAATTTGCGTATGTCAGCAAGGAAATCCAAACTTTATTGCTATTTACTTACTATGTTTCATAGGTGATATGAGTTGTACTCAGCTGTGCAGCTGGACTGCGGTCGAAACCACGTGATTTGCTAATGTTTGTTTTTGTCCGGTATCCACACTTCTTTTTTTTCTGATGCATGACAAGCTTTTAGTTGTATGTATACAACTATTGGCCAAAATTGTCAATCACTTTATATTGTAAACTATCGTAGTAAATGGGTTGTTAGTTCAGTACGATGACTAGGAACTTAACATTCACGGGGTCGTCCGCCTCTTTGGGTACGCTGACGTGGCTTGGTACTAAAGCAAAACAACAACAGCAAAAATCTTTATTATAAATTGCATGAACTCCACAAACAGTCCACAAATAGCAACAATCAAGTCGGCCGTAATTTGGAAGAAAAGCTGTCGAGACTTTTGAGTGATCGTACTTTACCGACGAGCATGCTTCGTAGCCTTTTTACGGACTCAGGGCGGCTCTCGAGTGACTTTCGGAAATAATCGTGCTTGTTTTGAAATCTGTGATTGGTTAAAAATACTCCTACGACTTTGTATGCAGTGAGCAATACGAACAAACAATCTAATCTCGGCAAAGCAGATCCATGCAAGACCAAAACCAATCGTGACTAAATTTGGGTACTGGCGACCATTTTCGCGCTTAGCACTGGTACAAGACGTTTTGTTGGTGCAGTGTTCGCCAAGCCTTAGCCATATACAACTATTTCGAGAAAGATTGTCGGAAAAAAGCACGCAAGTGCAATCACAGGCAGCCCAAGCTAACGATAGGAGCCACACTGAGTACGCTGCGAGTACTCAATTTATAAGGGTTTGTATGGGAACGAAATAGTTTTGTTTTAGGAGTTACAAATTCCAATGTTTTGTGAATGAAATTGACTTACACTGCTGCTGTGTCGTATTATTTATTGTTTGCCAGCTCCTCAGGCCAATTTGAAGTGATTTCGGTGAGTTACTGCTGCACGTGTACTATATTAAATATTCCCAAAGCTGGAAACAATTATCGACAGCATCTCACTCGAAGCGCCATATCTTCCAAGAAACTGGTCAAATCGCTACAGAAATTCCATCACCGTAATCTCTGGTAATTTCCTTTTCATTTCGCCGTTCTTCGGATTCCGAGTGCTGTACTGAAGTGTAGAAAAATACGCCAAAGTGTGACCATTGCTTTTCTTGGTATGCGTAACCGGTTAAACCACACACAAAATGGCGTCAGGTTGGCAAAAATCGACCTCAGTAGGGGAGGGCATGGACAAATGGTTCAAATATTTTAGCTTTTAACCCCACGATAAGGACGATAAGCTGTTTTGAAACAACAAAAAAGTAATTTACGTGTGGAAAAGAACATTGCGCAAATTGGAAAAGATTAGGGATGAGGTGGTTTCTCGGTCGATTCCAAACATCGAAATCTTCGGGCCGACTTCTGTCGTCCTCAGAAGGCGACTTCTGTGGAGCAATTCAATGCAGTTGAATGCATTTTTTTCCACAATTGCGCGTGTAAACCAGCAGCGATTTTATCGCTACGATACGCAGGAAGTTCGAACCTGCTTGAAATTCCATCACCGTAATCTCTGGTAATTTCCTTTTCATTTCGCCGTGGAATTGCTTGTGGCTTGTGGAATTGCATAGAGTTTCTAGCAGGATTGAAACTTCTGCCATATCGTGGCGATAAATCGCACTAAAACGCACCTGGTTTTCTCGCGGAGTTTTGAAGTTTCAACTTCAGCGCGACAACTTCAAAATCAATTGATTTGCGTGGCAAAAATGGCCTGTGTAAATGGGCGTTTACGCAAACATATGACTCAGAAAAGTTGGCAGATATAACACTGTTGCCTATTCTAGTTGTCTTAAAAAAGAAATATATATGTGAAATACAATGTACTTAAACAAAATTAAAAGTTTTAAGAGCAGGTGTCCACAAAAATCAAACATTGAGTGGCAAACTTCAAAATTTCAAAATCGCTCAAACTTTGGCTGTCAGTAGTCCATAATGAGTTATTCATCGCCATGCAATTCATTTCTCAAATAACTTTTTCTTTCGGCAGGAAATGACGATCATAAATTTCACGGCCAGACACGGGAAAATTCGACTTGAAAATTAGCGGTTTTAAAGGGTGCTTTCAGAACACGGACACTGGACACAATTTTATTCCTGAGTTAGATCAGGTAAGTTGTGTGTAAATTGTTATTTCAGAACACTGCCTGAAAAGGTTCAGTCTGTGGAATGATGCAGCATATAGTCCGCTTGCAAAGAATTTTTACTGACGTTATTTGTATTTATTTTCAACAAAAATGGCAGAATTACTTCAACCTTTTACCTTTATTCCACTCTTTTTTGCACCAAAGAAATAACAAAAGGCAAAGCGTGACTCGAATGTATCTCGTGTTGATTCCACTGATTTGGGTATCGCAGCCAATGCAACAAATTTACTGAACGACAACTTTTGAAGAGTAACAAAGGGTACCCTAAAGCGAACCATTGACATCCACTTCTAATGAGCATGAATGTGGGTATCCTCGGAGACCCAGGGGCAGCAAATCGGGCAAAACGAAGTAAACCGGGCAGAAATCGTAGCGGCAAAAGTGTTCTATAAAAGTATAAGCCCCTGGGAAACGAGTCTCTCCAGACGGTATATAATTGATGTTAAGACACCATATAGTCGCCCTGCAGCTTTGCTTGCAGTTAACATTTATTTACTGCTGTTTGCTTGCGGTTAGCATTTTACCCTGTAGTTTGCTTGCAGTTAACATTTATTTACTGCAATTTGCTTGCGGTTAGCATTCATTTTGTGGTTGGGCGACTATATGTTTTTCATTGTTGGCGGCCATGTTGACTTACCATGAAGTTCTAAGCGACTCTGCGAATGCTGGCTCCCGATTGAGCAAAAGATACTTTGTATTATTTTGCCCAATCGGCGAACAGGTACTTCAGAGTCACTTTCGTATGTTCTAACACGGCAATCTATTTCAATTTACATTAGAGAACCACAAAAAGTCGGGAAATCATTTCGGATGTCAGAAAGAAATATATTTCAAGATCTGCCCGGATATTGTCATATGGACTGATCAGAGGAAATAGTGACTTGTTTACCTGTATGCGACACATTGGCGGCCGTCCGGCACACTCGTCTTATCTCGTCTGGCACGTGCGACAATGTTCGCAGCGCGGACAAATTGTAGTCGGCCGAAAAATATTGAGATAAAGTCAGAAAAATGTAAAATCAAACGTACAAGCCAGTACTAGTAAATTTCAGAAAATTGAGACCTTACATCAATCTTACATCAATCACTCATTTAATTTATTTTTTATACTTTTTATTTTCGGATACTTCAGCCAACTGGAATATTCCCGTGCTGCAAAGAAATACACGAAGTGCAGGCCAGACGAGTATGCCGAACCGCCCTCAATGCACTGCACAGGTAAACAAGGCACAATTTATATTTACATTACATCTGATCGGTCCAAACAAAAATTACTGGTGGATGTGTTGATATATTTTTCTTTCTGACATCCGAAAAGACTTCCGACATTTCTCGGCTATCTTATGTTAAAAGTAATTTACGTGTGGAAAAGAACATTGCGCAAATTGGAAAAGATTAGGGATGAGGTGGTTTCTCGGTCGATTCCAAACATCGAAATCTTCGGGCCGACTTCTGTCGTCCTCAGAAGGCGACTTCTGTGGAGCAATTCAATGCAGTTGAATGCATTTTTTTCCAAAATTGCGCGTGTAAACCAGCAGCGATTTTATCGCTACGATACGCAGGAAGTTCCAACCTGCTTGAAATTCCATCACCGTAATCTCTGGTAATTTCCTTTTCATTTCGCCGTGGAATTGCTTGTGGCTTGTGGAATTGCATAGAGTTTCTAGCAGGATTGAAACTTCTGCCATATCGTGGCGATAAATCGCACTAAAACGCACCTGGTTTTCTCGCGGAGTTTTGAAGTTTCAACTTCAGGGCGACAACTTCAAAATGCATTGAATTGCGTGGCAAAAATGGCCTGTGTAAATGGGCGTTTACGCAAACATATGACTCAGAAAAGTTGGCAGATATAACACTGTTGCCTATTCTAGTTGTCTTAAAAAAGAAATATATATGTGAAATACAATGTACTTAAACAAAATTAAAAGTTTTTATTAACGATTTATTCCTAAATTATGTACTTTTAAGTACATAATTTAGGAATAAATCGTTAATCAGATAATTATATTTTCGGCGAAATTTTAATTAAACGCTGCCAAGAAACGTGAACCAAGTCATTTTTCCTGCCTCAAAAAGAGAAAGAAAGGACTGCACGTACTAGACTAATAAAACGTAAACCAATCAGAACTTAAAGGCAGCAGTCGGTGAAAAGCGCGGGAAAATAAGCGGGGCTCAATCGTGTATTACGCCGGCAACAAAACGTGCAGTGAGCGCCATTGGCAGAATAGCCAATCGATAAAAAGCGCGGGAAAAAAAGCCTAAGGTGATTCCACTGAATTGCATTGCGCATCCTTACTGCGCATGAGTTTTCGCGTCATTTAGCGCGCACACGAGCGCGCGCGCACACTCAACATTACGGCTTTTCCTTCAGGTTATGCTCAGAAGAGAAATAAATGGTCATTTTCTTATAAACGAGCACGGTGACCCCCATTTTTTAATGCATAAATTTGAAAGATATCTGGTTGACTACAATATATCGCAATTTAAAGAAAAGTTAAATACTCTACTTCGAGATATTTTTATTTGAATGCTTCCAAAAGTACGTTTTGAGGTAGTGCTGCTTACGCACGCACGCAGCAAAATCTTTAATTTCTTTCATAATCTTAATTCCAGGTTAATTAAAATAGTTTGTTATGTAAGATTAAAGTCTACTTCGTTGAACTGCTTCGCTATTTTAACGCAAGAAATGATATTTTCTAGAAATGATAGTTCCCTTTTCGGATTACGAGGGTTCATAGTATAAACCTTGTGGGTCATATGTTTACTATAATAGCCATCCAGGTTACACAAAAACGAGCACGGTGACCCCCATTTTTTATTGCATTTTTGTAACGCTCATAACATAGTTATGAACTGAACCAAGTCTTAGAAAATTTTAAATACTCCTTCATTTTCAGTGGAATCATCTCCGACAATATGTGGCAGTCGTAACAAACAAAAAACGCCGAGCGACGAACTAGTGCGGGAAACGTCTCAGTGGTCAATCACTTTGGCAACAAATAGTGTATTGAGTTCGTGAAAGATGAGCCAACCATGAAAAGCGTGAGAAAAGTCGGGCACGCCAAACCACAGGCGGCCCAAACGTTGTATTTGATTATAAGACAATGTGTGAGAATACTTTGAAAATTGCTCTAAATAGTACTTGTATGAAAGATTTGAATAAAAATGTCTTACCTTATGTTTATCTTGCGTTATTTTGACATTCCTGTGGTTCTGGAGTGGGTTTAAAGCCGTTTAGACGAGTTTTACTTTTTGACGTTGTACTTCCCCTAAAGAGAAACGAAAGGCAGGCGACCTAGTTAAATTTTTTTTCCCTGGGGAAATTTTTACCGGAAACGGCGGGAAATCTGAAAAGACACAATTTTTTTTAGCGCTTAGAAGCACGGTTGAAATAAAATTCAACTAAGGAACCGACTCTTACTGAGCAAATAGTTTTCAAACTTATTTTAACACTGAGAAGCACTGCTGAAGTATTGGCTTCAACTAAGAAATAGACTCGAAGCAACTCCCGTTTATTTGGTTTTAGCTTGTACGCGCGCTCGCTCAGCTGTACGAAGTGAGTTTACGCGAAGTGAGTTTCCCGCCGTTTCCGGTAAAAATTTCCCCAGGGACCATAGCACGGTGTAATTTGCATGACGCAAATTTTCCTGTGCCTCCCCACGGTTGAGGGTGACTTTTGTCGCTATGGCGCGGTCGCTAAGCTAAAAAAATTGAATCTTGTGGCAAAGATAACTGAACACGCATTCAGACAAAGCAAAAATGGAAACCCAGCGCTCGAAAACGAGCGTTTCTCGGGCGGTTTAGAAAAGAAGAATTATCGACGGCTGTATTGAAGCAATTTTGGCGAGATTCGACCATTTTTGTGGTATTTATGGAGCTTCGAGTGCGGGCCGTTGGCGAACTTGGTCGCCTGCCTTTCGTTTCTCTTTAGGGGAAGTACAACGTCAAAAAGAAAAACTCGTCTAAACGGCTTTAAACCCACTCCAGAACCACAGGAATGTCAAAATAACGCGAGATAAACATAAGGTAAGACATTTTTATTCAAATCTTTCATACAAGTACTATTTAGAGCAATTTTCAAAGTATTCTCATACATTGAATTGTCTTATAATCAAATACAACGTCTGGGCCGCCTATGGCCAAACGTGTTGCTCTTCATTAGGCCTGCATGGATAGCATATCGGATTTGATTGAGTCGTAACAACGAGAAAGCCGCGCGAGTTTCCTGAACTAATTCTGAGACGAATCAAATGCACTCCGCGTTTATAATCAATTGACGTTCACCGCGATCCTTTTTGAGACATTTTATAGTTTGAAAGATACTCTTCTAAAATGGGAACGTTCTCCTTGTAAGACAGGACTGCACGAGTCTTAATTTAGCAGGTAAACTTACTTGTCATTCGCTTAGCTCCACTTTTAATTTTACAATAACCTAGTGCTCCTTATCCGGGCGAAAATCATGTACGTGGCAGTTTTGATCATGGAACCCTTTTGATCACGATGCCGACACCTAGAAGCTTCCACTTGGCTACATCATTTCACTGAGGACAAATATATCATCGTCCGTTCTGCTCGGGAGTCTAGATCTTGTAATTAGTACGCGCCCTTAGTTTAGACTGAGATAAAAGAAAAACGCAGCTTGGCAAACTTGATCATGTATAATACACAATACAAGGTCACATCTTTATTAGCATCTGAATACATTCAACACACTTGATACACTTTTAATGCTCATCGTCGACGTCGACCCCATCCATTTCCAACGGGCCTCCAGCCTCATCATCCTCCTCCGCCGTCCCTGAATGAAATTAAAAGAGAATTTATATCAAATAGAATAGTCCCGGCTTTACTGAATACATATAATCAGTCATTTTCAATTTATCTCACTTATTATATGTGACTGATTTCAAAATTCTTACTTTAATTTTAAGCCAAAGTAAGCCCAATGGCTATTTTGTCCCTATATCCTTACGACTACCACTCCATGATTTTCGTAAGTTAATTGTAAACTAGTAATAATCACGGCCAACCTTAATCTACTAGGAAACACCAAATAATATGTATTTGGGATTTTACACTTCGCTAACTATTCGTATTTTACTAAATTGGAGACATACGCACCTACACTGCCACCGCCACCTCCTCCTCCTCCTCTACCGCTGCAATATCTTCTGTCGAAACGTCCCTTAGCAACGTTATTCCTGAAGTTGCCCGACACATTTCCGGTGGGACGATACCGGCCAACCACATAGGTGCACTGTCCTCGGTCAGCTTTTCCTATCCCCAACTCCACACTTTCTTTCCATACTACCTGTGTGAAATGGCCCGTTCCGTGCCCCCCTGGATTGTTGAAATTGAACTTGCAAACTTCTTTGTACCTGTGAGGAGGGAAGGCCAGAAATATTTTGACACTAAAGCCCCAGCCAAATGCTTGCAACATTTCAACGCAACATATCGCAACATTGTTGTGCACACTACATGTTGCCTACGTTTGGTCACCCTCAGTTGCAACATGTTGCAATATGTTGCGTGTTGCTCCAACATATTGCAACAGGGAGGCCAAACTTGTGTAACATGTTGTGCTCAACAATGTTGCGAATTGCGAATCATGCATGGTCCCATGACCATTCCATTGACTTCAACGACGCCTCCGTAATTAACAAAGGCAATTTTCGAATAAGAAAAACGCTAGAATTGTTGCATTCCATGGTGACTCCAAATGCAGAAAAAAATTCCTGCCCACTCCCTGGGCAATACAACATTCTTTTTACGCACATTCATAATTAATTTACATTGTCCATTCTTTTTATTCTTACACATTTATATTCATATTTCGTTATTCACTTTTACCCGTCGAAGACTGTAAATCTAGCAGTCGAAAGCTCGTACGTTTAAATATTTTTAGCCAGAGATCGTTCTTAAATTTTTAAAATGTTGCGATATGTTGCACTGCGTGCGTTTGGCCAGCTCCTTCACTGACAGCATCTCACAACATGACCCAACAATGTTGCGAGATGTTGGGTTGAAATGTTGGTAGCGTTTGGCCGGGACTTAAAGGCCCGTTTACACAGGCGATTTTTGTAGCGCAACTCAATGCAATTTTTGTCGCACCGAAGTTGCATCAAGTTTCGAACAGGTTCGAAACTCCTGCGATATCGCAGGAGACTTCATGTCACTTCGGCGCGACAAAAGTTGCATTGAGTTGCACGACAAAAATCGCCGGTGTAAACGGGCCTTAAGAAGCATGATCCCATCTGTCTTAGTCTGATTTGAATTTGCAGCCTGCATATTTCAGAACGACCTTTCAGCATGGAAGCTGGTCAGAAACAAAGTTTGTGATCATGCTACTGAAATTTACAAAAGAAAAGATTCTGAGCCGTTATGGTTTGATCGCGATTAAAAGAATCCCCAATATACTGGATTCCCGACTATGCTCGATTTTCGAACACATGATCTCAGCGAGACCGGTTCCAACACTCTATACTATACTATGCTATGAAGCCACTGGGTGCTGGTCAATTTTAAGTTGCTTTTTGTTTAGATTTGTTATATAATGGCCAATATTTCCCATTAACAATTCATTAATCTGTGGCACAAGTATGCTTTTAGAATTTGGATCGGTTTTTTTTAATGATTACCAGCAGTGCTAAAGTAAGATGAACGCATTCCGAACAGAATAAAACTCGAACATATAACCAACATAAGGAAATTGATTATTTCCGTTACGTATACATCTGGGTTACACTGTAACACCCTCTCTTACTAATGTGCCATTTCAGTCCTGGGAGAGAAACAAGCTAAGCACCAGCAAATATCCTCAACAAATCTCAGATTCTTATTGTCCAATAAAAGCAAAATATGTATTGTTGCCTGTCACAAACGGTACGCAAAAATAATATATTAAAAATATTATGGTGCTACTCACCACATCTCAACAGCTTTCTGGGCAGACATGCCTCCCGAGCCGCACGCCATGGCAAGATTTTCACCCTGACCCGGTCTCTCACTAGAACTCGAGTGCTGTAGCCTGCCCATGCGCGCTAGCCGCTGAGCATAGGCTGTTGCCTGCCAGTTCATACTAGAGACCAACCTCATGGGGGGAGCGTCATGGATCTTGCGATACTTGTTATGTGCGGCCAAGCCTTCCTCTTGAAATGACCCTGAATTTTAAAAGATATGTTTTTCTTTGTAAGCTATATAATTATGCTTAATTAGTAGCGAATGTGGTCATGTTAAAAGACTGACTGAGCTTTTCTTGAATTTGCGACAAAAGGTGAGGTCCTTCTTTATCTATAAACTCTAAACAAATCAGAGCAACAAAACAGCGTCAGTTATTTAGCTGAATGGTCGGCTAGTTAGTCGGTGGGTTGGGTGGTGGGTGCGTGGGTCGGCCGGTCGGTCGGTCGGTCGTTGGTTAGCGACAAAACGAAGCAACGATATAGTTCTTGGATTGTTTTTTGTTTACCTTTTTTTACTGTACACTAGCTGTTTTTTTTTTGTTGTGACATCCATATAACAGAAGCCGGCCTTGTGATTCAAGCCGACGATGGCGTCTTTACACTACAACATCCAACCGTCGCAACGGCCAGTATGAGCCCTACCTCATTCCTTTCACAGGGTGCAAAGAAAGTTATTCTACAGACTCAGTGAGATTCGCTGGCATAAAACAAGCCACAAGTTATAAATGTTGTCTTTTCTTTTTTGCAAAATCCTTTACCTTCAACATTGAGAAGTCCGCCTGAAAGAAAAGCAAATGCAGGTTCTGTTAGGAGAACATTAAGCGAAAAATCAAATGTGGACAATAAGTAAAGGCTTTATTGCAGGTCACGCCTCTTTTTGCTTAAAGAAAGAAAATGAATTTAACGACGAAATGTCGGCTGCTAATAAGCAAATAGCATATTCGATACTGAACGCTGTATGCCTACTGAAACTCTTTCTCTTTCTTTCTGTCTCTTGACACGACAGAAATTAAACTATAATAATGGTATTTTCTACTTTTAACCACAAGCCCATCTTAGCCACTTCCTAGAATTCATCTTTTTATATATTTTCAAATCACTATAAGTCGCGCGCTTTCGTACATCAACCAGGGCGACTCATAGCCGCTTTAAATAGCACCAAGGTCTTACCAAAGATGCACAGTGCTCCCAGTAACACAAGGGATGGGCTTAAGGACATCGCTAGACTACGTTGAAATGGTTAACCCTCACTCAACCCTTTTCTGAAACGCACGATGTTTGTGCGTTCTGTTTTCTTCGAAAGTTAAGCTTCTGCCTTTAAGTGCTAGGACGTGACACTTTACAAAGATATGTGTGGGTTTGCACAGATGAAATAAAAGGTGTTTAAATAAGAAAGCAAGTCGAAGAAGTGCAACGCGTCTAGCCACTTGTATTCAATTTACATGGCAGTGTTCAGTGCCGGCTTGGAATATAACATACTCAGTGGTCTGTAATTTTAGTTAACAAATATTATTTTTCTTATGCTGTAAAAAATATACGCTACATTAAAGCCATGTTGCTTTTAACAGAAAATATCGATAGGAATTGCACGCTTGGCATCTAGAGGGGAATCGGTCTCGGTTTAGAAAGCCAGATTTAAATACATTCTCTTTGTTACGAAGTATAGAGATATTGAATTTGCGTATGTCAGCTAGAAAATCCAAACTTTATTGCTATTTACTTACTATGTTTCATAGCTGATGAGTTGTACTCAGCTGTGCAGCTGGACTGCGGTCGAAACCACGTGACATGCTAATGTTTGTTTAGGTCCGGTATCCACACTTCTATTTTTTCTTATGCATGCTTTTAGTTATTTTTTTTTTATTAGTTATAAGTAAGAATGGCATTTAAGTTTTCTTGTATGTATACAACTATTGGCCAAAATTGTCAATCACTTTATATTATAAACTATCGTAGTAAATGGGTTGTTAGTTCAGTACGCTAATGTTTGTTTAGGTCTGGTATCCACATTTCCTTTTCTTATGCATGAAAAGCTTTTAGTTCTTTTTTAATTATTATTTATAAGTGAGAATGGCATTTTAAGTTGTATGTAAACATGGCATTTAAGTTGTATGTTCTCGTATGTAAACAACTATTGGCCAAAATTGTCAATCATTTTATATTATAAACTATCGTAGTAAATGGGTTGTTAGTTCAGTACGATGACTAGGAACTTTACTTTCACGGGGTCGTCCGCCTTTTTGGGTACGCTGACGTGGCTTAAGGTGTTGGCAAACGAGGACACAATGTTGCAGACACAAATGTTTCCCTGTTTGCCCGCACGGGCAACATTTGTTGCGGACACAAAATTTGTGTCCGAGACACAAATATGTTTCTGATTTCTTTCAGAAACATTTTGCGTCCGCAACAAATGTTTCCCCGTTTGCTCGCCCAAGAAAACATCATGAGTAAAAATGTGTCCGCCACAATGTGTACTCGTTTGCCACCACCTTTAGTAGTAAAGCAAAACAACAAAAATCTATATTATAAAATGAACTCCACAAACAACCCACAAATAGCAACAATCCGGTCGGTCGTAACTTGGAAGAAAAGCCGTCGAGACTTTTGCGTGATCGTACTTTACCGACGAGCATGCTTCGTAGCCTTTTTACGGACTCAGGGCGGCTCTCGAGTGACTTTCGGAAATAATCGTGCTTGTTTTGAAATCTGTGATTGGTTCAAAATACTCCTACGACTTTGCAGTGAGCAATACGAACAAACAATCTACTCACGGCAAAGCAGATCCATTCAAGACCAAAACTAATCGTGACTAAATTTGGGTACTGGCGACCATTTTCGCGCTTAGCACTGGTAAAAGACGTTTAGTTGGTGCAGTGTTCGCCAAGCCTTAGCCATATACAACTATTTCGAGAAAGATTGTCGGAAAAAAGCACGCAAGTGCAATCACAGGCAGCCCAAGCTAACGATAGGAGCCACACTGAGTACGCTACGAGTACTCAATTTATAAGGGTTTGTATGGGAACGAAATAATTTTGTTTTAGGAGTTACAAATTCCAATGTTTTTTGAATAAAATTGACTTACACTGTTGCTGTGTCGTATTATTTATTGTTTGCCAGCTCCTCAGTCCAATTTGAAGTGATTTCGGTGAGTTACTGCTGTGCGAAAATTTTGAACACGTGTACTGTATTAAATATTTCCAAGGCTGGAAACAATTATCGACAGCATCTCACTCGAAGCGCCATATCTTCCAAGAAACTGGTCAAATCGCTACAGAAATTCCATCACCGTAATCTCTGGTAATTTCCTTTTCATTTCGCCGTTCTTCGGATTCCGAGTGCTGTACTGAAGTGTAGAAAAATACGCCAAAGTGCGCCCATTGCTTTTCTTGCTATGCGTAACCGGTTGAACCACACACAAAATGGCGTCAGGTTGACAAAAATCGACCTCAGTAGGGGAGGGGCATGGGAATATTGTCACCAATGCCAAATTACGCTGTGAGACCCGGAGAGGTCGAATTTCTACCAGAAATAGGAAATCAGTACCAGCCCCTTCGAACCATACTTGGAGCTTATCTCCAGCTTCGCTAACCCCAACGAAAATGCCCATACTTCCGTTCTACGTTTCTGACTTGTCCCATACTAACATTACCCTACAAGATTTCTTCAAGAGGAGTTTTCGCTCACCTGGCCACTTCATGTTTTCGGCACTTCCCTCGAATCTTGCATGAAATGTATTATTATTATTATTATTATTATTATGGTTGCCATTTCACATAGATCAGGAGGCAACTCCTTTGCTAGTTGCTTAAAAAAAACAAGTAGTTTCCTCGGAGTTTTTTTCCCATCCTCAAATCTCCCAGTGCATGAACAATATTTTTTCGTGTTTAAATTGGCGCAATTCAAATCTATGCGTGATCGCATGCTCAAACACAGGAGAATGAAACATGAAATCCCCTCCGTAAAAATTCGCCCACTATAACGACTTGCTTCCCGCCGAAAGGAACATTTTCAAGGCCATGTTCTGCCGAATGGTGCCGAAGCGCATTCACAAGTTTTATTACCCGTGCACTGGACAAGCTTGCTTTGACCCATATAAAAACATCTTGGCTTTTCAACCTTTCACTCACTTTGTTGTTGCAAAACATGCTCCAACGGACGGTCCGCTGCTCCGAGACCGTAGTACGAATACAGCTATTTCGAGAAAGGTTGTCGGAAAAAAAGCATCAAAGTGCACGCGACAAGACCGAAAGGTGGCATGGGTATTCACTGGAATTTTGCATATTGGCCAAGTTTGTATTTTTACACGTGGAAAATTTGTTTTTCCTCTCAGGGACCAATATCTTTAGCTTTACTTTTACTGTCGCATATCTTTGAGTGAGGAAAATCCTTCTAAACTTCAGAGGGGCTAACATATTACCTCGTTTCTTTTTTTTTTTTTTGTACTTGACACAGAAAAAAATCACTTTCTATCTTTTAATGCTCTTTGCAAAAAAATCAAGACAAAGTTTAATTTTCTACAGTATTACAGTATCATTTCTGCTTTTCCTCGCTCGTGGAAAAAGCTTTTAAACTCTAACAACCAACTACTCATCGCACCCCTTGATTCAATAAGTGATTCGTTGAGTTACAAAACTCTCTATGAAAAACTGTTATCCCTGGAAAAGTTACCTCCCCCCACCGCGGAAAGGAAACTTACTGAATATGGAGTAGAAAAGAAAAACCTGTGCAAGGTTTATCTTTTACCCTTTAATGTTACAAAAGAAACCAAAATGATGATGTTCCAATACAGGATCATTCATCGCATCCTACCTACGAATAGCTTATTACACAAGATGAAGAAAGTTGACTCCCCAACTGGTTCTTTTTGCCCTTCCGAGCTCCATACCATCTGGCATCTTTTTATAGAATGTACTCAAGCAAAATCTTTCTGGGTAGACAGTTTCAAGACTGGTACAATGTTCATAGTAGAAAAAGTGTCCATCTTTCGAACTTAGATGTCTTATATGGTATTTTGGACTCTCCTCGTAAGTGCTTAGCCCTAAACCATCTTATTATCTTAGGCAAATACTTTTTATACGTTAACACCGGCCTAAAAAATAAAGTTCAGTTTAACGAGTACATATCTCTCGTTCGCGACAAATTAGCATTAGAAAAACATATTGCTATCAAATCCGGTAAATACGATAACTATATTAAGAAATGGAATTTTATACAAAACATTTAGTTCACTTTTGGTTTTTGTTTCTTGCTATATCTTTTATTCTCTTTCGTTTTTCTTTTTCCTGGTAACGTTTATGAACTATGTTTTTTTTTTTGTTATTTATAATTTCTTTTTGCATTGTTAGCTCAATAAGTAGTGATGTTATGTTAACAGTATTAGCTTCGTAAAGTAGAGTATTGTAAAGTAGCTCCTTGTGTAATGTTTAGTGATCTATATTTTGTAATTATAGTAATGTTGTAAGTAAGTAGTAAGTATTTGCAAATTAAAAAAAATTACCTTGTTTCTACATGTCTGAAAAGAAAGAAGACCTGAAATTCGCGCTTATTTTGTTGTTATATCTCATAAGTATTCAACACGTGCAGTAGCTCAATACGTGTACCCATACTACCTTTCGAAATTGGCTTGTGCAGTTTTGTGCTTTTTTCCGACAACGTTTCTCGAAATAGCTGTATACAGTGCTTGCGAGTCCTCGTTTATACACATGTCAAGGTATGCTACTTGAGCATACAATGCCAACTTTAAGGCCCCGCCGAACGCAATCTTGTCCAATAGCGCTTACAACTGTCGATTTCCCGGCGATCAACACATTGTGACCGATAATTTTAATGAACTTGACAATTTCGTCTTGCTCTGCCGTTTAGTTGCTAATCGGCAAATGAGTACACATGGCTTTTGATTTAGAAAGGAGTGAGAAATTTTCGCATTTTAGAAAAGGGTCGGGGCAATTTTCACGTGCCGCTGATTTCTAATTTCCGGTAGAAATTCGACCTCTCCGGGTCTCACAGCGTAATTTGGCATTGGTGACAATATTCCCATGCCCCTCCCCTACTGAAGTCGATTTTGTCAACCTGACACCATTTTGTGTGTGGTTCAACCGGTTACGCATACCAAGAAAAGCAATGGTCGCACTTTGGCGTATTTTTCTACACTTCAGTACAGCACTCGGAATCCGAAGAACGGCGAAATGAAAAGAAAATTACCAGAGATTACGGTGGTGGAATTTCTGTAGCGATTTGACCAGTTTCTTGAAAGATATGGCGCTTCGAGTGAGATGCTGTCGATAATTGTTTCCAGCCTTGGGAATATTTAATATAGTACACGTGCAGCAGTAACTCACCGAAATCACTTCAAATTGGACTGAGGAGCTGGCAAACAATAAATAATACGACACAGCAACAGTGTAAGTCAATTTTATTCAAAAAACATTGGAATTTGTAACTCCTAAAACAAAATTATTTCGTTCCCATACAAACCCTTATAAATTGAGTACTCGTAGCGTACTCAGTGTGGCTCCTATCTTTAGCTTGGGCTGCCTCTGTTTCCTTTAGGTCAATATGCAAAATTCCAGTTAATACCCAGATCACCTTTCGGTCTCGTCGCGTGCACTTGGGTGCTTTTTACGACAACCGTTCTCGAAATAGCTGTATATAGCAGATTTTGCAGCCTTTGCAACTCCTTTAGGACAGAATGTTCTGTTTCATTTATTAATTACGTAATGGTCTAAAGAGGATACAGGTCGTGTTTTGGCCTAAAAGTGGCGAAAACGTCTTGCTGTTTTTAACGTTGTTGTTTTTTATTTTCATTTCATTTTTGTTTGTTTTGTTTTTCATTTGCGTGACAAAGTTGTCTATAAAAATAGCGTGACCTCGTCCCGTACATAAAATTAATTGCTGTCTTATAAGCAATCCCTATATCTAATCACGTCATACTGTAAATTTAATCATTAGTACAGTTAGATTTCTTAGCGAGGCGTTAATGAAACCATTATTTACACTGGAAAGAAAAACATTTAGATCTTGTACCAAGTGATGAAAGGCATGCGCAACAAATCTTGCATTTTTGGCGCCCCCGCAGAACAATAACATTGTTTGATAGTTTTTCCCCGTATTATGTTCGTCACAATGTCAATCAGATTGCATGTTTTACATACAACAAAGTATTTAAACAAAAGAAACCATCCTTCAACATGTCATCGCGCTCGTCGTCAACAAGTTGAATTTAGCAACACGTTTTGAGACTCAAGTTTTCTGTTTAGCGACTCACAATTTCCTCCGAGCACGAAATTGGAACAAAAACACCTCTTTGTTAGTAACTTGCTGTAATCCCATCATGAAGATAAGGTGCATACCAGTTCTAATGTTGCTCATTATTGCGGTAAGTTTGAACAAATCTTGCTGTAATCATGCATGGTAGAGAATTTATTGCTAAAACAACATTTAGGTAATGATCGGTGGTCTTTAAAAGGTCTTCAGTTAAGATTCAATGTAACAACTTTTAAGCGCTGTGGGACAACTGCTTTCTTTGCATATGGACATGGCACGATTTTCTAGCTATGGTGTACAGCAACTGTGCGTTTGATAATCAATAAACTAAAACCAAAAAAATGAACTTTCACGCACGGAAATGATTGCTTTTTGTACAAAAAGCTAGCGTTGTGTGAACTGAAATGAGCTGTCTTGACTCTATACGTTTCTGATTCTAATCGACCTGCACAGGAGATACTGGATTCTAGAGGTTATCGACCTGTTCATATGCAACTGAAGATAAAGGTCGTCCCGAGATGGGATACACACTTTATAAGTAAATAACGTGCTATCCGGCAATAACCCTGAAAAAACTCTCTAACCCCAAATACTAAACACTCAAAATGACAAGACCTATTGCTACTACTTATTGCCCTATTTAATTAACCAGTGACACCGTAGATAACTACAATTTTTTTGCATTGTTATTGTTTCAAAAGGTCACTTCAGGGTGACAGTTCTTAAAAATATGTCATGTATGGCGCATTATGGAAATCTTTCTCTCATTGTCTTCACTCTGAGGTCTCTGAGCTATTCTTGTCCCCTTTTGGTTTAATTGTTGTATCGCCTATGGTGTTTTCCTATCTTAATTCATCTGTGTTTTGACTTATCCTTCGTTTTCAACGGTAGTACATCGGTGCACTGACTTAATATTACGTGACATAGCTCCCATCGTAATAGAGTGGTAAAGTGCTGACGTCACGGTTCCATGGTAACCAATTTCTTGGTTCTAAACAAACCTTCCTCGGTTCGATTACAGTGTAAGATGGCGTTACTTTCGATAGCTTCCCTTGTTTCTTTTTTCGCTGGAGAGCAGAAATCTATAGATACAGGAGAAAACCATTTCAGATCCAGTCATGTAGAGAGCTTTGCGTATCTTCCTGGTGTTTTGAAAGGAGAAGTTCATGCCAGCATGAAGAAAACCATCTACAAGGTCACGGTATGTCAAGCGGAACCACGACGCCATATTTTTATAAGTTTGAGTGACCATATTCTTTGCATTTGTTCGTTCAAGTATCTCAATGATGCAGTTTTTGATCATGTTGATACTTAATGCCCATGTAACACAGCCATTGCAATCCTTCCGTTCTTTTAGGAGGCAACTTTTTCTTCGTCAGTTCTCGAGTCCGTTGCCTGTTCAAGTTGGAGTTCTGATTCTGTGTTACTCGTCACCGTGCGCTTTCTTTTCTTTCTTGGAGAAGTCGGTGCAAATATTTTGTTTACGTTCCAGGCAAACAATTCTTGTCCACGATTCTTGTCTCCATCGCGGAAATGACAACTACATACTCTTGAGTTGGAATTAGGATCGCGATCACCTCTCCTGAAAGGCAAGTTCGGTGATTAATTAATAGAGTGCTACGGATACAATCAAACGCGTAATTCCTGTTGATACATCTAATTTAAACAAGATCGCCTACAAAATGCGATGTTAAACGTACCTGATGCGGTCCTTCCAGCGTTTATGTTGTTTCTCATCCTTAGGAAAACGAAAAAACTGACAGGTATGGCTTTCCGACTAATGACTGCAGTCGGGGACAAAACACTGCACCATAGTCGATAATGTCGGGCGACGAACGTCGCCGAAAAACAACGTTTAAAAACAATTCAGCTCTTCTTCAAGTTGTCAAATCAAAGAAGGTAACGTTTACAAATTATAGACCAATTTTTTGAGATAAATAGTAGCACTGAGCGCGACTAAGACCACAGCAAATGTGCATCGATGCGGTTCGAGCTCTCTTTGTTATGGTTCGTTCTTACATTGTTTAGAACCAGAAAATTGGTTACCATGGAACCGTGACGTCACACTTTACCACTCTATTGCGTGAATATCAACACATGATGAGCCTCAATAGAAGATCAAAACCGTTGTTATGGTACCAGAAACTTAACACTTTATAGTAATTTGTATATAACACTAAATAAACCCCCAACACCTTTGTGTTTAAAGCGTTTGTGAAACGATTCTCTTAGGCATATTTTTCTTACGGCAGAGTTTTTCATCCATTTTACCCCTGATGTCAACATACAAATTCTCAATACTCGTGTTGATTTCTTTTAGTACCAGTAGGGAGAATTTAGTTTATTTTGTCCATGTGACGTGCCTGGAAAGTAGCTAGCTGTCTTAAGGCGGGGGTAGACCTGAAACCCGTTTTTTCCACCGCTTAACTTGGGTTTAATGCGAATATCTCGTTCGCTTTTTAAGCAATCCAAAAACCCTCTACTTATTTCACAAAGCTATGTTTAGCGGTGTTTTGTAAATTTTGGGGTGATTTTTGGGGATGTTTGAGAAGAGATAGTTTTTCTCAAAGGATTAGTCAAATTTGGAGAAATAAGAAATATTTGAGATTTAACGTGATTTTAAAATTAGAATTTGAAGTTAAAAATTAGTAGACGGACACCAAAACAGTCCCCTGACAACCTGGGGTGCTCTTGCATGGGGGTCAACTGTCTGGTGGTGTTTCAAAAATAATTTTCTTTCTTCTCTCCGTTCTTTAAAGGAGAACGGAAGACAAAAATGCGAATTTTTTAAACTAGTTTAAATGAAAGTATGTGATGTGTGTTAAGCAAATATTAAGGTATTTGGAATTGTACTTACGTTTTAACCCGATTATGACAGCAAAAAGGTGCTCGTCAGGGCAATTTGAACGTCCGCCATATTGAAGGCTTGGCTGCAAAGCATGACGTCACTGCGCAATTGAATTTTCAAGCTCGGACGACAAATATTACAGTTCAATGTGCACTTCTATGATGTTGTAAAAAAAACGCCCTGATACATATAAAGAAGCAGAAGCTTTCATCGATTACCTCTGGCAAATGGAGCGTTGCTCAATGAATTACTGGCGCGAATTAAAAGTGCGAATTCGCCAAAACAAGTCAATGTCATGATTGTTCAGATAACCTTGAAGAGAATTGCTTAAAAGTGATCGCTGCCTCGAACTTTGGATCCGAAAAAACATACACAAGAGTTAAAGAAAGTTACTGTACCTACCATATTTCCACGTTAAAGTAGTGTATGCAGAAGGCTTAGCTTGAAAGCGAATGACAGAGAAGCGAAAGCGAAGGTAAAGTAAAAAGTAAAATCGACTATGTTTATGACACTGTCTCCAGTGGGTATAATATTCTATTAAAGTTGCTCAGTTTCCATTTGTAGCATGAAACGTTTGCATGAAATAATTAGCTTGAATAGAACATGGTACAAACCGATCAGCTATTCCTTGTGAATAAGTATTATGTTGGAGGATTTACCGAGTTCAGGAATCTAAAAAATATTATTAGTCTGACAGCCGTGAAATTAAAGATAGTTCTTGTCATAAACCTTTCTAAGCCGATCATTTGATTGCTAGGGGGCTTAGAGCTCCCAGTACATCTTAGCGAAATTAATATACCGGTAAGCAGGTTATTTCGCAGCCAATTGAGCCACGAACGCTTTCTCAAATGCTCGTGGCAAAAACTCGTGACAACAAAACACATCAAACAACAGTTTCTTCTCACCGAAAGTAGGGCTGTTTATTAGCTTTCAAATACAAATATCATCTTCTGAATACAAAATTACTATTCACCTGAAATTTATTTCGTGGATTCCTTGATCTCCTGGCAGCATAAACATTGTCTTTCTTGTTCGCCTTCCAAGTTAACACAAATATCACACTCGCCCACGACATATTTTCGCCTCCTCGTCTCGCTGATCTCCACGTTCAACAACGTCTTCTTCGAATCCTAAGCTTTTTCCCATCGGTTCAAATGAATAAGACTTGAACTTAGCCGTAATGTAAGTTTGCTACAGTTATCAAAACGAAAGATATGATTAGACAGCACGAAATGCACAGAAGTGCACAAAACATTGAACTGAACAAATTTGGAAGTGCGCAGTGACGTAAAAACACGTGAGCTGACATTCCTTTTTTGGAAGTAACCGGAAGAAAATACGTTCAAAATGGCGGACGTTCAATTGCGAAAAAAGACTACAAGTTTTAACCATTTTCGTCAATTTTGGTAGGAAAAATTCGCTTTTACTTGTTGTTTTCTACAAATCTATTTCTATGATTTCCAGTGGTTATATAAAATATGAATTCTAGTCTTCCGTTCTCCTTTAAACCTCTTAAAATTTCCCTCAAATTCACGTTTACCCCCACCTTAACAACGCATGCCTGCATGATCAGACTTTGGATAAACGTGTTGCACTGTAATAAAGCCTTGTTGTTGCTGCTGTTGCTGATGTCGTTCTGATGGAGGTGTTGCTGTTAACATTATTGTTGCCAAGTAAAAACTAACATTCAAATTCAATTCAGGGAATAAAAGCTGAGAATAACAGATTTTTAAGATAGAAAAAAGACTTGCAGGGAAGATTGAGACGGAGTCGTGACAGCGAGCTTAAAAACTTTAGGCTAACGCTTGAAGTTGTGCCATCCGTAAAGTGATTTGTCGTTAATTGTTAGTGGATTAAAAAAAAAACAAATTTCGTTTGCTTTTTTGCATCGCCAATTCAGCGCTAAAACATTGTTTAACCTTTAATTTCAGGGCCGTTGCGGTGGCTGGGGGCTTTCATCGATCAGACTTGTCAACTATAAAAATCCGGACAGCACAGTATTCAACGGAGAATGTTGTGATACACCAAATTGGTGTTCCTTAAGTCCGTGCGAGAATTATTTTAAATTCTGTGTGACCTCGCTTGGTTCTTTGAAAACGTGCAATCTGGGCTCCAGTGAAACAAAAGTACTTGGAGATGACAACTTCCAGTTTCCTGGTGTTGGAGAAAGTTTGGGTACCAATCTTCTGAATCCGCTAACTTACAATTTCTCTTCCTGGCAGGTACTAAACAAATTTGTTACAAATCGGATTAAGCAGTAATCTTCTAAATTGATTGATTGATTGATTGATCGATCGATCGATCGATCGATCGATTGATTGATTGATTGACCGACCGACCGACCATGACTGACTGTTAGATTGATTGATTGATTGTTAGATTGATTGATGGATTGATGGATTGATTGATTGATTGATTGATTGATTGATTGATTGATTGATTGATTGATCGATCGATCGATTGATTGACGAAACTGTAAAAACACGAAAATGCAAAAAGAATGAATATCAACAATGTGATCACTTTAACGTTTGCTCTTCTTTAGGGAAGCACTGTTGTAGTTGAAGTTTGGGATGATGACACTGGTCAGATTGCAGGCTCCCTCCATGATTTTGTCGACAAGTACACTCTTACACTAACAGGTTCTGCTGATCCCGATCCTAACTCTGCCACGCAGCAAACTAAGAAGCTATGCGGCAAACGGTCGTGCATGACAGTGACAGTCACGCTACATTGTGGCCCTAACTATCTAGTGCCAGACTGTGGCACGTACTGTGTGTCACGCAACGACAGTCTGGGTCACTACCAGTGTAACTTCACGGTGGGGCGTAAAGTATGTAACGACGGCTGGTACGATCCTTTTACGGACTGTGTAAAGAAAAAGAAGGTTTGCATTCCCAGAAATGATTCCTTGGGACATTACAACTGTGATCCTGCCAGTGGAGAGATTCTGTGTCTAGACGGGTGGACTGGAGATAATTGCACAGAAGGTACGTATCGTGTGATTTGATTAGAAAGCGACCTGGAGAGACTGTTAGCTAGACTAACGCTGCAGAGTAGTCCTTGTCTTTGCATGTGTCATAGCACGCATATGGGCTGTAACAGAAGAGTGAAGAATTTGATAAAATGAGAGATAACCGTCACAGAAACGTAAATCCGTAAAGTAAGGACTTAGATTTCTTACTTTTAAACTATTTTTTATCTTTATCTCACAGCTTGTCCCCTTTCGTCTTGTGATTTAATCCAGCTTGAGTCGACGACAAACCACATCTTCAAAAGTTCTTCTTCTTCAAGTTTGATAATTCCACTGGTAACAACATCCCTTCCGTACACCACAACGCAGCTAGACGTTGCAACATCTACAACAGATCGAAAGTATATATCGAGCAGTTATTATACTGAAAGACAGTCCGCAGTATTTCATTATCCGCCATCCCTTTCCGGAAGCTCGTTAAGTTTGGATCAAGAGACATTTTTCACACAGCACCATAGTTCACTCCACAGCCAAAGCGATGCTGTTAAGCTTAGCATGATGACTGTTGCATCCAGCTACCAAACTCCAACGCTGCAATCATTGACATCATCAAAGCTATCATCGTTATCATTTTCATTAGTCTCATCGTTATCATCATCATTATTGTCAACACTATCACCATCGTCTTCTTGGACGCTCTTACAAATATCTTCCTATGGCTCCTTATCTTTCTTCACTCCATCACTGACCAGACGTGCTATAAGTTCCTCTACGTTTCCCAGTCCGAGCACCGTCCGTCCAACAGATGGAATAGAAATTGAAATGAAACCCCGTCACAATGTAAGTAATAGTTTCAGTACTTGGGAACAAAGTTGATATGCAAAGAAAATTGATGAATTTTTTCCAATTTTTGGTGTGTCTTCTTTCACAGTGGACGGCAGCAAAGGAAGAACAAGTTCGACTGGAACTGGTTAACAAAGTCAATGAATTTTGTGTGAAGCAACCCCTTTTATGTCAAATTACACCGAACACCACTGAAAATAGGTAACGGCAGTACGTTTTCTACAGTAACACCAATGAAATCACAGTAGGGTGTTAAGAAGTGATAATATATCTAAGCATTTGAAAATTTGACGAGCAGCGGAGTGTTTTTCACAAATTCCACATGTCTGGAAATGTAATCAAATGGAACACTGTCTAGAGTGTTTGCTGTATCTTCTCAAACGAGTCTAAATGCTTGGAGTGAACGAAGAATTAAATAGTGAAAAACGGTGCTCATCAAGATCAGATATCCAAGCCACCATCATGGGCATTACCCCCGTTATTCAATGAGTACGCGTGAGAACGACATGGTGAATATATGAATGACACATATGAACTGCGCATTAATGTAGTTTGAAAGTGCTCACCAGGCTAAGGTCGAAGGACACATTTTACATTTCTTGTTCAACACTGTCTCGAGTGTCTGCTGTACTTCTTAATTAATATCAGTTATGCAAACCACCATCACGGTTACTGCGGTTACGATTCCTTTGTTTAATTTGATAAATCACTACTGAGTGTAAGAGAGTAGTTTGAAAGTGTTCACCAGGCTAGGGGCGGAGGACAAATTTAATATTTCTTTCTTTTGTCTTCTAAGAACTATTTTCAACATGTCGCATGTCATCATGGGAGTCACAAATGGCTCAAACGGAAAAGTCTGGGTCCGAGTTAAAGTAAAGCTTCCAGATAACATAACACACGTACCCGGTTCAGGTGAGCCTTATGTCTCAATGTCGCATTAAGTTATATATGTGGGGGGAGATGGTGGGGAACTGGTGCGTCGTAACATACCTGAAGAATTTTTCATTCTCGTCAGCCAACAAGAAAATCACACGAAGACTCCCTATCATACCCGAGCATACCAAATCCGCCACGTTCCTCAAATATCCCACAAATGTACACACGAAGAGCGCGTATTTCATTTTGAATTCCATATGTACCCAGTACCTTCCCTGCACTTTCGATTTGGGGTAGGCATAGCGTCCATTGAAATCTCGAAAGTAATAATACAGTTTCTTCTATAACCTGGTGCCCATTACTAGTAATTACCATTACTAATAATAAGCTCCTGCTTAATCCCTGTGCTCGTTGATTAAGGCAAAGCAAGACAATTAAATCGTGCTTCATTCTGACTCTTTTCTAGGATACTTGCCATCCATCGTACTCAAAAGAGTAGTCTTAGAGAACAAATCTCCACTGGAGAAGAGCCTCGGAACACAGATCGTGACCGTGAAAGAAGTCGAGTGGAACCACCCTACTCTACCCCCCATAATATCTTCATCGGTCTCTCTGAGTACTCTGATGACGGCCACAGTCACACCAACCACCCTTCCGGATTATTACTCCAGCTTCCTTCCCTATGTGTTAGTGGCCCTGTGCCTGACAGCTGCCGGCTTCGTGGGTTTTGCATTTTACAGGTAAGGGAGATAAATCTGTGCTCATTTCTTCAATTGTGAGTCGGCATTTTCCCGAACATGACAATGCCGGCCCAAAGCACTGAGCAGTCGGCCCGTGCCGGGAAACAATTAAGACGTTTACCGGTGGAGTAGTTACTGGAAAAAAATATCTTCTTCTAATGCACAACTGAAGCGCCCATCTTGTTTACAAGGACACTGTTGAAAGTTGGAATATGTGGTAGACGAGATGAAGCCCTATACGTTGCATTACATTTCTAACTCAAGTTTTCTTTCAGGAGAAGTAAGTTGCGTGACGTGAGAGTCCTGCCGGAGCCCGAGTGTCCATCAGAGGAAGAACTATTGGTACTGTCGTCAAGGAAATCGACACTTGTAAGACCCTGTTCAGCACCGAATGACACAACAAGAAAGGTGGGCCTGGATTTCTCTCCACAGTTTGATGTCAGTTTGCGATTATGCGTCCGCTAGTAGCTTCCCCTTTATAATGGCCTCTAAAAGGTCGCGCTCGAAATGTTCACAGTTCATTAGGAAGCACAGTTTTTATACCCGAAAAATGCTACAACTCTCAAACTTTTAAATTATGTTTATTTAGCAACCTCCTGTGATTTAGACTTAAAATCACATTAGCTCTTATTAGACATTTTTCACACTACGACCCTTATAAAAACAAGTCAAAATAGAAAAGACGTTTTAAAATGCACAGTGATACTACGCACTAAAATGGATACAAAGTTATCTTTCCCGAATTTCTGACTTTGAACTGTGTTTTTCTGGTTCAGCGCGCGCTCAAGAGAACTTCGGTGTGCGACAAATGCACAGATGCATGCCATTATTAACAACTAACAGTAAACAGACAAACCGTACCACTATTCAGCCTAACAGGAGTGTCAGTCTACATTCTACATTTGTAGCACACCGAGAGAACTTAGAGGACAATAATTAACCCTCTTAACCAGCTAAACCGGTTTCCCAACTATAATTAACCCTCTTAACCAGCTAAACCGGTTTCCTAACTATAGACAACAAATTTGTACTCACTTTAATTTGCGCGTTACCTGAACTCAACTGAGTTGAGCTGATGATAAAATTCATTTACATTCCTTAAACGTATTTTTGTTCTACAGGAGAACTATCAAAACGACCTCAAGTCATCTAACGAAGATGTCGAGGGCTATGATCAAGGAAACAAGTATCTCTTTCGATCGGAACCACGCCTCCGAAGATTAACCGAGCTCGATTCGAAGTCGCTAAACGAAGACAATGACGACACCTTCCAAGCCAATAAGAACATTTTTCTGTCAGCGGCCCGTCTCCAGGAATTGACTGAGCCAACTGTTTTCGACAGCGGTGTTGCTAAGTAGCAAGTCGTGTCCGGATGACGAAGAGCTGACGTGAAACTGTCGAAGCGTTAGTGCCATTTCTGATTGGAGGACAAGTTTCGGAACTCTTCGGGAATTCTTCGGTTTGTAGAGAATGGCGTGTTTGTTGCCGCCCAAGTTTTGGAAAGCCGGCGTTCCTCTGAAGGATTGCATGTCAGTTCATAGTGAAAAACATATACAGCACAGTGTAGTTTTTAGTTTTCAAGAACAGCCCGAAGGTAAATAAAACGAAAGTCACATAATACCGGGACTAGCGAAAGAATGGTAAGCAAGACCTTTCAATCCAGGGCAAAAAAAGTACTTTAACGAAAAACGAAAGTCACATAATACCGGGACTAGCGAAAGAATGGTAAGCAAGACCTTTCAATCCAGGGCAAAAAAAGTACTTTAAGAAATTGAAGAAACTAAAGAAATGTAAAGTGTTCCAGTGCTGAACGGAAAGAATTGCTAAAAAAATTGTTATTTCATTTCAGCTCTACTTACAGCTGTAAATTTAACAAAAGATGTATTTTGCCAGATCTGTGTCAGAGTGTTTAAAAATTTACAAGGTGAAGTGTTAGAGTGTTACTCGCGAATTAGCTTTCATGAAAAAGTAAAACTGTACTCATTTTCATATGAACTAATGAATCAACGATCACTGAACTCCCCTGCACCAGACAGATCAGAAAGAAGACACGTAATACACCAACTGCGTTAGGAATAATCTGGGCGAACAGACGTCCAGTCAAGGGCGAACTGGTTTCGGGCGGACAGACTATTTCCGAGTCCGGGAAAACAAACTTTCAGTCCGGGCGAGCCGATTTCTTAAACTGTTACCTAATTAGAAGAGCAATGGCCTACTCAGTGAAGGACAATATCAAATTAAATATATTTATGATTGATCCATAGCTATTGACTTAAAGTTAAATGCACATCTCACTGTTATAGTCATGCACAAATTTGATTCAACTTCGATGTTTTGGTCGAGCCTTATTTTATATAAATAACTTAAGTGTTGCAAACTTTGCAAAAGAACTCGATATCAATACTGGTATCTTGAATGGGGACCGCTAGTATAGTAAGCGTCACTGCGTTGTTTTCTTGGACAACATTTCTTCTCTCACAGCTGCCTGTCTCCACCCAGGAGTGTAATGAGCACTGGGGAACTGAGGGCAGCGTGAGGAAATGCTAAGGAGGAAACCTGCAATGGATTAGCGTCCTACCCAGCCGAGTTAGCAAGAAGACATGCTGCTATGGAAACTGTGGCATTGTTCACTGACATGTAAGTCAGTTCAGCCTGAGTGGCGTCCTCTGGTAAAACGGACTGGAAAGTTCGATGTACGTAGAAGGCAAAAACAACACGAACAATTTCTTGCCTGCACAAGATGCCTTTCTATCTTCAGTAGGCAGGCTTGTAATTCTACTGGTCTTCTAGTGTAGCAGAGAGCCACTACTCCGACCCTCTAATGCAGCAGTTGGTATTGTTTTGGGGCTAGGCGCCTTGTTCCTGTTGTTTGTTCTGTTGTTCCCTCGAAAGGTAGCAAGCCATTCATGTGAGACCTTGCGAGAGCTGCTACCCCGATTCTCAACCTTTAAGATTTATCGACAAATAGGAGAATACAGGCTCTACTAGCCTAAACCTCAGAGTACCATGATAGTAATAAAGTATTCTCGTTTGTCTCACGATGTGAATTGCGACGTTTCGACTGCTTACTGCTAATCTTTATCAGGCGATAAGGTCGTGAAACCTTATAAAGTAAGAATATCATTGCATGATGTAAAAGTACCACCGCAGTATCGTTTACGTGGCCTCGCAATTGTTGTAAATGTTACATGTAAAAATACACTGCGAGTATTCAATTAGATTATTGCCATTAAATTGTAATAAATAGATAAATTGGTCTACAAAGTTCGTTGTTTTGATGTCCTAGCTCTGCCAGGAATGAACTTCGCGTGACGCTAATTTTAATGGCGTGCATTTAGAACCCGGGATAGGAAAATATCTGTTGCGACAGAGTAAGAATTTGGACCAAACTTTTATTCATTTATTTTGTGAAAGAAATCCACAAAAAGCGTGTACCTTAGTCTCCTACGCAGCCGTTTTTAGTGTCGTCACGCAACGCTCCTCCACTGGGGTAGCAGCGTTGCGTGACGACACATTAAACGGCTGCGAAGGCTGCGAAGGAGACTACGAGTACCTTTGGTTGTAATAAATGTAGTGAATAACAATACTTATATCACTTATTGGTTTTTGAACGCTTGATGTCTTTCAAAATGAAAATGTTTCTCGGGTCTAGATATAAATCAAATCTGTGAAATTATCCTGTCAGCTGTAACAGGCCAGGAATGTCAACTGGTCCCTGCAATTCTTAAAACCACTGGCGTAGCATTTTTGTTGGCTTCACACTGAACTGCAGAGTTGATAGCTTGACCATGATTTCTGTTTCCATCTGTTTCCGGTTGTGACCTCACAGCATCATACTGTCACTGTTCTTTCCCATCATCAGACTTTTTAGTTGATTTTTCATATTCCTTTGCTCTGGAAAAGAGGTCTTCCACAAGGCTATGTAGGTTTGGTAACTGCAGGAATGAGAAACGCTTGTGGTTAAACGTCAACTGATAATATAATAGACAGCAAGTACAGTAAATACATTCATTTCCAGGTCATCACTAACAAATTATCATCATTCTCGTTGGGCCACAGTTGACCCCTGCAAACGGACACCTCCCTTTTAGTGCATACAGCCCCAGTCATGTACAAACAGTTCATTTTTTAACCTCCCATACACTGTAAGTGGACAAAGCAGACAGATTTTCAGCTCCTAGCATTGCCCGTTTACAGAACACCATCGAACTCCCATTACTCCTGTAAATGTTAGGTATGTGCTATTTTTCTATTATAAATAAATCTTTATTTTATCTATATACATAAGGCACATGACAGATTACCAAACGTTTTAAATGATAGTATCACAAAGAAGTGTGTCTCAAGTTATTCAACTCGGGCACGCAACTCATTGCTAGTTCTGCATTTCAGCTCTTGCTACAGTATATGTGTGAGTTTGTAGCATACAGAGGCTCAATCCTCTGGAATATTGTGATAAACAAACAGTGACTTGGCAAATGGGACTCGATACAGTGATCTTAGGTGGAAGCTTAACATTTTTACACTTTTTTAACCATTAAAACTGCAAGGTGACATCTCCACCCACTTGCAGTTTAATATTTGAAGAATTTGTGTACACTTGACGCTTTCATTTTATTTGTAATTGTAGATATCTGGTTCTACATTCTTTATAGATATTAGCTTTTTAGGTACAGATGACCGCACAAGCTTTTTAGGTTTAATACTTATCATTTTAAAATAAAGGCTACCTCTCTCCATCCCTCCCTCCCTTCCTCCCTCCCTCCCTACCTTCCTGCATGTACCTACCTACCTACCTACCTGCCTGCCCGACCGCCCGCCCGCCCGCCCGCCCGCCCGCCCGCCCGCCTGCCTGCCTGCCTGCCTACCTACCTACCTACCAGCCTACCTACCTACCTGCCTACCTACCTACCTACCTACCTACCTACCTATCTGCCTACCTACCTACCTACCTACCTACCTACCTATACCTACCTACCTACCTACCTACCTACCTGCCTACCTACCTACCTACCTACCTACCTACCTATACCTACCTACCTACCTACCTACCTACCTATACCTACCTACCTACCTGCCTACCTACCTACCTACCTACCTACCTACCTACCTGCCTACCTACCTACCTACCTACCTATACCTACCTACCTACCTATACCTACCTACCTACCTACCTACCTACCTACCTACCTACCTACCTGCCTACCTACCTACCTACCTACCTACCTGCCTACCTGCCTACCTACCTACCTACCTACCTACCTACCTACCTACCTACCTGCCTGCCTACCTACCTACCTACCTACCTACCTGCCTACCTACCTACCTGCCTACCTACCTACCTACCTACCTGCCTACCTACCTACCTACCTACCGGCCTACCTACCTACCTACCTACCTGCCTACCTACCTACCTACCTACCTGCCTACCTACCTACCTACCTACCTGCCTACCTACCTACCTACCGGCCTACCTACCTGCCTACCTACCTACCTACCTGCCTACCCAGCTCCCTACCTACCTACCTACCTACCTGCCTACCTACCTACCTACCTACCTGCCTACCTACCTACCTACCTACCTACCTACCTGCCTACCTGCCTACCTACCTACCTACCTACCTACCTACCTACCTACACTGTACAAGCCTTGTGCATTGGCCCATCAAGCCAGAGCTTATCCTGGTTTCATTAGCATGAAGCAACTAGGAATATTTCTACTCCCCCTTGGATGGGATGCTAGCCCATCGCAGGGTTACCCCCAGCAGTAAATTCGCTGATACCCATTTATACACCTGGGTGAAGAGAGGCACTATGATAGTAAAGTATCTTGCCCAATAACACAATGCAGGTAGTTTAGGATAATCTATGAAAGGCTAGCATTCTATCCAAGACAATGAAGAGGAGTAGTCAACAAGCGATATGAGAGTTCCAAAAACAAATGGGTTCCTCAGTATGAATGTTAAATTTTTCTTTGCAAAAAAAGAGAGATGCAATAAAGCAGAATTCTGTTTCCTTTCATTTATACATTTGATTTTACCCTGGTGCATGCATAGTTTTCAGAACTCCAATACTGTTTATAACCTTCAATAATATGCCCTCAAATTTTATTTACTGGTGTTGCTTACCTCATACGTCTGAGCTAAATACACACCAAATACATTACCCAGTACAAGTCCAGTCTGCGTGAAGAAAAAGAAAGAAACACAAGACAAGTTAATGAAATAAAAATAATATTGCTGGTTTTCACTGTCACGTAATCAAAAAATAAATTCAAACCATTCAACAACAGAAGCTATGAATTTCAAATGCTATAGAAGAAAAATAAATAAATGAACAATTTCACCAACTCTCAGGTCTGTGCGGTGTACCGTTTGCAAGTTATTTGCGGCCAAAACTTCAGGAACTGCGGAGCAGGGGGGGCTGGGGGGCATATTTCCGAAAAAATAAAGACATTCTAAGAGAAGAGTCTCTAAAGCCCCCCAATAAGAAAAATGCTCCGCGGTCATTGAACTTTCCACCCAAGTTTATAAAGCTCAGTATAGGGAGCATGAGCTAGTATACTTTCACACTTACACCACTTATACTTGAAAAGTTCAAACTGGTGAAAATCAAAAGGTAAGGCCCTTTTTAAAACATAACAGCTTTGTCATGGCACTCAGCTTGATGTCACATACAGCAAAGAACTCAAATATTCAAAATGCTCTGTTTTAAAAATGAAGTACATAACCGTGCTGGAAATTTGTAAAAGGATATAATGGTTCATCTTAAACCCAGTGACAATGAAAATTTAGCAGGCCTAGTGAATTCTGATTTCAGAATTTCATGATACATGTAACTGATATAATTATGGTGGCTGACTAATGTTACTTAAAGGATACCCTGTGAGACATGGCGGCCTAATGTTTAGCGTCCTTGTCTCTGGATCGAGCCATTTGGGTTCAAGCCCTGGTTGAGGTCATTGCATTGTGTTCATGGGCAAGACACCTTACTCTCATAGCGCCTTTCTCCACCCAGGTGTACATGTATATTAAATGTGTTCTAGCAAATCAGAGGAGTAGAAATACTGTACTCCTAGTCTGTTAATGATACAGAAACTGAGATAAGCTCTGGCCTGATGGGCACTTACCCTACAAGACAGAGATTCCTTTCTCTTTCTCTCTCTGTTTCACTGGGTAACTCAGGTCTGGTAAAATGGGCCATTCCATTTAATATCCGCACCCCCCCCCCCCCCCTATTGAGGATATTTGGTCTCAACCCCCTCGGAAATGACATTTGAAGACCCCTTTCAGATTTTTTTATCAAAGTGCCGACACATACCCCCCTTCAGAAACATAAAAAGATCAAAGTTACCAACATGGCTACCCCCCTAAGAAATAACTGCTGAAGACCCCCCCTCCTCCTAGGATTTCCTTACTCGTCAATGGGGGCAGGGGGGGGGGGGGTGCAGATATTAAATGGAATGGCCCAATGTAAGCTTAGTAAGTTGTCAGGGGCACCCAACGGAATATTTCGGTAAAATATCTGTTCGGATGGAAGGTCGCCTAAGAATTTCGAAATTTTTTCCCAGCGACGCTCTAGACTTCTCAAATTTTTTCGGAAAACCATACAGTTTCCCTAGAATTTTCGGAATTGATGTGCTCACTTTTATCATGTCCCATAATTTTCGGACGGTTTTGTTTGTTCTCTAAAATTTTCGTTTGGCTGCTAAAAGCTGCTAAAAGTTTCGGTGAGCATTAGAGGTAATCAGGAATGAACGTGAACCTAATGAAAGATAAAGGCAATTGAGGTGATTGAGCTCGGCATTAGCCTACTTATCAGATTATTGGAGAAGTTATTTTTGTGGTCAGAGCATCTAAAACGATCAAATTATTCGGTTTTGACCGTAAAAAGACTCCTACGCCAACAACAATCCCTTGATCGGTCGTATAATTTACACCCCCTAACGTTTTTGGATGAATAGGTTTAACGCCTATAATATTCGGATAAACATTTATATTGCCTAGTATTTTCGCGAAATTTTGATAGGCACACGTATAACGAAAAACTTCCCCTAAAATTTTCTAGTGAAAATATGGTCTCTCAGTGTCCTCGAACTTTCGACAAGATCCATCAGGATAGCTAAAACTTTTGGATGACTCAAAAAAGGACCCTAGAATTTTCGAAACGACGAAAGTTCCCCTTAAATATCCGAACAGATAAATATTTTTTAGGGCATCTCCAAATTAACTAAAAAGCCTTCTAGAACATAGAGAAATCCATTTACGACACTTCTGATGTCTTTGGAAAGATTCGGTCGTTGGGTGCCCCTGAGTTGTACACTAGGGACCTTACGAAGCCACGACGGCGACGCTGACGACAACGGCGACTGAAAAATGAATTTATATTTGAGTTAACACTTTCGCAACTATCCTAATTTATTTAGTGCGTCATTTTTGTCAGAACTAATCTCTAGCTGAATATGTAAGCGCATTATTAAATTCAAACTTAAAACAAGAAAAATTCTTTGTCGTGTTTCACATTCTCCAGACTACGCAAAATTTGGCCATTTCACGTCGTTGATTTGCAGAGGGCGACGGAGAAATGTACCAAGATGGATAACGCACGTGCTAAGCTATTGTACAGGCCCCAGTTGTTCAAAGGGTGGATAACGCTATCCACCGGATAAATCACTATCCAGTGGATAGCGTAGTTTGTTTTGCCAACACTTGTCCGCTGGATAGCGATTTATCCGGTGGATAGCGTTATCCAACCTTTGAACAACTGGGGCCTGCTCATTAAGCCTTTTGTTTGGTGACGTTCTCGTTGCAGTCGCCGTCGTGGTTTCGTAAGGTCCCTACTGTCAATGATAAACCCGGCCCAACCTACGAGAGCCTGATTTCTAGATGCAACCAATCTGAAAAAGCTGGGAATACTGTTTCCAGAGCAGCCCACTCTCATCCCTAAGAGAGGCAATCTGGGTGTGCTATGTAATTGTCTCTCTACAATCAGAAACAGTTATAATGGATCGTCCAAATTAAACATGAAGAATTTGTCAGACACAATATCGTTGAATGGCGTCAGATAAGTTGTTTACTGTGAACTTCGAGTGTGATGATGGCTAAAATATGTCTACAAACAGATCAACATTTACTTACAACAAGGGAGACGAATTGGGATGAAGTTGGCATCGTACACGACACAAATTTTAACAAAAACGCTTGGACACTTCTTCCTTCTCCTTCCCCTCAATGGCGATTGACCGTGGGGGACTAAACCCAACTACATTTCGAATATTGAGCCCGCAATATACGCAACCAGCGTGCATTTTCAATATGGCGGCCAGCATGGCAAAAAGTAGTTGGTGTGTTTTCCGAGTTTCAAAAGAAATGTTTGCTTTCCCCTTGCGTTTTGCGAGACACACATTTCAAAACAGGACAAGTAGTGTGAGCACAGAAGGTAAGTGGTTTATTTTACTAAAGTTTTGTAAGATATAGCTAACTGAACATCTTCGAATCTAAATCTTCCCGCATGGAGATCGATGCTCACATAAGCCGATGCGAAATGAGAAGTTAGGCTAAGCCAAGAAATGTTGTATTTTTCGAAACATAGAAAAAAAGGTTTCTTTTGCTGTTTCCACAGTTGTTCAGAAATTGAAACCGCTACGAAACAATTTCTGACCGGTAAAAACTGGTCCCATGGGCAATTGTGAAGGGACCCCAGAGGGGTGGACATGCAGAACAAATGCATATAAAATGCAAAATCTCAATAGCAATTGGTCAGCTAATTCACCTCTTCGATGTTTAAGCTCTAAATATAAATCTGTGATCGCCAATTTTCTAAGCCAAGAATGGAAGAGGGCAGGGAGGCAGGAACTTGGAAGTACAGTGTGGGGGTGGGGGGGGTGGGGGGGGGGGGGGAGGGGGGTGACCTCTACATGATGGGAGGCATCATCATCATGATCATCATCATCATATACTTTATTTAAACACGGTAAAAACATCAGTTACAAGTTAAGAATGATTACATCACATTAAAAAAAAAACTGATTTACATGTTTGCCGTGTGGGAGCACGAGGGAGACATCAGGCAATTGATAAGTCTTTTAAAGTGGCTAAAGGATCTAGCAGCTCTGGCATCGTGGGGAAGGCTATTCCACAACTGTGCCCCACTGTAACAGAAACTTCGTTTTAAAAAATCAGTACGGGGCTTAGGTAGAGCTAACTTATTTGCCTTGTCTCTAAGATTATATCCTGTGCTGAATGGTTTAAATAGGTCTTGTAAGTACTCCGGAGCTTGTTAATTTAGGCTGGAGAAGAGAGAACAGGAAGTGGGATTCCCAAGGTACCAGGAACAAGAAGGAATCATGAAATAAATTTGCAACATTTCATAATTTTTTGCAGTGGACAAAATCACAGATCATTTATTTGAGATATTTTGATGTACTCAGTCTTGCAGCTGGCAGGGCATGACTTTGTGTCACACATAAGAATCTAGTTTAGGACCTTAATGATAATATTTACATTTTATAGGGTGCATTTTCTCATACTCAATGCATTTCAAAACTGCAAAATATGGCTTCTGCAGGCTACATTTGTTTTCATCCAAATTTTATTCTTTCTCAAACTAAATTTCTGATACAAACACAGTATACATGTAACAGAATATCCCATAACTTTTGAAAACCCATAGGAAGATCAACACTGCAAAAGGGACAAGTTAGTCATGTTTTGAGATATTTCTTTGTTTTCAGCTCCAAAATCCCAGGAGACCATTGATCTTCTGACAAAAAGGAAAGAGCTCAGGAAAGCAAAGTCAGCAATATACAAGAAAAACAGGCAAGATCCAACCATGGAAAGAGCAGCCCGAGAAGGAAAATGTTAGTATTTCAGTAACCTGTCTCACCCTCCAAGGTGTTGAATACATGGTACTAGAATTCCATGCAACCTTTTTTAAGGGACAAAGACAGTTACTGGTGTCTTTATAGTTTGCACTGGCTATTGCTCAGGTGCAGCATCAGTGAACTTAAATGAAGATGATCATGATGATGATGATGAGGAGGAGGAGTTACATGTAGTCATTCAAGATGACCAAACTTCCTGAATATTTTAATTTTTAGATTGTGCAAGATTTAGGGAAGTTCATTCCAAAAAAACACCTGAATTTTGTGAAATGATGAAAAGTAAGCATTTTATGTAAAGATGCAGGTTGTATCTTATCATGCCCTGCCTCTGGAATAAGAACCTTTCCTTCCAAGGGTCTTGATAGGCTCTCAAAGAGTTGAGGTCTTCTGTAGTTTTCAATAAATTTTGTCATCTTTGAGTGGGGGCACATGTGCTTGTGCATTGTCATCGCTATCATCATCATCTCTCCTTTTCCCTAACTGGGAAATAGGCCCTTGCAATCTTTCTTGCAACTTGTTGAGTTGAGAATTTCAGTAATCAGCTGTGTTTTCTGGGATAGGGTGAATAGCCCCATGTCCAACTAGCAGTAGCAGGATGCATGGTCATTCTTTGTCGGTACTCTACTCTTTGACCAATCCCGCAAGATTGAATGTACCAAGGATCAGAGTCGCGGCTGGCATGATAGCTCTCAGGGTCATTGAGCCATACAAATCTCACCACTGCGACAAGGTGATGGCGCATAATGAGGAATGCACCATGACATGCTTACAATGTATAATAAAATGTTTGATTTGAATTCAACAGTACTCATACCACTGGACACAGTAAGAAAGGAATGGATGGCAAAGAGTGAATTTTCCACAACAAAGAAGCTAGCCAGGCACTATGATATTTTTGAGCACATTTTCAATGGAGAAGAGTTCACCCCAACAGTTAGAATGTCAGTAACATTTGGCAACACAGATCATGTGCTTAATGGCAACTTTCTAACGCCATCTCAGGTATGTGGCTAGTAACGCAGCTGACCAGATGTTGAACCGTGACATAGATTGTTGTGATAAATAGTGTTCGTATTTTTAGTGTTGCTTGTACAATGTATTCTTTGAAATCAGGTGCAATGATCAGGTTCATGTTGATTACTCTAACATACATGTAAATCAAAATGTTGCATTTTGTATGTGCATGGACCATCCAGTCACTGTTCAAGATTTATTTTGTCTGGAATGATAGATCTCATGGTCACATTATGTTCTTATTGCTATAGGCTGCCTCTCAACCAACTGTCAATTATTCCTGCTCAGAAGATAGCCACTGGACACTTGTATTTACTAATCCAGGTACAAACAATCATGTAGTACATACTGCATTTAAGGGAGTAAGAATGAATTGTTTCCACTTTGTGTACTTTTCTTACCCCTTAAATTTTCTCACACCCTTCCCAACCTCTAGGTTAATTAATTCAGAAGGAATATGTCACCTTTTTGTCCTGCTTTGATGACTTGTCTTTCTCCTGGGTTTCCACCCCTTCCCTGCCTTCCCCTCCCTTCCCGCCCTCCCCCCTCCCCCCTCCCCCCTCCCCCCACTACACTGGGCACACTCAAACATATGTATCTTCACATTGCACACTCAGGACTGCAAATAACTGTTGGTCATCGGACAATGGTTGACCAAAATTTCCCCAGGTCTGGCAAAATCCCAACTGCACTCAGAAATCATGTCTGGCAATTTTTTAAATTCATAAATGACTATTACTATCATTTGACAGACGACTTTACAGTACATGTAAATGTACCGTGAATGAAATAAGTTTAATGTGATGTCATGTCCAACTAAATCTCTGTTTTGTCTGACCAAAGTCTGTGGTGACTTAGTCAGACATAATTCCTTTCAGCAAAAAAATAATAATTATTATAATAATAATAATTCAGCTTTGTAGATGTGTCTTGAATAAAGGGATTCTGGGTTTACAGATTAATTTACATGTATGCACAGATTAAGCCTCTGCAGTGACTACAGGCCATGACTCACAATGGGCCAATTCTGAGTTACCTTTTGCCTGTGTGGCAAAACAAGTCTTCATGTGAATCCATTCATATGAAAATGAAATTCACCTGCATGTTCATTTTCATGCAAATCAAAACTCATTTTTTACTTGAAAACTTTTGCACAAGGGCTTGTTTAAAAACAGAGGCAAAAGGCAACTCGGAAACGACCTATTTACACCCTCTGGTGGTCCGCCCACTAGAGGCGACCACGTACATGTTGGTTTGACATTTTGGTTGGACACTTAGACAAGTTTGACTGTATCAACTAAAATGTTATCTCCATTACTTTCACTGTAGATGGTAACTTGATAGAGAAGGATACAGAATTTTTACACTGGATGGTGTAAGTCATAGCCACAGAATAATGTGATTATTTATTTCCAGTGCTCATCAGAATGTCTTAGCATCGGAATAAAACTGATTAATTTACAAACTTTCACGCGCCTTGTTTGCCATTGGTACTGTTTTGATCCTGCACTCCTTGATTAAGTCACAACAGAGAGACCGCCATGGCAGGCAAAACATTTTGTTTAAAAGGAGAGACTCATAAAAATTGACAGCTATTTTCTTTTTTCTTCTGTGTAGAGGAAATATTCCAGGATCCCGAATAGCTGATGGCGAAATTCTCTGCGAATATCTCCCACCAGTACCAGCCCAGGGAACAGGATTTCATAGATTTGTTTTTTGTTTGCTCAAACAAAGTGGTAAACTGGATGTAGGAAATTATATCTGTAGAAATGGAAGGTAGGTTATTGGTACCAGGCGCTGTGAGTCCAAGTTTGAGAAAAACAACAGGCAATACCTGTAGTTAGTATATACCAAACCAGTGAATAGTGCTTTTCGCGCGTGCTGATTGGCTAGCTCGGAGGTGAATAGCAAGTACTATTCACCTCCGAGCAAAGTAAGATGACTTCTACGAGTAACTTCGGTTAAAAAAGCCAGTTTTGATCCAAAAAAGAAGCCACTGTACTTTAATGTGTTGTCAACTGCACCAGGTCAGAACAATACTAGGTTTAGCGATACGTAGCGATGTTTATTTAAAATGTTTTAAGCGTTTCCTTCAACAACACGATTGATAAAATGTGGTACAAATATTTTGTTTACCTTCGCCGCGTACACGTACGCAAAATTAAAACGTTTAAGTCTGAATTTTTTCCAAATATACACCGTCCAACTAAGAAAATTAAGTACATTTCTTACCCGTATCTCTGTTTTAAAGCCAGTAAATCCTTGCAGTTGTTTTGGTCGTGCTATAAACGATTTTGGCAAGGTGTTTTCGGCTTGGCCATATAAAGTCACGCTGGAGACTAAAATATTTAGGTTTGCACCGAAGATCAACTTCAATTGTGAATTGCTGTGGTTTTTCAATCCTCTTCCGCTGACTCTCCTCCAGTCAACTAGCTTAGCAGCCGTATTAAACTTCGGTGAAATCCAGTCCGCGTATTCTTGACATTCGCGGTCGTTCGCAGCATCTTGTCAACATAATTCAATGAACAGTTTTTGTAGCACGTTTCATGACTTCACAGACGTTTCCCAGGCTATAGTGACCGGCACAGGTTGTATTCACGAGTAAATTAAAGACTTGTGTTCTTCAGTAGTGAAAATAAAGTAAAGAATTCCACTTGAAATCGTCCAAATCCATTCAACAAACGAAACACGTTGCAAATTTATTTCGGTCGATCGCCTGTGTAGTGTTGTCATGTGACTTTTCCTGCGCTGTCGTCTTTTCATGTGCGCAGTGTTCAGTCCTTTGAATTGCTTTCTTTCACGGTAAAACTTTTAATTTTAGGCCGGCTATTCAACTGGTTTGGTATAATACTAAAACAATTATTCACCTCAGTGTCGGTGAAAAGCGGCGGATATTTACCTCGCCGCTTTGCGGCTCGGTAAATATCCACCGCTATTCACCTCCACTTCGGTGAATAATTGTTAACTATAGTAACCAGTTGTTATATATAGGGTGGAGTCGGATCGTTTCCTCCTGTACACGAACAATTTTCTTACTGGTAGATTAATTTTAATTAGTAATTTACATGTAAATTCATCTCACAACAAGAAGCAAATGCTATACTGTAAGCAAAATTAAGCCCAAGGTATGTAAATGGTTGAGGACCTCACGTTAGCATGTTTTGCTGGGGAGAATTAAAAAATTGAACACCAATTAAGTACGCATTTGCTGAAAGCTAAAAAAACGTTCCTTTCTTTTGAAAGATTGAAGGTATAGACATTTTGCATAGCAAGGCGATATTTCATGTACACTTTTGTCTTTAGCTGTGCACCTCTTCTCCTGCACAACCTTATACTGCTTCCTCTTTTTGAGCAGCACATGCAACCCGTGTGGGCTGACCAATTATTATAAAATTATAACTGCTCTCAACAGGGACATCACCAGTCGGACCTTCTCGTCAGCCAAGTTTCTTTCTGATCACAAGGATCATTTGACTCCTGCTGGCTTGTGCTTCTTCCAAGCTACCTGGGATGAGAGTGTCACTCAAACATTTATGGAAATGTTAGGTACAGCATGTACAGTGTTCATAATTAGCACTTATTAATGAATAGGGTAAAACTCTAAGGAATAATGACTTGTTAGTTATGGCACATGTTTTTTACGGTAGAACTATTTAATGTTTTTAAGAACAGCTATTTTATACTGTATGTATTATGAATGAAAGGAACAGTTTAGTAGATCGTGTAAAGGAGGCTCCAAATATCCCTATTTTTAAGAGTGAAGCTGGAGCATTTCTTAATAATTACTGACCCTCCTAAAATCCTATTGTTCTTCCTCTGCAATATATTGAATGTTGCAGTCATGTATCAAAACATCACTGTAGAAGCGGCTAAAATCGTTGATGTAATGCAGGGAGAGAGAAATAGGGCTTTAGGATGGTCAGTTATTAGATAATTACTTTGGCTCACGGCATTATTGGGTATAATTATTGCCAGCAGCTGAGGCCGCATTATTGTACCCAATAATGCTGCGATCCTCAGTAATAATATTATCTATTAAATAATGCCTAGGGCCTTTAAGTTCTGACAAATATTTCTTGTGTTTTTATAATTATTTTTATTCTGATTCTGTTGAGGATCATCCCTAGCATGGTGCCTTGGGTACTCTTTCTTAATAATTTTTTTATGTAGTTTTTCTGTGTCCAGAGTAAACCAAAAAAATGAAAATTTAAAGGACATAAACAGCGCATCATTATGATTATGTACATTATAATCATAGGTTAAGTCTGTATACGAGCCTAGTGGCCCATCAGGCTGGAGCTTATCCCAGTTTCCATAGTATGAAGCAACTTCAACCTCCGTCAAAAATGTTGGGAAGGTTTCTTATTTCTCTCTATCCCTCCCCCTTATTCAATGTTGAGGTATACCAAGAGACTTCCATCACACCATATTGTCTATCACGAATGTTCACTAATACTTCAACATTGATATGGGGTAGAGGGGGGCTCATAAACACTTTGTGTGTACCTACACCCTGTATAGGTTAGATCTGTTGAAGTGTTGTTGAAATCCAGGCGTTCATTTTCGACCTTCCCAACTATTTTTGTCGGAGGTTGTAGGAGTATTTCTATTTAAATTTAAAAATTTGCTGAACATTTGCCCATTTATATACACTTGCATGGAGAGAGGCACTATGAGAGGAAAATGTCTTGCCCAAGAACACAACACAGTGGCCTCAGCCAGGATCCAACACATTATAATCATATAATTCCAAAAATACACTATTAGTTCCCCCAAGGATAAAATGGCTGGTCATACAAATGACTGGCCTTTTTTTAGTTTAGCTCTATGAATGTTACACAGCGCTGCGAGGATCATTTCTTTACTTAACGTCTATCTGCAGTTCGAATAATTATGAATTCTTTCATACACTTGACATCATTCTATTCTTTCACAGGAAAATAAGAACTCACATTATTGATATTGGTCCCCATGTGTGACTTGGCAGCTCAATATTGGTAGTGTGTCACACTTATATCACAGACACAAGTTCGAATCCTGTTATGTCGAAGTCCTGAAATTTTTCAGGCTTCTTTCTTTGCAATTTCTTCCAGTTAATTGCAGTTTCACTGGGAGGATCATTTCTTTACTTTAAACCTTAACACATGATGTAATTTCTTCAATTGTGTGGCCTCTCCAGTTGAGGCTGTTATTGTTAATAACAACATTCTCAACGGTAAACAAGAGTAATTATTACTCTTGTTGACCGTGGTGATTGTTTTTATTAACCACTGATGTTTTTTGGAATGTGAAAACACATTCCTTCCAAATAAAAATATATAAAAATAAATAAATAATCATAATGATAATAATATAAAATACAAATGAATCTAAAAAAGGGCTTAAAACCCAAGTGCTATTTAACAATACCACAATCAATTAAATTTATATAATCTAAGCCTATTATACATGTATAATGCTCTTCCAAAGGCAATATTGATACTGTTGCTGTAAGTAATGCTATATGCAGGAAAAGTTTAATGCTAAAACACACAATACCCTATGGAGACAAGAAACAGCTGTATCAAGGGTCTCCCCAATACTTTCATTCAACTATCATATGAGAAAGGATAGTACAGTCCTGTAAGTGAGTTCACGTCCCCCACCATTGTGGCTTAGTAGGTTTAATTCCTCTCCAGGGAGTCATAATGTAGGTTGAGTCTGTTGTCTATTCTTGTTTTGTTCTGTTGTTCTGAAAATTGGTCTATTAAATTTAATTTCTGTCCTCCTCAAAAACCAGCACTTCTAAATTCCAATTCAATTTGGGATCTAATGGTCAATAATGAACACTTAATGACTGGTCACAAGGGAAACAGTTAATTTTGTTTCCTGAGAATTCCTGAGGCGAAGCCAATGGAAACAAAATTAACTGGTTTCACAAGGGGCCAGTCATTAAGTGATTTTTTTATACAGCACAACAGCCTTAGAAGGATGGCAGTTGTCGGTAAACATTCACGGCTAACATTGTACTGTGACGTCATAAATTTTGTAATGTTGCCCGCAAGAGACTTTTGGCAGGAAACAGTTTTATTGTTAGATGTCATGTGACCCCAAAGTAGCCAATGCGAGCATATGCTGTTGGGGAAAATTCCAGCTACATAACAACATCAATTATGACAGTCAAACGGCTCAAACCGTAGCCACCCAACTGAGTTTTTGATGTCTTTTTGACAAGTTTGTGATTAGTTTGATGGCTTCAGGTTACATAACGGTTCATACGCATGATCTGTGAAACGTTCAATTTCAACTGGTTTCACAAACCCAGAAGACTTGAAATTGAAAGTAAGGTCTCACAAAAAACTTTAAAGTGCATTTCCTGACCAAATTTTTGTCAGCATACATGTAACATTTTACCTATTTATCGCCAGTTGCAAAACATTGTTTGAAACGCTTTCAAACTCTGGCGTTTGATGACGAATCATGTAACGGTCGATATCCCGCCTTCCATTTTTCAAGGCATCTAATTGGTAGTTTAAAGCAACCGGAAGCCATAAAACTCATCAAAGTAATCAAAAACTTGTCACAAAGATGTCAAATACTTTGTCAGGTAGCTTCAGTTCGAGGCATTTGACTGTAACTAAGATACACATCTTGTTTTATTTATGCTATGGGTGTATTTTATTGTAATAGACAGGTTTTTAATTGTGATATATATTTTTTTTGTTTGCCCAGGTATGACAGAGCCTGTATTCAAGGCAAAAGAGTTTTTAACACCTAAACAGATCGAGAGAAATCTAATCAGAGAATGGTCTGAAAGGAAATACAGAAATATGTGATACTATAATTATATGCATAGTACTTTTTGACGTCATACACATGTTCAGTTAAAAATGCAACTCTCAATGCATTGCAATTAAAATTAATGCTATGGTGTCAATAAAAGAAAACTTTAAAAAAGACTACAATGTACTTATGGTCATGTGTAATTCACATCTACTGCAGCACCTGCTGGAGCTTCAGCAGGTGTCCTGTCATGAATCACCAGTTTAAAATCGTGCAGCTCCCCCAAAAGGAAATATTTCCAGCTTCTCAGTATCGCTCTCTGGTTGGTGCGGCACAAGGGCTACTGCTATTGAAAGCGTTTTCTACTGTATTACTTTACCATTAAGTTTCAGTTATGATCCCTGGGCTTATACAACTTCGTAAGGTGTTTTGGGTGGGCTTATAAAGGGATGGGGCTTGTATCTGGGGGATAAAAAGCGGAATAAAAAAACCTTAAGAAACAAGCCACAGCAGTCCAACCCCTTACCCTTTTATGTACGATTTTGACAGAAAAAGTACCCTAGGTACCCCTTTCGTGTAACATTTATTGAAAAAAGGCACCCCTTTCATATACATACTTTTTGTTTTCCTTTTTGAAACGTCAGCAATGAAGTAAATGAACAACATTACAGGAGAAAATCAAGTATGATAAAAGGTGCATCTGTTCAAGACTCTTTTAAATACCTAAATTACAGATTTCCTTACCCTTTCATATAACCTAAACCTGTGAAATCCCTACCCTTTTACAAACCTGAAGCCTGAAAAAGCTACCCCTTTTAGGCAAAGCCTCCCAGTATAGGCCATAGTAGGGAGTACCTCCCCCCCCCCCCCCCCCCCACCTCTGGTGTTTAGGCTAACCAAGGTGAAAGTCTTCAGTATGTATGAGGCAATGATAATACGAAAAACCTCTTTTGTTGGGCCTATACCTCCCCTCTACTTCAACACTGGCCATATTGACCTGGTTAACTATACCACTTGCCTTGGAGTTAAAATCGACAATAAGCTGACATGGACTGTGCACATTGACTCAATAAAGAAACACTTCACGCAGAAGGTTGGAGCGTTGAAGAGAATGAGAATCCTCCCCAAGAAGGTTCTCGAGGAAATATACTTTAAAACAATCATTCCCAGTGTAACGTATGGAATCTCGGTATGGGGAAATTGTTCTCCTTCTGCACTGAACTCTCTACAACATATTCATGCAAGAGCAGCTCGTATTGTGAATAACCTTAATTCAACGATGGCAGATGACACATGTCTCATGAAATCCGATTGGCTGCCCATCTCCTACTTCTATAAAAAATCCGTACTGTTACTTATGCACAAAGTATATTATGAAACAACGACCCAATCAATATGTGAACTGTTTTCTAAACGAGTAACTTCTAGATCTTCTCGTGCTCCTAACCAATTTAACATCATTAGATTTAAATCAGAGACTGGCAGAAACACCCTACAATACAGAGGTCCTGTAATCTGGAATTTTGTAAATAGATTAGTTAAAGTACCAGATAATTCTTATTCTTTTAAACAAATTTTACGTAAACATGTTAAAATTATAGACAATTTCTCATTTGGCAAGGGGGCAACAGTAGTCGCTAACAAAAAGGATGATTTTATATATTTTTAAATTTTAAATTTATTATTTAATGATGTATGTAAATTTCTTTTCTTAGTTAGTATTAGTTAATTCTGACTTATTTGTATATACTAGTTCGAAATTTAAAATGTAACTTTTATAAATGTAATTCTTAATTTTTAGGATAGTAGATCCACATCAGCCCTTTGGCTGCCTTTTACTCAACCTACTAATCAAATAAAGTATGTATGTATGTATGTATGTATTTGTTGCACACCAGCCTTTTGCAGATGACAGTCTAAGTTGGGAACAATATATTGTTTACAAACACCAGGTTTCCAGTTTCTCTAAGTTCTCTAATTGAAGTGAACAACTTGGAAATGGATAGTTCAATTTTAAGCTACGGTGGATATAGTGTTCGCATGTTATTCACTATAAAGTATGGTTATTATACAATTTATTCAATGGTTAAACAAAAAAGTGGTGCAGTATACTTTCCAAGCCCTGCAGGGTAAGGGAAAAATGCAAGGGAATTATCTGTCTCCGTGGGAGGCGCGGTGGCCTAATGGTTAGTGCGCTGAACTCCGGATTGGGTGGTCTGGGTTCGAGCCCTGGCCGGGGCACTGCGTTGTGTTCTTGGGCAAGATACTTTACTCTCATAGTGCCTCTGTCCACCCAGGTGTATAAATTGGTACCGGCGAATTTACTGCTGGGGGTAACCCTGCGATGGACTAGCATCCCGTCCAGGGGGGAGTAGCAATACTCCTAGTCGCTTCATGCTACGGAAACTGGGATAAGCTCCGGCCTGATGGGCCCCTATGCAGACTTCACCTTCCATTATCTGTCTCCATCAAATAAGAGATTTATTACTTGACTGCTTTATTTCATTTTTAGGATCTTCTTTGGCTCTTTAAGTGAGAGGGGATGAATAGGGGGTGCAAATTCACCAACCTGTGCTATTTTTTGGGTTCAATCAGTTGATCTGCCACTCTTCCTTTCGAATCCGGACCCGCATTACTTACAAAACTCTCTGAGATAGTTTCACTACAATGGACTGTAGGTGTTTGTTTTTTAATACCCACCAAAGATGTGCAACATGGTACATGTACGTGGTCTGACTTGCAAGATCTGCAGAGTCCAAAATCTGGACCAAAAAAATTAATTTCTCAGCGATCCATTATCTGTAGCATTTTTTGAAATCTGGCTGATCAAGGCTGTGCTCTAAGAGCGCCCGGGTGCCTCAGGCAACTAAGTTTGCCTTTGGGCAACCAGATAATCATTTCTTTCATAATTTTATAAGCTTTATGCCCGGGACCCTGGATCTCATAGTTTGGAACCTTTGGGCTCCTCATAATTTGTCTTAGAGCACAGCCTTGCTAATAATTAATCATGAAAGTCTGCAATCCATCCAAAATCCATTGATCTGCAAACCTATTCACCAACGCTCCCCCCCCCCCCCCCCCCCCCGCAACCCCTACCCCCTTGCCGATTTGTACTTGTATTTGTTCCAAAATAAGATCTCATAATTGCATGTTTTCTCGACTTTATATTAGGGGTATAGAATGGCCCTTTAAAAATCGTGGGTCTCGGCAAATTTTAGGCGAGTCTCGAAATCTCGGCATCGCAAACTTGAGTCTCGGAATTTCGAGCTCGCAAAAAATAAAGCTGGTCTCGGAATCTCGAATTTTGAAATTTGAATCTCCCACTCTTGCAAACCAAGCAAAAGTTTAATCAGTACGAACCATCACAAAACAACGGCAACAACAACAGCAAAACAGAGAGCTAAAGGATTTTTGAATGCAGTGTCTCGGATTCGGATTTGAAAAAAAAATAGTTAAGTCTCGGTCTCGGATTTTAAATGAGGGTCTCGGCATCTCGGATTTTACCATTCTATACCCCTTATATTGTCAAATGTACATGTAGTCACGGTGAAACCATCATAAATGCAGTGTTATATAGTTTTAGTTATCGTACCTGTTGAGAAGGTACATCTTAATGCAAGAGGGAATTGGAAGTGAACTGATTTGGCTGGCTGGCACATTATGCAAGATTACAACTCGGCACAAATGTTTCAAGTCAAATCTCATGGGCATGGCCCAAACTCTGGCCAGCCCATCACTATAGCCAGCCGCAACATACTGCTGCGATTTAGAAAATGCAATGCAGTGGACAGTAGCATTGTGAGTTCTGGGTGCATATGGACTGGGTGCTGATTTCCCGTCCAGACAAAACAGGAGCTCCAAACTGTCACTATTGAGCATGATAATGTTAGCAGCTGATGATCCAACCGCAAGCATTTGTCCATCAGGTGAATACTGACAAGAGTACAGCCTGCGAGAAAATGACACTTTACGCTCCTTTTCACGAACGTAACGCAGTTCACAGGCCCCAGACTGAATATCCAGCTTGTGCCATATCTCCACGCGTCCGTCTTGTAAACAACACGCGAGCACTTCATGCCTCGATGTCGGATTAAAAACACTCCAACACATATTTCCTCGGCATCTTCTCCTTAAAACGGTGACAACATCCAGATTTTTGCTCCTCAAGATGCACAGCTGTTCTTTAGAGGTAGACACGGCGATATACTGTCCATCAGGAGAAAATTCGCAACATGTAACGAATCCACAAAAGTCTGTTACATCGCGCAGAACCACTTTGGCTTCGATTTGCATCGATTTGACGTTCCACAAACGCAATTCGTTCGTCTCGCGCATGCTGTGAAAATCTAGAGACGCCGCACTTACAATGTGTCTTGCATCCGGCGAAAATTTGCAAGATAGCGTTTGACCAGTCATTCCCGTGCAACATGGCTGAAATTTATCGATTCGCTCCGCAATTCCACTGCGAGAATTTCTGTTTCGTCTGACAAGCGCAACTTCTCCTCGGCCTGAGTTTGTGAGGAAAGTAATCAGTTCGCCATCTGACGAAATATCGCATTCTTGCGAGTGATATGTGAGGATTTCCTTGGTACAAGAGCTCGAATTGATATCAAACACTCTCAGATGGCCGAGGCCAATGTCGGGGCTAAAGGGCCCACAAGGTGTTGGAGTGGAACAGGTCACTAGCAGAGCTTCATCGTCTGGAGGAAACACACAGCAGTGAATTTCTTCGTCACTACTCGAGCCTACTTCCTCGCTTGTCCCAGCAGAGCCGCGGTGATGACTCAACTCGGCGATGGCCCGCGGGAAATTAGAGAAAACCAAGCTTGTACTTCCCTCGATCGATCTCCTCAGCGGCTGTATTGGTTGACGCGGAAAAATGGCAGGTGTACGTTTATCGATCTTCGTTCGTGACTTTATCAGCCTGTTACCCATTTGATATCGGCGAGTTAATTAGCACAACTACTCGTTTTCTTCTTCCTTTTCGTCAGAGTACGAGCAAGCTGTTCAGCAAAAGAAAAATCTGGCAATTTTTTGATTAAAATTCTTTAAATTTTCACGGCTGCCTGCAGGCTTTGACAATGTAAACAATTGATCATGGCGATTTTTAAGGGCAGACACCGCTGTACGTCTGTATTGACTTGATGACTTAGGAGAGGCGGTTGGATCCTTCGCTCTGATTGGTTAACTTTTTGGTGCGGTCTTTGACCGATGCTAGTGTCTATTTCCGGGATAGCTACCCCGCTAGACTTCAACCAGACACGCTTGACGTCTTCGTTTTGGGTGTCCCAGATCAGAGCGGAGCTTGTCCACCATGCAAAGTGTTGTTTTGTACCACGCGATCGTTGGCTGCAATGGGCCCATAACAGTGGAAGCCCATTAATCGCTGGCTTTCAAATCGGACTTGGCCAGAGTTCGCGTTCTTGGAACAGACCAAGACAAAAGTGGCTCCGAGGACGAGATTGAGAATGTCTAGATCTCGTGACTAAAATGGATACTCCAGAATCAGAAATCTGCTGGGAGACTGAAACCCAAGCACCCCAGTGTGCTTGCGGTTAATTCCACGCTGGTTTGCTTGCGGTTAGCTTTCATTTCTTCGTAGCACAATATGCAGGAAAGGGTCCAGTTTGCTAGCGGATTTCAGATTTTGGAGTATCCATTTTAGTCGCGACCATTGAAAACGTACTTAAAAAAAGAGAGTATACCGGCTATTGAAACCTTTTTAAGTGTCAAGATGCGCATGACAAAGTCGACTGAACGTGTTATGCGACCGCATTCCGATTCTGTGTGGAGAATGAGAACTGAAACAGCTCTCTGCATGGCAACCGAACACCCTGGACGTTGCTGACTGCTTAAGTAGTCGCGTCCACTATTTCAGCAGTAAGTAACCTCTAGGGTGTTCTGTTGCCAGGGGGCTATTTAAGTTCCGAGCATGAAAGCCCGCGATTCATGGACGTCCCGCTTAACACTGATTGGCTGACAATCTATAATGGGCACTCTGCACATGCTAAAAAATAAGCCGGACCTGGGATCCGTTTCTCGAAGGTCCCGAAAGATTTCGCACCCGGAAAATCTCAACTACCTTACGATTACAGAGCTGTTTAATTCCATTTTATTTTTAATACGAACAGAGGTTCCGTTCATACAAAGTTTCAGGTCTATATAATTCTCTGTTTTTAAGAAACAGATAACTGAACATGGCTTTGCGGGGCTTTCGAGAAACGGGCCCCTGGCCCGAGTCCGCGTCAGTTGGTGCTGACCAAAAGAAAAGCGGGCTCTCGGGACGATAATGAGAACATTCTCGACCCCAGAGCTCTTAGAGAAAGTGATCGTGAAGGTCTGGGGTCTACACTGGGTTTAGTGATTCTAAGGGCGGAGTTGTTAGCCGTGCGCCATGCCCACGGGAAGGACCAGGGTGACGTTTTGTCAAGCCTCTCTTCATCAGACCAATCCAGCTTCGTTATACAATATACAAATAAATATATACAGTGTAATGATGACTTACATTTCTACGTCACAGCTGTTGCCAAGCAGTCGATATTACATCTCAGCCATGTGAAATTTTGGATTTGCAACGTGACTAACAAGATGGTAGCCTGCGAGCAGTCTCTCTTATGGACAGCCCGCGAGTGGCGAAGCAGTGCGGCTAGTTAGATGGCACAGCGGCTTCTCGAACAAGATGGCGGGAATCTCACTTCTTCCCAACATTTCATCGACTCGCCGATTGACTTTCGCGCCATATTTGCAATCGACTAGATCGTAGATTAAGAACTCCATTGCCTTAAGGTGTCTCGATCCAGTATTTTTGTAGGAGCAGCTTCCTACGTGGTCATTTCACGTGTGTTGTAAAGAAATTTAATGTAGTGCTAAGCTCGAGACAATAGGAAATCTCAGAGCTCAAAATTGTCCAAAACTATGACATTGCTTCAATATTTACTCAATTTTGCGTTTTGTTAGACAGCCGTGGAAGTTTTCAAGGTACATGAAATTCAGGGATTGTGTAATGCACTGATCAATTGCAGCCCTGAAAATGTTTCAAGAAAAATTATCTACGAATTTTTAAAACGGCGCTGTTTTCGTGAAAGTAGCCTTAGAATTTGCGACAAAGCTCAACATTGAGTTTCATCCTGATTCATATATTTTGATGTTTCTCGAAATCGTGTAAGTATCCTTGCGTCTAGGGGTTTGGATAAAGTCTTAGGTTATTTTAGGCAACATCATGCCCTTTCTATAGAAATTCCAACATATTTCAAAATTCCTCATCGATTTTGATGAAACTCCCCTCAAGGTATAAGTATTGCAAAGCATTTCAAGGGGAAATGCGGAAACGGGCCGAAATTCGATTCAGAGCTAAAACAATTGTGACGTCATTATCACGTGATATTCATTCCGATCTCCAAAAAACATCATCTTGTGGTTCAGTCATTAAGGCCTATGTGTTATAATGGCTATTCAATTCAATTCAATAAAATTTATTTAACCTCAGAGCTGACGGGGGCTGACTAGGCCCCCAAGCAAACATGCTAATATGCATATATATAGGAAAAAAAATAAATATATATACAGAACAAAAAATTAATTAGATAAATAAGAATTACATTGAATTTTAAAAGAGACTATCTAGCTGCGCACAGCATTGCGAAAGGCCTGTAGTGTAGCAACTGTAGTGTAGGCTATGTAATTGGAATCGAGCTGTTTATGACTGGGAGGATCAAAGTTGGAAGGTGCTCCTACAAAAATACTGGGTCGAGCAACCTTAAAGGGGTATTCGAAGTTCTAACCATTTACACGCATCGATAAGTCCGGGGTAATATCTATATGAGACCCTAAAAGACTACAAGTTACATTCATAGCATACGGTAATTGACAAGCGATGCAAATTTAAACAATTTAAAACTAATAAAACCTAGTGAACCCAGAAAAATGGACTTTCTCGCCATGAGTTCTCGTCGTTTCCATGCTCCCAAATATAATCTTTCTATCTGAAAGTATTTCTGGTTTCAAAATATTAATATTGTATTATTGATCTATTGCATTGATAAAAATAATTATTAGAAGTCTTGGAGTACGTTGAAAAAATTTCACTTGATTTCATTACTAAAAGACCGAAATAACCTACAGAACATAAAATTTAAGACGGAATCCGCCAGGACTTCGAGTAGTTTTAGGACAAAATTATGTACCAAAATTATTTACACCTTATTGCAAGCTTTTGTGTTACTGTTTCAAATATCTTATCAAAAGAAATCTTTTCTAACAACACCAAACATCGAAAACCAATCTCGAAGTTCCGCTGAATTCCAGTAAATCGCTTAAAAGACGCGAGCTTTTGCCTATAGCTTGTGAACATTAAATTTCATTTTCTCAGGCTCTGATAAAAAATTGTTGTACCAAAATTATTTACACCTTATTGTAAACTTTTGTGTTACTGCTTCAAATATCTTATCAAAAGAAATCTTTTCTAACAACACCAAACACCGAAAACAAATGTTGAAATTTCACTGAATTCCACTGAATCGCTTAAAGACGATTTTACAAAATGGCTGCACGTGAGAATTTCCCTATAGCTTGTGAACTTTGAAATTCATTTTCTAAGACTCTGATAAGAAATTGTTGTTGGTGTTATCAGTGATAATTACTTACATCTTTACCTTTTATTTAGGGTAGAAAATAACGCAATAGGATTTAAATTATTCTGGTACTCGATTTTTGTCCAACTTAATTAAATATTACTCGACTTCCTGGTGGATTCCGTCTTAATTATTTTTTCCCTCTTTATTTCAATCTTAAACTAAGCTCAAATTTGCTACATCACGTTGTTAACACCTATCATGACTGGAATTAGCAATTTTGTGTCCTGTTAAATAAACGAACTATAAAGATTAATTAAATTTAAGTTACTAATGCACTGTTTAAATAAGGTTGCCATGTGGCCCGAGATTTACCTTCTGTATTATTTTTCAACGCTAAATGTTTTTCAGTTCTTAGTTAAATATTAAAAAACACAAAAGTCAATTATATTACAGTAACTTCAACTAGCGGAATAAACTCTCTTTTTGGCGTATTTATTGGGCGCGATCGATGACAACGTTTCGATCACTATCTTGGATGAGTTGGCCCGCAGAGAGCTGGAACGAGTCGAAACTGTCCCCAACGGAAGGTCTGACGTCTGACCGGCAAAAAAGGAGCGAGGGGAAGGGGAAGGGAAGAAGGAAGGAGGGGGTAGAAGTAGGGTGTAGTGTCGTTCTTTTAACTCGACATGGCGAGTTTGAGAAGTTTGAAGGATTTTGCGTTCGCTGTTTACTATACATCTAATTATGACGAAAGGGTGGAAACTCCAATAGCTCCAAATTGGAACAGCTCTAGTGCCGAGAGGTTTTTCGACCTGGAAATCCCATTGCACAGCTTTCAAACTGAGCAGCAGAAGAGAAGAAAGCGTGACGAATCTTCTCGTATCATTCAATCGAAAATTCATCAAAATGGCCCAGAGCTAGTCCTCGAACAAAAACGAGTGAGCAAAATTTTTAAGCCGTCAGAATGCGTAGCTACGAAAAGTTATGCTGGAGGGAAATCACTTATTCCCCAGCCTCTTTCTGATTGGATACGATTAAACAATGAAGGCATAGGCAAAACCAATACAGCATAGGGGACGTCATGTCAATGGTGCGACGCTTGGCAATTACGCAAAATCCTTCAATCCTCTTGTGGTACAAACAGTTTGTCTGGGCTTCCTGTGGCTATATTTGGAATAATTAAGGCGTCGTCTTTATATCAGGCATTGTTATGCATTTTAAGCAGTTTGATTAAACAAGCTCCAGTAGCCCTATGTTGCACCAGAGTGTTCGGCACAAAATTACAATTATCATAATCTTGAAATGGCATAACAAACCCGCTATGGTCCACTGCTTTTACACCTAATTTGTTTGCAAGCATTCCCACATAAACATCGTCCAGTCTATATGGCTTGATAACATCAAATAAAGGAACCAGACACTCGGTAACATCATATGTCATAACAAAGCCAGCACCACTGCAGAAATCCGGATAGTATGCACCACTGTACTCTTCGTAGCTAACACGCCACTTTCCATCTCGTTGTGCTACGGGGTGGCTGTGAAGCTTACCCATATAAAGGCCTTTCTTGGGCGTCGATTCTAATTGCAAGACATCGATCAAACGTCTAGTGTTTACCAACACATCGTCATCTGCTTTTAAGAGAAACGAAAAATTACAATATCTGGCTGCCCATTCGAAGGCCATCCGTATTTTCAAACTCTGGTTCCAGTAATGTTCATAATAGTCCGCACGAATTATGTCGCCAAAGTTGTTATTTTCTGTTTGAAGCAAATCGGAATGTGTTTGATTCGTTGTTAGACCAAGGAGAAAGTATGTCTTCCACTGAGGGGCTGTACTGTTATCAGCACCCCAAGTCTGACGAATTAAATTTCTCCTTTCAAAATTTTCTGGGGCAGACGAGACCAGGATTAGTAGAGAGTAATGTCGTGCACAAACAGTCCTGGTTATCAAAGTAGTTTTCTGCTGGGAAATTTTTTTCCAAGATTTACAATCACGATAAGGTGTAGGAGCCATAGTCGGTTGAGAGCGTGTACCACTAGGGAGCTTACGCAAACTACGACGGCAACGGCAACGAGAACGTCACCAAACAAAAGGTTTAATGAGCAGAACAATAACTCTGCACGTGCGTTTGAAGTCTTGGTACATTTCCTAGCCGTTCTCTGCAAATCAACAACGTAAAATGACCCAATTCTGCGTATTCTAGACAACGTGAACCACGACGGCAAATTTTTAATTTTTCTTTTTGGAGTACAACGCTCTCTTTACACATTTAGCTTGAGCCAGTTCTTAAACCGACAGATACGCTGAATACATCTGAATAATCGCGAGATTCTAGAGTAAAATATAAATTCATTTTTCACCAGGCGTTGTCCTCGGCGTCGCCGTCCTGTTGCGTAAGGTCTCTACTGTCTGAAGAGGACGGGCACTCGCATTTGGACAAGGACGAGGACTTGATGCCAGTGAATAATGTTGTTATTATCGTCATCATTATTAGAGCAGCTACCGTTAGTATGACAACAGAAAGCCGGAGTACCTTGATCGATCCTTGCCGTCGCATTCTGAACAAAGGCAATTTCCATGGCAGTAATACGCAATTTTTCACCTGGCGAAGCATATTCCTAGTCTTGTATTTGGTGAATTGAATTTGGCTTTCTCCTGAGTTCGAGCTCCTCCTAGAAATGAATCAAATCAACAATTCAGGAAAACAAAGAAGCAGTTGTCTTATGATTGGTCCGCGTTGCACGCGCGATACATTTTGTCAAACAATAGCAAAAACAAGTGCGAACGACTTGTTGGACAACGGAAAATTTTGTCAAAACGGACAAATCTTCAAAGGGGCCGATGTCCTGCCTCAAGGCAGGAGAATTCAAGACAAGTCGCATTCCAACGCCCCATGTAATGACAGATAACAATACGTTGTTGATTGGCTATTGTGTTTGGTCTGGATTGTACTAAAAAACAACACGCGAAATTTTTCCACGACAGGCGGCAAAACACGTTTGTGTGCCGAGGTGAGGTCGTGGAAGGATGGTAATACCGGGGTTGGAACAAAAGAATGCGGAGGGAACCAGTTTGTGCCGATAAATGGAGAGGAAAAGAAATCGTTTTCTTGCAACATTTTCCCTGCACGAGCACAAAAAAACTTCAGTACACGCGCACTTCAAATGCAGATTGTTTTAAAATTTTTCACCACGTGGATCTGCCTGATTCGTGGATTCGCTAGCGAATCGGCCCTGGCATTTAAAACTTGTCCGGTAGTGCGAATCGGCCCAATTTAGTCACGACGCTTTTCGAACCGTACGGTTAAAATGCGAACTTTGTAGTAACTGAAACGTAACTGAAGTTGTCAACCCCGTTTACGAAGATTACGAACGAATGTTAAAGCAATTAATTCATCTGGATTATCGATCAAATCTAGAGCAAACATATGCCTCTCTACTATCCCCCAAATAATAGTGCGGCTTTGGTGCAAAACGATACGTAGCAGGGGAGACACGGGAAGACGCGTTTAATACAAATTTAATGCAGAAATCAAAAGTTTAACAGGAATGGATTAAGGCCGCGCAGGACCCTTGCTCATTAACAAATTCATTAGCAATTTTTTTTTGACGGGGTGTTATATTGTAAAGGTTTAATTCTCCGAATTTTGAATGTCGATTCCTTCAAAACTTATCAAGGTTAATAGGGGATGGTGGAATTTTATCATGATTGTCATTTTACTGAGAGATGACCGCTTACTTTGATGTTACAAGCTCTTAAATGCTAATCTGCAGATAATGCGAGTTTGTGTCCAAGTTTCCAGCTAGAATAGCTCACCAAATTAAACGAATATATAACCTAGTGGTAAATCATAACCTCTTTTGTGTTCTGGTCAGAACGAAATTCGCGAATTTAAAAATTGCTCGGAGTTATTGTCTCCTAAGAGGGTAAAAATGTGAAATCTAAACTTTGAAACGTGCTGTCTTCTTTTTGAAAAGGGATTTTAAAAATTCGCTTTGACCAGAACACAATAGAGTGCACTACGTTTATGTTCCTTGCGAATCAACCCATGAAATTCTGTATCGGCGGAGAAAACTTGGACATAAAATTGCAGGTTTTCCCGCTTCCGAAGACCTTCCGAGTCTATGTTTACAACAACGTGCGCAAAATTCAAAGCTGTGAATCTAATTATGATAATTCGCTAGGTTCCAGCGCACGGGACACAAAGCTGTCAAAGCTGAGAACAATAACGTGTAATTACTGATACAAAGAGCGTTTAGAAATAAATTTCATGAATATTTCGTTTGCCGTCGGCTTCAGTCGTCGCAGTTCGTGCATACTCTTTAAATAAATGCATACATAATGATAGCAAGGGTCCTGCGCGGCCTTAACAGGAACGCAAAAAGCCCCATCAACACTCCTATTTTGCATAACGCAAAATAGTCATAAAAATGAAAAATCTCGTAACTAACTATGTTTATTTTTCTTTCTTTTTGCTATTGTAATTTCTTTCGTTTTGGATTTTAGTGATTCTGTATTCAGGTAACACCATATATATGGGAATACCAATAAATTGTTGTTGTTGTTGAATCAAAACACACTCGCTTTTCACAGCATGAAATCATGAATTTACGCATCTTTAACTGTTACGTAAAGAACCGTAAATATAAGGCCTCTTCTTTACGGAGGATTCCCGCGTTCCGTAAAGACGCGTAAATGCAGGGAACGCGTAAAGACTGCGTAAAGGATATTACATGTTCGTAAAGGATAAAGATCATGATGGATACAGTTCATCATTTTCTATTTATTTCTAAATAGTTATGTCTTATCCGTCTTTAGTAGAATTAAAGGTATTTTGATCAGCTTCGCTGTTTACACTTTACGCGTCTTTAACATTCTTTACGCTTCTTTACGTAAAGGATAAAGATCAAGATGGATACAGTTCACCACTTTCTACGTACTTAAAGCAATATTAAAAGAAGCGAAATAGTTATGTCTTATCCGTCTTTAGTAGAATTAAAGTTATTTTAATGGCTTCGCTGTTAACACTTTACGCGTCTTTAACATTCTTTACGCTTCTTTACGCGCCGTTATTACGGACATTTTAACTTTCTTCACGCAGAATTAGTCTTCATGCGTCTAAACTCTCTTCGGGAATTTTAAGTGTTTTTTTGTTTCACGGTCGTTCGACTTAATGTGCGGACAATCAGTCTAAACGTGCTTCAAATTGCCTTTCTGAATCTGTAATTTTATTTTATTCACGGCCAAACTTTCTATGTTAACGAATTTAACTACCGTAAACACCCGCAGATAAGCCGCACCCTGAATTTAGCAACTTAAATTTTGGAAAAAAAGTTTTTTTCTAAAGAGTCTTCAGAAGTCTTCTTCATCGAATGTAACTCACTATGGCAATGAAACGGAATTGATCATCAAAGTCTTACCCACAATTTTAGCGTTTTAATATAATCAGCATCCTTTCCTTTAACTTTGACATATGATTGATCTTTTTCTGGTACTTGTTGACAGGTATTTCTTCATTCAACACTTTTTTCCACAGATTTTTGCGAACAAGAACGCGTGTTTTCGTTTGTTGAACGTTCGTAGCTTAGTAACCAGGCATTAGACCGAGCACGTTGGGACTAGGCCGAGAATGATGTTTGTCTCTGTTTACTCGAGTTTCAAGATGGAGGGAGATTCTGCTGTTCGTGGCTATCGTGACGCCCAAATAAATAGATTTGAGAGCCAACTGTCGGAGATAAACTTGTTGCACAAAGAGAGTTTTGTAATCAATTTGTCATCGAAGTGCTAAACGGCAAAGTTCGACCACACGAATACTCGAGAATAACATGCAATTTTCTCGCTCGTGGAGGCCGGGCCGATCGATTACTGTTGAAGTTTATTACAGGCCGTCGTCGACACTGCAAACAGCTTTGTGGGGGAATGGAAATTTTGTGCTGTATGACGTTTTCCTGTTCTAGAAAAGCGGCCATAAACCGTTTAAAGGATCTGCTAACGAAGGCTTTTATAAAAGTGTCAATTCACTGAAATGTACGGCACCTTTTTGAAATGTTCCCCCAGATAAGCCGCACCCCCGATTTTGAGCAACGATTTTTGGAAAAAAGGTGCGGCTTATCTGCGGGTGTTTACGGTACCTTGCCCGTTTATGTTTTTTTTTTTTTTTTGCAATTGAAATGGCCCTGCAATGATGTGTGAAAGGGTGATGCTTTAAAAACAGTTAGCTTTTCGAACTTTAAGGTCATACTGTTATTGCATTGGCCCCCCGTGTTTTATCCTACTACCCACCCCTAGCATTCATCGCTACTGTTGAAATTATGCTGAATTAAACACCTCATCTGACGGTTAGAACATGCTTTTAGCTGCAGAAATCATCTGACGGTGAAATAGCTGCTAAAATCAACATTTGTGGTTCAATTTTATCCTTGGTTCAAATTTTATTTTCCTTTGTTTTTGGGTATGGTGATTGTCAATAATGAGTTTAAAACAAAGGAAAATAAAATTTGAACCAAGGATAAAATTTAACTTGAACATATACACACACGTCGTAATAAAATGTAGGAAACAGACGTTTTTACGGTCGGCAAAAAAAGACAAGCCAATTCTCTAAGTACACATGGTATTTTTATTGAACTTACTCAGCAGATGTAACAAATTTATCTTAATCGAAATGGGCATTTCATAAAGAGTGAAAAGCAACCTACACAGAGGAACCTTTTAACAGCATTTCCTGATCGTATGAAGTTGGCTGTCACGCAATGTGTATATATTACTTACTTATGTCACACAATGAATAAAAAACCTATAAATTGAAACCATTGACCTGTTCACATTCTTGAAGTTATGGTACAACAGTGTATATTAGAGTCATCCTCAGGCAAGTCAAATAAAATGATAATTATTACAATTAAAATCCTGACAACTGAAAAAACAACCTTTTGCTAGTTTAAATGTGCCTCATTAAGCTGGACTAGCAATGGAATGAAGTTGTTTTTTTTGGTGTACCGGATTGTGTTTGGTACTATGGTCCTATTTTTAATTAAATGGGGGGCCGGGCCCAGCGACAGTATTGCCATATTGAACTTTTATAGGTGTAACTTAATGTTTACTTTGTGAAGTACCATTCTTAGACACTAACATTTTTGCAAATCATCTGCGTGATTAGGGGTATTGGTCCCTTATAAAATTAAAAACCTTTTAAGTCCAAAATAACAGGCTACAGACTGAGATACTGTTGAAATAAATATTTCCATAGAAATTACAATTTTGGTTGAGACTTGCATGTTTAATTTGTGCAGGTGCCTTTGCTACTTACCTACGGAGTTTGAAAGATGGCCAAAAGCGAAAAAGGTCAAGAGGAAAGTTAGAGCACAAGATTGTTTGTCGAAGGCAGGGAAGAGTAAGAGAGGTAGGAAACCAATTAAGGCCATACAGTACATTCATGTTGTTAATGTGTGCGTTGTTTTGTAAACAGCGACTACTTTGCATCTGTAAATGTTTGGTAGCTTTCTACTATGTAATTACTTTGATATTGTTTGCTCTGAGCTTACATGTAGTTCATGACAAGGCTTAAAAAGTCATGGAATAAAAGAAAATATGTACAAAATCCAATAGTGCATGAAGCGTAAGCAAATCACTTCACAGATTTTTTTCTTGTCCATGTTTTGGAACGGGGGTTTTAATGTACATGTAAATTCCCACCCACAATGTTATAAGGCAATTGACTTGTGCTGTTTATACTAAAAAAGGTTACTTTTTATGGATCATGTAACCATAAGAACAATTACAGATGAGCTCTCTTATTTTTTGCAGAAAATAAATCGCCGAGTGTATGCAGTTGACCAGGAAGACTGGAATGTTGCCCAAAAGGAACGCTGCAAAAAGTTTCTCACTATTGAATACACCAGCTCTGATGAAAGTGAGCTTTCAGAGGATGACAATGGGGTAGATGTGAAGAGATTCGTCACGAAGAGGTTGGCCTGGGAGGGACCACAGTTGAGAGAGCTTAAGGACCTCCTTGATCTCTCCTACAAGAAGTCATTAAAGCCACATGTCAGAAATTTTCAAACTGAAAGAGTTGTTGGTGAGAGGCTTTCTACAAGAGGCCCCCCTCCATTCGCCCCTAAATGGACCTTAAAAAGTGGTTCCACTCCATTGGCCACAAGCACACCTGCACGGGGAAGACACTAATCAGGAAGTGTCTCAATGAAAGGACTGGCATCCATATTTCACAACTTCTATTTCGGGCATATTCTATGAACTATTGTGCCTTAAAATTTCATTATGTTGCATGTACATGTAGGTTTCTATTGTTTTTAAACAAACTTTCTTATAGAAATCAAATGATGCCATTGACAATAGTTGTAGTAAGGCACATGTCATTAGTCCTTTGTTTATGCTTTTATGGATCATTGGCAGCTTTGGATGAGAATGGCCAACCCTTTTCATACGAGATCTTCTTGTTAAGTGTCTTCTGCTGCACTGACCTGTTAATTTAAGGGAACCAGAGGCAATAAGGAAAAACCATTATTGTATTGACAATGGCTAAACTTAATACATGTACACTGTATGTTGTAGCTGTCAATATTGAGAAACAAGAATTTAGGAGCAAATCCTCAGTCAACTGGCACACAGTGGTTGCAGTATCAATGAGATGGGACAGGTTATTGCCACTGGTTCTCTTTAAAATGACCCGACAGGAATGAGGCTAAAAATGATTTTTTAAATGTGAATTATCTAAGTGTTTATATTATGAGTTCACATGTATTTAAAATCAGTGATGAGATAATGGCAACTTGTTTACGGTGCCACATGTTTATTGCTGGACTGAATATCCAAAAAATTGTTTTCATTTTTGTAAGTATCGCCACATGCACATGTGCCGTGCACAAAAGAGTATTCCTGTACAACTGTGGCTTAACATTATTATTCTTGTAAGTGCCTTACATGCATGCACGTGCCCATGACATTGTATTTCTATGTGCATTATTGTTATTTTTCAAAATTTGAGTCTTTGACTTGTCGAATGAGTGACTCAACGCTAATTGCATATCGTTTTTCTATTCGGAAAACTCCGATTTTTTACATATTTATTGTTTCAGTTGCACCCCCTCTTTCTTTTCCTAGGTATAAAAGTCGGTAAATTTACAAGGGGGATAAGCCAAGCAAGGCCAAGTGTTTTAACTTAAGGAAAATGACTCTATACATGTAAATAATTTCTACAATATAATTGTGCCCGAAGCACCACTCAACCATGTAATATAATTTGTATATATTTCTAGTATTTCATTGCTAAACCTGTAAATAATGAACGTTTCGTTAGAGATAAGACAATAAAATAAATTACAATGTATTTAACGTGTTGTTCTTGTTGGGGTTGGGAAAGTCCTTGGGAGGCATTTAGATTATGACCCAGTTTACAAATGCTTTAATAACGCGTCAAGGTCGCTTTCTACTGATTGTTTCACGGAAGCGTAAAATATCGTGAAAGTTCTGAATAGCCTTTTTACGAGGCACGTTGATATGTCGACGAAAACGCGCATTGAATGAACAAAAAGGAGATATTGCCGAAAATACAGAACACCACAAATTAAAATGGCAATACTGCCCATTTACGATTATTTCATAACGCGTAAAGATCGCCTATCTGAGGTCTGAAATTGCCGTAAAATATCGTAAACGTTCTCTTTACGATTTTTACAATGTACGTAAAGATGCGTTTAAAGTCTACCTACGGAGTCTTTACGTACTATCGTTTTCAGTGCGTAAAGACGTTCTTTACGAAAGTGTAAAGAAGTTCGTAAAGAAGCGTAAAGTGGATCTAAGCGCTTTCTTTACGGGATCTTTACGGAATCGTAAATTTAAAATTTCATGTTGTGTTTGTTTTTCAAGGTTTGTGTCAGTTTGGCCTGCTCCAGAGGTAGTCGACAGCGTCTTTGAAGTATGTCCGTATGTGGCTAAATTTTGATATGGCAGGCTTCTTTGTACAGTAATTAATTCCAATTGTCATCGCTGTCTATTATTTTTGTGTTACCACGCATGGTTTGGGTGAAAAAGTCCTTATTCATTGCAGAAGATAGGTGGGTTGTTAAAATTGATAAACTATCCGGTAGATTGTATGAACCTTGTATGTGCCAATTCTGTGCAAATCCATAGTTAGGGCAGTTAGTAAAACGTCCTGCTTCAAGGCAAACTTCCCTGCACGAACTGAGGCACTACGAAACAACTGCAACATCCACAAATGTTTTGCCGTTTGTCTCTACTTTTAACCGGGCTAGTCCGAGTCTCATGCAACCTTTTTTTTGTCTCAAGACCTTTTGGTCCGAGCGAAAATTCCTTCATGCAATAAACAACGGGTGTCTGGAAAACCCAAATAGCGAATAGTGCGAATAGTCGCGAATAGTTAACAAAATTATTCCACGAGCGCGCGTTGGATATGAGATGGTAGGTAGCCAACTCGGAGCTACGCGCCGAGATGACTATAACGATCTCATATACAACAAGCGCGAGTGGAATAATTGTTTTGAAAAAAAAAAACGCCCAAAAGAATTGCAATGTTTGAGCTCCCCAGCCGTTTTCGTTGACGCGTATCGGCTGCGAAATTTTTGGTCAGTGGTATATGAGCTCATATACCGTTGTCTGTTAGCCAATCGAAACGCAGGAATTGCAATATACCATTGCTAGTTTTTAATAATGATGAATAGTCCCGATTAGTGATGAATAGTCGCGAATAGTCGTTGAATAGTCGCGAATAGTCGTTGAATAGTCGCGAATAGTGACAAATAGTCGTAAATTGTCGCCGATCTAAAATGGAGAAATTCCAGCACAAATTGTTCCCAAGGCAAGTACTCGTTTGAATTTTATTGTTTTTGCAGTTGCAGTACAGTTTGTAGTTCATATCAAACTTAGCCTATTGTTATGGTTTGAATTTTCTAACACAATGAAGCACCTCAGGGATTTTCCTGTTCGGTGTCGCCAAGACTCGGGTTAAATCGGATCCAGTCGGCACATTGCTGATTATGACATTTTTGTTCCTAACGGGGGCCTACTTGGGAAAGCACAGTTCAGACTAACAAGTTTGATTGAAAAGTAAAGCGAGGTTTCATGTTCAAAGCGCCGGTTCACATTTTAAGTAAGGCGAGGTTTCATGTTCAAGGTCGGCTCGTTATTCACAAGTATAAATAAAAAGGTTAAGCAAGGTTCCATGTTCAAAGCATCGGTTGGAATGCGCGCAGGTTATAAGCGAGGTTTCATGTTCTAAGCGCCTGTTCACATCTTCACAAGTTTGACTTTCATGTCACAAATAACTTTCAAGTAATATCCTATATATTTAAGACATAAAAAAGCTCCGATCCTAATCTTGCCTGAGTCTCTTACCTCAAAATATATCTCAACTCTCCAACTGAACGCGCATGTGCGCTATTGCTTTGTGGTGTATTACTCCCAAAATTGATAACTTTGGCGGAAATTATTGTAGCTATATGTGTATATTGTTGGTATTCGAGAGCCTTTGCCTTTGCGTGTAGGATTTTTATCCAAATTGAAAATTTAACCAAGCGCGCGGCCAAAAGTAGATAACATGATATCTTAATGATATCTTTAAGTTATCATGATATCTGTAAGTTATCGTGATATCATGTTATCATGATATCTTCACACCTCGAGATATCAGGATAAAAGGATATCATGATTTCTCTTTTTGCAGAGAGATATCATTTCTGATAACATTTTGCACTTTTATATTATTTCCTTGTCATCACTTTGTCTGATTTCGTAATCGAAAAACAGGTCGACTCTATTGTTAAGTGACTGTTGTCGATATGGCGGCCCGCTTCAAGTCTAGAGTCACGCAGGTTAAAAAGTCAGCATATAAATGTTTACATGAGTGCACGTCTTACCCGCTCAAGATCATCGTCATCACGCTCCTCGTGACTCCCATTACACAGTCGACTACTTAGAAGACTTAAAGTTTTTTTAACTGTACTTCTCTGAAACGTTTTGCCAAAGCACATGTCATCACTTTGTTAGTTTGTATTTCGTAATTCTTGGTTTTCACGTGACGTCATAAAAATTCTAAAATCCATAATCGCAAGACCCCTGAGTTTTCATCATTCACTGGCTATTAGACATCCTTAATGTATATCTTGTTGAAGGTTTTTAGGTCGATAGCAGCCGCCGTCTTTAAGATAGACCATTTTGAATTCCGGAATTTCACGCCACACGACATCAAGATGGCCGCCAGAAGGCTGTCACGTATGCTTCAAAATAATGCCTTATCCTAGGATTTTTAACAATCCGAACAGTTGAGGTTTTGTGAGAAGTATTTATGTGAATGCTTACTTGTTCATGAGAGTGATATAACTGCCTTTTATAGCAGAAGTGAATTTAGATGGTTTCTTTCCTGGTTTTGTTTCGCTTGTTATATCCAGTGAGTTTCTCGTCTGGTTTTGTTGTCATTTGATACATTTCGGCTTTCAAGTCCTTTGTTGTGAGAAATTAACGAAAGTAATTGAAGATCCTCGTTTTTGAATGAGCGCGCGCGGAAGAAAATTTAGTGGTGAACAATAAAGACAATGGAGTGTTTCTGTCTGGGAACTATCGGTCTGATAGTTGCCTCTTTGAAATTTGATGTTCTTAAATCCAGAATATTTGCCCGAAAAGCGAAATTTCGAGGGCAAATATTTGTTTTAATAACATCAAATTTCCGCGGGGCAATTAGTATCAGAATCTCTGCGTGCATAGGAAATAATTTTTCTGGATAATATATGTTATGATACTTGAAAGACAAGACAAAAGGTAGCAATATTCAATTGAAAAATGACCCCGATCCCATCACGTGCAAACGTATCGGAAATGTGCAACCTCGCCATCTTGAAAGCGGAGATGGACCTGGGAACGAGGTTGGGAAGTGTGATGTTACATTTTTTGCGGCGATTTTATTTTTGAGCAAAGGGTTGGCAGAGTCTTACTGTTACTACTGTAAATGGTTTGAACCATTGGAGTATCAGTAGTTGAGAAGCTCTAAAACGAACGATTTGACAACCTGTGCAGAAGTCATCTTCAGAGTTAAGTGAAAGTCCTTGTCAGTTTAGCCGTGATTTTATTGGCTGTAAAGTTTCTCAAAAGTCATTGGTTAGTTTCGATCCCTAAATTGTTAAGTAGGTCTTTTTAAGGTCCTGTCGTTTGCAAGGTGCCGGTATCTGGTAAGAGGCGTTTGTTCTAAGTTTGTGAACCACATCAGATTCAGTCGCTGAAAATATTTTGTACTACCTGTACTCACGAAACGGACGAAACGTAGGAAGCGGTCATAATTGTTTTTTGACATTAAATGATCAAGAGCCTCCGTAAAGAGTCGACTTTTTGCTGACTCATGCCTATCCCATTATTACCATCGACAGCATAAATCTATTCTCGTATAATTCATATAACGTTGTTTAAGCATAACCGGCCAAAGGCGACTATAATCGGTCAAGCCAAATCTTAAAATCGCCGTAACCTGGAATTAAGTTAGTTCTCTGTTTCTGTAGTTATATTAATTATTATTCTATTATTAGGTTAATAGTTATTGTTAACTAGGACAGTAGGGGATGGTATTGTTAAAATCAAACAATTCTATATTCCCTGTATATAGCTGTCGTTTTTACTAAGTGCCCCTTATTGCTTAACCAAAAGCACATTATTCATTATTCGTTTCTGTTTCTACTAATTTTCATTGACAGAAGATGTGTTTGAAATAACTTTCTGTTACTGTTTATAGACCGATTGCATAAATGGCGCCGCATTTGAATTACAATAAGTTGGAGAACCTTAGCCTTACCTTGATAAGAAAAATGCTTTGTCTTGAAAAAATAGTAGAGGCTGAGGTTCTCAAAGGTATTGTTATTCAAATTCGGCGTAATTTATGCAATCGGTCTATGGGGTTGCCTGAATTGTTTTGATGGGGTTTTACGGGTTAAAACCATAAATAGGTAAATATAGAAACGTTGATCTTTGAAGATTATGCTATAAGAGACAAAGTAGTCAGGGGACTCTGTTTTTCAAAACAAAACAACTGTTTTGGTCCTAGAAGCTCAGATACTGTAAACGATCAAAAAGCGTAATAATATAATGATTAATGAGTTATATTTAGATATTGTTTTGTCTCAGTGCTGTCCATTTATTAAAGCTTCTTGAAGCCAACGTAAGCAAAAAAGATAGCTGTCCATACCGAAGAGATCGGAAGGAGCTAGGGGGGAGGGGGGGGGGGGGGGGGTTATTGATTGTCTGAGACGTTGCAAAATGTTAGTTGGAAGATTGACATCAATTCGTGGCACGGTGACATCATATTTAAGTCCGTTACGGTATAAGGGCAAGGTCCTTCCCAATCAATGCCATACTGTTCCAATGGACCTTCCACAGTCTCTCTATCAAACACTCCTCCAGGGGCTGTGTGCTGAGAATTCTGCATGCATAGCATGCTCTCTATCCATAGTTGCCGAGGGGTTCTGTTGTGCTCTGTTCCAAGGGGGTGTCGGTTGTAAGCCTCCATCCAGCGATGCAGTAAATTGTTAATCCTCGGTATTAAAACGTAGTGTAAAGCAAACAGATGGAGTTCATCGCCGTTGTATTAATGTTCGTCGATTAACTGAAAAAGATTGACGCTGTTAGTGAGAAGATTTTCCAGCCTCTCTATACAATACTCAAGGACGTCCTCCTCGTTTTCTGCCGTGCTTAGAAGTCTGGTAACTTCGTAACTTCGTTAACCAGGCCAAGAGCTCTTTCAAAAAAACTTTCCAGATTTCCAGGCTGTGCTCTTCCATGGAACTGACTAGCTGGGGGAGCCCCAAGGCTGGACGAGCCGAGCATTACAATTATGAATAAAATTAAGAAATTCCTTCTACAGTTAGCCATAATTGTTGCTACTTTTTCAGCTCGCGCGAAAGAAAAAGGTGCTGCTAAACATAATGCTGACTGTTCGGACACTTTTAACCTGCGTGACTCTAGACTTAAAGCGGGCCGCCATATCGACAGCTGTCACTTAACAATAGAGTCGACCTGTTTTTCGATTACGAAATCAGACAAAGTGATGACAAGGAAATAATATAAAAGTGCAAAATGATATCAGAAATGATATCTCTCTGCAAAAAGAGAAATCATGATATCCTTTTATCCTGATATCTCGAGGTGTGAAGATATCATGATAACATGATATCACGATAACTTAGAGATATCACGATAACTTAAAGATATCATTAAGATATCATGTTATCTACTTTTGGCCGCGATGGCCCGCCATACTATGCTGCAGGCTTAGAATAAAATGTGTTTGCAAGCGGAATTAAACTGACATTTCCACGCGGAATTAGTAAAATGAAAATTCCTCACTTCGAATTTTCAAAGAATTATCTTACCTTACAGATGCAAATATGTCTTTTCTGTTTTTTTTTACCGCTGTTTTGGTGTAAAGCGCCCCACTGTACCAATAATTCTCAAAGGAAGTTCAGTCTTTCATTGGCACAATTGGTAACTATGGCGACAAATAACACGGAATTTCTTGAAAGGAATAATATTGGAATAATAATGATATTTTGTCAGCTGCTCCTGTTTCCGAGACAAAAACTCATTTTCTCTTGTCTCTGTTCAATCTTCCATTATAAGAATTTTCAACGGAAACAATTTTCAATGACTTGGTACTCGTTTTATCCAAATTTGTTTTAACAACCGCTAACATTTTAGCGAGTGCTTTGCTAATAAGATGTTTAATTTCTAATTAACAATTAGATTATGAGCTCGAGATTTCTATGAGGTGATAGTTGATGAGGCCGCAGGCCGAATCAACTATCACCTCATAGAAATTGAGAGCGAATAATCTAATTGTTTTAGTAGAATTCAAACTGAAATAAACGCAAATAATGGTTTCTAATTATTTTTCTACGCATTATCGAACTATTAAACGCTTTAACAAAATCGCACGCATTGAATTGTCCTTGGTAAATTTGCAGTTGTTTACGCGCGTGCACCCGTTTTTCAATAATTTCAAGTTTTTAAAGTCAAGAAACCGCTAATGTCCTTCTTTTAGTCTTCTCGGGAATTTTTTATCTATTTACATCTAAACTTCCTTCCAAAACTTCGGAAAAACGATAAAAACGTCGTATTTTGTGGACGACCTTCGGCAACTGCACACTAATGGCTGATAGTGTTCAATAGCTCAGCCAATCACATTGCAGCATTTGCATTAGTGTACTAGTAGAATTCTACTAAACATAATTAGTAGAATTCTACTAGTACACTAATGCAAATGCTGCAATGTGATTGGCTGAGCTATTGAACACTATCAGCCATTAGTGTGCAGTTGCCGAAGGTCGTCCACAAAATACGACGTTTTTATCGTTTTTCCGAAGTTTTGGAAGGAAGTTTAGATGTAAATGGATAAAAAAATTCCCGAGAAGACTAAAAGAAGGACATTAGCGGTTTCTTGACTTTAAAAGCTTGAAATTATTGAAAAACGGGTGCACGCGCGTAAACAACTGCAAATTTACCAAGGACAATTCAATGCGTGCGATTTTGTTAAAGCGTTTAATAGTTCGATAATGCGTAGAAAAATAATTAGAAACCATTATTTGCGTTTATTTCAGTCAGAATTCTACTAAAACAATTAGAATATACGCTCTCAATTTCTATGAGGTGATAGTTGATTCGGCCTGCGGCCTCATCAACTATCACCTCATAGAAATCTCGAGCTCATAATCTAATTGTTAACTAGATTTTCTTCTTTTGCAAAATTATATTTTGACTCCAAAATATGTTAATCGCCCTCATCTCGCGAGACAAAAGATAGCTGTCAAAGTCACAACTGCAGTTCGTTTGCTATTACACATTTACTACACAGCTTTGTATTCACAGTTCCCTTTTACATTCTCGTTCCCCTAGATATGGGTAACGCGGGCTATGGAGACCCATTGTACATCACCGGCTAACCTACTTCATTGAATTGTTCTATTGCGAACTTTCAAGTTCGGTTGCGAAAGCGCCATCATGGCCAGAGTTTGTTTCCTTTTATTGGGGCGAGGGAAGCCAGAGTAGTTTGATGACGCGCTACAAGGATATAACTGTGCGGAAAGAGACCAGCTGACTTGTATTCAGATTAGGAATCTTTGAATTCTATAAGGCTTTGTCTCAAACTTCCCCCACCCCACTCCCTTTTAGATGTGTCCAAGCTATAACAATCATTCCCACACCCTCCACCACAAAGCGTAGGTTTGTAACACTCATTGCTTCCGAAGAATTTTGTATTTCGCGCTCGGTGATATGGCTACACGTCGGTGATTCATAACTATTGCCTTAAAAACAATAGAGCCCCTTTCAATCAAACAATAGTTTAGGCCATAAAAACCAAGCCAAAATTCTAACCGAGAGTTTGATACGTAGTTGTGCAGTTGTGAAGCGAAGCGTACCCACCTAGAGTACATTGGTGAATTAATTGTTCGAAATTTGAATCCGCTTGTTAATTTCAAGTATCCATTCATCTTATTTTGACGATTTCCGCTGAAAGTTCGAGCAATAAGTGCAAAAATTATTTACCAAAAATCTACTCATGACAAAGAACGGTAACGTTTTGTATACTTTTTGAAACACCTCACTGTAATTCATTAATATAAGTGTCCCCGCGGTTAAATTCTAAACCATTCTCGATAAGCTTAATGTCAAAACTGGTAAAAATGCTTAAAATGAATGTTTTTCTGTTTTCAACTGATGCGAAACGTCCGTTTCAACTAAAATATGGTAACCTCAAATTCATTTTTTTTTTCGCGGGGTCAGCTTGAGGGCTAAAGTTTCGATAAGTCCTTCTTAACTGTATTCAAACTGTTAACATGCTTTGACTTTTTCTTTGGTATCTTCATTTTTGCCTTTATTGCTCGACTGTTCAGCGGAAACCGTCTTTACATAGAAGCGCCGATCAAATTTCGAATCAGAACTTGGTTTCTGATCACATCCACCAGATTTGAATTAAAGAGACGGCAAGGAATGGAATTTGTCTTACCATTCGTTGCATCTAATTAGCGTGAACACGTACGTCTTGAAAAAAAAAACATGTTCAAGTTTGAAGGGGTTTCACACAACGTTTTACAAGAGCGATCACGAAAGTGGACTGCCGATAAATAAATTTTATTCCTCCAGAAATGTTGTCAAATATGACTTTTTAAAGTGGTACTATGATCAAATTTTCATGCCTTGCAATTTTAGGTGTTTCAAAGAGTATTTAACGAAAGATTAAAAATGCCGTTTACCGTTTTCAAATATCTATTTTAGTTCCAGAGAAATTTAAGCTTAAAAAAATCATAAAATATGCAAATTAGGGAACTGATGACGTCATCTACTCAACCCAATTTTTTGTCAAGTACAAAAATTAAGTTATCTCGGTCATTTTTCTGCAGAGACCAATTAAACTTGGCAGACTAATAGTTCCTCAGGTGACACACCTACAGCTGTAATAAAATTATGTTTCCATGGCAACTCACTCTTTTCCAGTCCCCATCAATTTTATTTTAATATTTCAGAATTTTTCAGTTCGGAAAAATTAAACCCAGGCAAGATGTCTGCCAAATCCATTGATATGCTTGCTAGATCTCGCATGTAAAGCATTATTTACAAATGTTATCGGAGAATGCCAGAATTGGCCAGAAAGGTGTTAAGCATTTGGGGGATCTGGAACGAAGTATGTTGCCATGGTAACCAAGTTGTCAAGTTCATATTGTAAAACACAACTAGCAGAGTGTTACTGCAAAGAATCAGAGACTTTCAATACAAATTGGCTGAGATATCACTTTCTTAGTATTTAATCAGAATTTGGTTGATTGTATGATGTCACTACTTTGCTAATTTGCATATTTTAAAAACTTGAATATCTCTGGAACAAAAAGAGGTATTGAAAAACAGTAAACGACATTTTGCTTCTCATATAGAGTACTTCTTAATATTTTAAAACGATTGCGAAAGAAAACATGCGAATTTCATCATAGTAGCACTTTAAAAGGCAAAATCATGTTTAATATTTTCGTGGAACTTTGACTTCAATTTCTAGTGTTCTGCGTTTGTAAACCGCATGAAACTGGACGGTTTACGGAACATTTACAGGCCCGTAGGGTGGATTCTGTTGAGGGGGGTTCTTTTATTTTTGGGAGGTATTTTTTAGCGCCGGAGGCGCTTTTAATAAACACGAGCGCCTGAAGCGCCAGCCTCTCGTGGGTGTCTGGGGGCATGCCCCCCCCTCCCCCCCAGGAATATAGGTTCTCTCAAGTGTCATTTCCTACATTTCGAGATCATTTCTGAGGTGGGATGCATTTTCCTTCAATATTAGCTCTTTGGAAAGTAATTTTTATTCTAAAAAAATTCTGAAATGTTCAGAAACGAGTGTGTGCATTTAAACAGTTTTCAAAACAATGCAAATATATATTAAAATTACATGCAGGGTGGATGAGTGGAAAAGAAATTTAAAGAATGATGAATTATGATGAATTATCTGACATCATTTATCCAATCCAAAAGATTAAAACTTCTCATTATAGTGCCAAAATGTTGTGGCTTCCTCCGATACTCCTGGCAAGGAAGGTAGTCGTCCGTGTTACCGACCGGTCACAGTCTTTTGATTGTTTTGTGTATTTTTTTTTTACCTTTTCAACCTCCCAAAAATGCCGACTTTAAAAATTTTAGGGGGTTCGTTCGGACCCCTCGAACCCCCCACCCTACGGGCCTGATTTATTGTAGGGGAGCTCCCCAGCGGCCCATACAGATTTACGCCGTAAGCCGGAACTCACATGAAAGCGTGGCCTAAGGGCCACCAAATTTAAATATGGCGGACGTTCTCCTACCACTGCAGTAACAAATAGCTCTCACAAAGGGCTATACCGCTACACTTAGCAAGAATCGTTTTGAATACATGAAAGATCCGAACTTTCATATATTTTCGAAGGTTTGTCGCCGTGGGCAATCAAAATGAAACGCGCAGAAGGCAAGTTCAAATCTAATAGTCTGAATAATTATTTAAGTTCTTCGCTACGCGGAACGCTTTTCAGTGGAAATTATAAGTACAGCAAACGAAGCAAAACAGGATTTTCTGCCACAAGTTATTCCTTCGTGATTTCAGAGTATGCACAACAGGAGTCACATTGCAAGATCACAAGGGTAAAGCCCGATATGAAGTTTTAATTCATAATCAAAGTCAAGCTTAAGTTTACATTCGTTGTTTCATTATTCACAAAGTGGTCCAATTATTCTGCTTCCACCCCTGATCTTACTGTATGCAACTAAGGTCAGTTTTAGTTTTCCTTTTGTAATACATGTTAATAAAATAAAAACCCGGGAATAAAACGAACGTACATGTGTCCGTTGATCTGCCCTCATTTACAGAACAAATGCGTAGCTTTACTGCTCTATCCAATTTGGCGGCTCCTCAAGTTATCTAGTTCATAAAAAATATGCAATATCTGATAGAGAAAACTGAATTTTGGTAGGGATTTCGCATAAATAAACTTTCTGCTGGCGTTGATTATTTTGTTTCTCTTGTTTCTTGGTTGGAATCGGCTTTAAAACCCAAAAAATATTCAGTTCAATAATATATTCAAATAGTCTGACAAATCTGGTTGCGTTTTGTTATTTTGCTTGGATGTCGTTTTGTTCCCCTGTACAGCATTGTCCGGAAAGTAAGCATTTGCAATAGGAAAGCAAGTATTTACAACAGAGCAGGCTTCCGGGAACCTGTCGGGACGTGTTGTCCATACATAGTGTTGATTTCCCTTGACATGTCAGGATTAACCGCATTTCTGGTCTACAACCGTTTTTCCTGCCGGAATGCAGTGGGTACTGGCAAGTGCGACGTGGCCGCCAGTATTTATCTGGCTTTTCACACTCAGACATTGCTGTGGAGCAGTTTTTCCGTTTGAAGAGTCAATTTCCGCATCTACTCGTATCAGTACTTTCGGAAGGTTCCACTTGTGTTCGGACAATCCGAAGTTTTTGATCAACACTGAAAAAATGGGCACAAGTTGTTCCGTCGATTTCGTCCACCATTTCAGAACAATTTTTCTCACAGATCCATTGTTGTTCAAGCTGATCCGAGGATAGTTCGAGTTGCAACCCCAACCTGTTAAGGATCATGATCAGTTACATTCGCGCACAGTTCCTCTTAGCTGACTTACGTGACACGTTTGCAACTGGTCAGGGTTGATGTTATTCCTGCAATCAGAAAGCTATGATAACCTGGCCAGAGACTCTTAAGTGACAAAATGCCCCCTCCTCCCTTTATCATGAATTTGAATTAAATTCTACTTTTCCCCAAAATGCCAAAGACTTCATTCAAAACCCTTGCTAGCGGTTTTACTCATGAGGTTTCATGCGGCCCTCTGAGGAAGCAGCATCACACTTGTACTCGATCGTTCGGCAGTATAAATTGGAGGATGTCTTCCAAATATAAGCCCTAAAATCTGGGTTTTATTCTTAAAAACGGACTTGGAGAGGTCATTGACTGAAGTGTGAAGGAATTTAGCTCGGAAGTAATGTTTCAATGGATTTTTAACAAGAAAATGTTGCCATTGTTTCGAACTAGGGTTCGCTGCCAAGAGTCCCAATAGTTGCCGTGCTCAAGTTTCGAAGGCAACACTTACTTATTTGCTGGAGTTATTATGGAATTCATCAGCCTGGAGATTGAAAAACGTCTCAAGGTGGACATAAGCTCGAATAACGAAGCAGGTAAGCTGTATTTATGACAAAATCTGCTTGAGATATGTTGATTTCGATACCGACGAAAAAATCGCAAATGCTTGTACATGTGCTGATACAAACGGACATAACTTTTAATACTGAAAACATACATGGGATTTTGCATATTTTTGCAGATGAAGGACGACACTTTTCGGCTGTATAGGCTAGAGACATCAAGCAGGTGCCAAATTTGTAAAATTAGCTTCTAAATCTAGGCAATTTTCAGCCTTCGGTCGATATCGATTAGTAGTGTTCATAATATGGTCAATTTCGCTCGGGGGTGGAAGTGGAATCATGAATCATGAATCATTGCTGTAAAATTGGTAGAATCATGAATCTTCGTGTTTAAAACCTGGGAATCATGAATAACGAGAGATGGCTAAAAGGTAATTTTCTTACTAATTTTACCCTCGATAACTCGACTTATTGCTCGAACTTTCAGCGGAAACCGTCAAAATAAGATGAATGGATTCTTGAAATTGACAAGCGGATTCAAATTTCGAATATCAATTCACAAATGTACTCTAGTGGGGTACGCTTCGCTTCACGACTGTATCACCCATAAATGTAATAAAAACCATAAATGTAATAACAACCATAAATGTAATAAAAATTAACCATAAATGTAATACTAACTATAAATGTAATAACTTTTAACCACAAATGTAATAAATCCACTAACCATAAATGTAATAAAATTTGCCCATAAATGTAATAAACTGAACAACCATAAATGTAATAAGGCTTAACCATAAATGTAATAAACTGAGCTAAACTGGCTATGACTTCCGAATCAAGGGGCTACAAACTTGTCATTCTCTTTGTGCACTTCTTACTTCAGGACACGGGACTCGTGCATCAAGTTAGTATTTTAATTAACCCAGAAACCAATACCCAAGAAGCTATAATTATGGTCTGCGGACATTAAGGAAGTACCCAAGTATGATTAGAAAGTCTATATACCAGAGCGTTTGAAGTGCTGGTGGTTGATGATATTTCATTTATTTGAAAGAGATTGAGGTTCTCTTTGGGTCAAGACTAATTCAGTCTAACATCACTTTATAAGGAATACGCCTGTTTTAATTTTTTTTCAAACTTGCCCGTATATCCACTTGGATTTGCAAACTTGTACTCTCCGTTTCCGCGTGCCCATGCTTTCCTGCCGACGTTATTCGCCCTTAAAACCAATGTCAAGTAAGGTGGTAGGGTGGGGAAGGGGATTGGATGTTCCCTATTGGAGCCAGAACAATCTACAAAGATGGGACTCTCGGGCTAGAACTGCTGACTTGCAGGTTGCAAGATATGCTAGACATCCCTTGAGGCACATGTTAAATACAAGGGTAAAATACTGAACAACATTCTATAGAACAAAACTCGGTTTATTATAAAAGGTAACCAAATGGTATACTCGTGAAATTAGGAAATAATTTCACTTGCGTTTTGTCAAAATTCTAATCATTTCCCGAGCCTTTAGGCGAGGGAAATGATTAGAATTTTGACAAAACGCAAGTGAAATTATTTCCCATACTAACACAAAAGCGGCAAGTAATTATTAAAGATATTGTGTGAAGAGTACCTGTTATTGTTGATTGCGAATATATAAAATACAAAAAAAATGAACCTTAACATATATTTTTACATTTCCTACAAAAACCTAGTGCTTCCGTTCTATGTCCTGGAAAGTATAGCTACTTCTTTCCTTTTTTTCCTACTTCTTTCCTTTTCTCCAAATGATGGCTGTTGCCAGAAGTCCATAACTAGAAGTCTACATCTCTGGTAATAGGCTTTGAGATATGTCTTTCGCGTGTACCTCGCGCTCCTCGCGTGTAGGCTATTTTTAGAACAGCTTTGCCGCGAACAAGTAGCCAATCAAATTGAAGTATTTTTTAATTCGCCCTTTGATTGGTTGAACAAATTTTTGAAGAAAAGCAGAACTGCAGAGGACGAGTGAACTCGAGCGAACGGCATTACGAAATTTCTGTTTGTTGGTCATCGTAATTTCCGTTTTGTGGACGTTTTGTGAGGATTAAATCGTCCGGACAAGAATCATCAGGCCATCTTTCATCGATGACGATAGCATCGAAGTTGTAAAAATTCGGAGCATCCAAATAAGCGAGAGGACCTCAATGTTTTGGAGTCAGAATACGAAATGGCAGCGGGCAAGATAGACTAATTCCGAGTCAAATTCAAAATGCGAAGACACTAAAGATTAATGGTACTCTCAAGATGAAGACAGGCATTAAGAGAGCAAGTGCATTTTGGCACAGGTTCGTTGCTATTTTGAAAAACAAAACCGTGGTCCCTGAAGCGCTCAACATCGAGCGCGGAATGAACAGAATGAAGTTTGATTCGTTTGAGAACAACATTCAGAGAAAACGACAAGTTTGGCGAGTTTCGCATGTTTTTGGAATTATAAGGACGGCATGAAAACAAAAGACTGACTAAGGTAATGTACTTGTTTTAATATGAACAGAAATACGAGTTTAATTCATCGAACAATGATGATTTCATTCACATCCGTCAAAAGTTTAATTCAAGTTGCGCTTCTCGGGCACTTCGCAGTGTGCAGCTATTGTGTTGTGTATGTTGTTCAGTATTTTAACACGAGGATATGCTGTACAAAATAAAGACACACTTAACTACTAAAAGTTTGGGGAACTTCTGTTCATAAATTCTCTCGTAAATTATAAAAAGTCGACCTGTTTGTTTTGTGAGTTTGTCTACGGAAACCCGGCGACGGGTTGCTTTTTCACTCGCCTTCAAATGCCACTGAACAGACGTTTGAAATCACTATCTACAATACTACTTCTGTCGAAATGTGAGAATTAAAGAGAATGGCCTGTCAAGTGTTTTGATGTGATTTGATTTATTTCACCTGCCACTTTCCAAAATATTCGGCCGCAACTTAGAACTCCCAGTCGTGTCGAAGTAGTGGGTTACGTCATTTTCTCGCGAGACATCAGTTTCTAAAAATAGCCTACACGCGAAAGACATAGCACGCGCCCCAATACCAGATGTAGACTTCTAGTTATGGACTTCTGCTGTTGCATAGTCCGTTGTCCGTATTATTGAGGTGTCACACTCACTATTTCACTCTTTATAGCAAAACCTTACTAGACCTATACTTTGGGGGCTAAATTTCTTTGGTAAGTTTGGTCTCGTTAGGGTGTCTTGGGAAAAACTGCAATGTATGTTTCATGCCGTATGTTCCTCGTTTAGGATTGCACACGAAGAAATAGTATTTTTGTTTCTTTAAAAAGTCATGCCTTTAGGTGTCTAATTGAAACTTTCAAGTCAATTTCACGAGAATGAGAATGACAAGTTTGTAGCCCCTTGATTTGGAAGTCATAGCCAGTTTATTACATTTATGGTTAAGCCTTATTACATTTATGAGGGTATGAATGGGATTTAGTGTTTAGTGTTATTTGCCAACATTTTTTAGTGTTTGCTGTTATAATGGCCATTTTTTTAATGTTTACTGTTTCCGGTAAAAATACTGTTAAGTGTTTGGAGTGTTTTTTCCGTCATAACATTGTAAATTTTAACCTGCTTTTCAAAAATCATGACTAAAATGGAGATTGACAGAGCTACGCAACTCCTGCTGTGTGTCCATTGTGTTGTTTCACAGCCTTTAAAGTTTTGCTTTTACAAGCATGCCTTTAAGGGATTTTCCTTTTCTATAAGAAATCAAGGGGGGGTCCTTGAATATCTCTCTGAGTAATGGTTGTTCTTGTATTAAATGCCATTTGTCCATTAGTATGCTTTCCAAACATTGTAATGATGGTTAAAATTGCGTCACAAAGGGTAGAAGCTTTTTGTGCGTTCTGTTTCTTTGTTAGAGCTGTTTTTCTGTCTGCATAGTTACCTTCTGAGAGGATCTTTTCCACCAATTTCTTAGGATAACTCCAAGAAATAAGGCACGTTTTGAAGGTTTTAATGCTGTCTGTAAAAGTACCTCTTGAAGAGTTTGTTCTTAGAAGTGTGAGAGCTTCTCCTTTGAAAAAGCCTTTTTTAACGCTTGGTGGGTGACAGCTGTTGAAGTGAGTGCACTGAAAGGTTTCAGTTGGTTTGAAATGTGAACGCACATTAAGAATGCTTTCATTCTCGAATCGCTCTCCGTTATAGACTGTTGTGTCCAAGAATGTTGTTTCATTTTCGGAGACTTCATCGGTGAACTTGATTGTAGGGTGATAAGAATTTGATTTCTCAATGAAAAGCTGAATGTATTATTTGTTTGTGTCCCACAAACAGAAGATATCGTCAATAAACCTTTCCCACACTAGTGGTTGCTTAGTGCTTTGCCTCAAGATCTCCTTTTTTCGACTATTTTGCTTGGTCACCAAGGAAAATGGTAAGAATTGGGATCATTGGTGGCACTCTCTGACACACATTTTTGTATACTCTCAAGGGACTGTTTTAATTTGTCAAGGGAATACATTTCGCTGTGGGCGATAAAAACGTCACTGGATAGGAATGCGTCCGCAGTTTTCGATCCCGAAATGTTATTTTCACGCGTCGCTCGTCATTTAGCCTGTCTAGCCTTTTGCAAACTACAGGTAGGTATTTTTTAAAGATCTGTGCTATTCATCGATTGAATTGCTTAGTTTTACATGCTTAAAAGCTGCTGCGAATCTTCATTGTCAGAGGATATTGGCCAATGCTATTTTCTATTGTTACAAGTCTATTGTTTGTCGTCTTCATTGAAAGAAGTATTTTTAGCTCGTCACGCAATCTTTTGTTTTGACCACAATTCACGGACTTGATCACGACAGCAGCTTCTCAAGACTTCAGACAGGAAAATGGTAATGTACAATATTGCTTCGAACTTAAATGGAATTTTTAGAAGGATCGGTAAAGCCACTTAGTGAAAAATTGACTGCAAAAAGCCGTCGGGCTAAAATTAAACTTACGCTTTAGCGTGAATAATGCAGGATCTCACGGCTTCAGAAATATGCAGAATTTTGAAGCTTTGATACATTAGTAGCTACATCTTGAAATGAGAATTAATCTAAAACAAAACTTCCTTCAAGTTTCTTTCATTTGCCCAGTTTACGTTTGGAATTTTAGGCTTCTGAAGCGTATTGATTTGAAAAGCGCATGGTGACATCTGATATGCAGCGTGCGGCCGACTTACTGTACCATCGCATTGTTGTTTATTTAATAATTGTGTTCAGTTTACGACCTTTTACATGCAAAGATTTACTACAGTACTTCGGAAAATGCAAACAAGTATTTTTTTGCTATAAGTTGTAGTGATGGATAGCATAAAAAGCAATCTGAGTGTTAATTTTGTGGAAGGAATTCAGTAGTTTTCCGCTATCTCACGGCAATCTCACGGCTTATCTCCAATTACCGCTGTTCTGTACCAAGATAATACCATTGGTGGTTAAATAAATTTCAGTGACAGTTATACAGAATGAAAACCTACCTTTCATAAAAAGCAATGTGAGTGTTAATTTTGTGGAAGGAATTCAGTAGTTGTCCGCTATCTCACGGCACCATGATTCGCAAATTATTATCCCCAGTTACCGCTGGTGGTGGTTAAATAAATGTCAGTGACAGTTGTACAGAATGAAAGCCTACCTTTCACCAGAGTGTTTCGAACTAGTGTTATATTTTGTAGAAAGAGTTCGTGTTTTTGCGAGTTGTTAAAATGACGCGCGGAGGTGAAGAAATTTTTTTCACCGTCTTCAAGTTCGGTTTGAGATCAATTTATCAAGGTTGATAATTAACATTTCAAACCATGAATTGGTCTTTCAGCGTGTCTAGTTGTAATAAACGTTTACTTCAGAAAAGAATTGTTTGTCTGAATTTAGTACGCATATAAAATATTTTTTCCCACTCGCACGTTTATGTTAAAAGCCGTAAAAGAGCCAGGAATTTTTTTTTTTTTTTGGGGGGGGGGGGGGGGGGGGGAGGAGCGCTAATAAAAGCCTTCTGGACTGTGAGTCAATGGGTTAGTGCATCACAAATCACTTTCAATACTAACATTTCCCCAACGCATACTCCATGCGAAATAGTCGAATCTCGAAGAGATCTTTGATCTATTTTTGCCATAAAAATATTGGCAAAGGCTATTTTAGTGCCCATGGCTTGTTCCGTGTGTTTGGAGATAGATTTTTCCATTAAAATGGAAGGAATTTTCTTTTAGGATTAGGGTCAGCATTTTTCTAAGATAATGTGTAGCTATAGGAGGGTTTTTGTCATGAAAGGTTTCGTATGCTTGACAAACTAAAGTAATTCCTTCCTCCTGCGGGATGTTTGTGTAAAGGCTAGTGACATCCATGGAGACTAGGATTGCGTTACTTGGAACCTTAGTGTTTTCAATTAAGGTAATGAAATCTGTCGTATCTTTCAGATACGAGTCTGTATTTGCGCTATAGGCTGAAGTAGTTTGTCTACAAAGGATGATAGGCGTTCTGTTGGGCCATTTCACAGCCCGATATGATAGGACGGCCGACCAAAGTCGGCTTGTGAATTTTTGTAAGAGTGTGGAAAGCTGGAATTTGAGGCGGATCTGGTGTCTGATTAAACCATTTAACCCTCTTGTACGAAAGTGGCATTCCACAAAGATGCAAAAGACGATTCAATCAGTGATTGAAAATCAAGAACGAATCGAGCAAAATACATGTATGCCACCAGCTGCAAGAATTTCTTTAACTAAAAAAATCGTATCTTTATGCTGTCGAAATATATCTTTTTCATATGTGAATATAACGACGAAAAGGTTGTGAAAAAAGTTCGGATTTCTCCTCGGAAATCTTCAATATTGTTCGGATATCTTCGAGAGCCTTCGGTAGTCCCCCGTGATCATCGTTAGTCTTCGGAAATCTTCCGAAATGATCGGGAGTCGTCGGAAAATGGCGGAAAACGTCTTGGTATACTGAAAAAAACAATGTTGGCTTTTGTCAAACCGTTTTTGTTTCTTTCTGGATAAAATTTGCTGTTTCAGTGAATTTTTTACTGTTAGTGTTAAAATGCCTAAAACTTTACTGTTTCATGTTACAGAGCCTAAAAATTAAGTGTTTAGTGTTATCGAGGTACCCCCATTCAGACCCTCAGTAAAGGCAGTCTAACAGGTTTCTCAAGACAAGATCAGTAGCTATCCGTTTTCACATGATTTCACAAGGCGCTCTCATTGAGAGCGATTACTGACAAATTCTAGCACATGTCAAGATGCAAGAGAACAGTTACTTAGCCGATACACAGTAAGAGGACCGAATCTCATTTCTTTATTTATCATTTCTCCCGTCTGTAATATTTTACACTAAAACTAGCAACCAGCCAAAATACTTACCATTTCTAAACTGACTTTAGTTCACACGCTTTGGAAGTTGTTCGAACGGTTTCACTTTGCAATTCAATAGCAAATAATGTCCAACAGATCCATCACGTCCATGCCGATGCGCCAGCTCTCGCTAACAATCTCATCAGAATCTTACATAAGGGAGTAAGAAAATACAAGGAATTAGGCACATAGTTAACCGTAAGAATCTTTTCTTAGAAGAAACAATTTCATGTGTTTACGATCAGTACAATCCTAAGCATGCACGATGAATGGTCATGAATCAAAGCAAAACCAACAATAGTTAATTACCTTTCATTTCTCCAAGATCTTTTCCTTCTCCCAAATTACAGAACCACCTTTAGTGTTCTTGCACACTTATCGCTGCGGTGTCTATAAAAGCTAACGCAGTGACTCGTGTTCCCTGAAGCTTCTACCCTTTACGTGCCTTTTACGTACCTTTTACGTGCGTGAAAGGACGCGGTTGTTCACCAAAAGGACTATCAACGGAAATATGTTGGATTTGAACGAAATTCTGTTACTTCTCATTGGCTAAAAATTTTGACGTTGAGGTGTTTTGTTACTTATTAAAAAGTAACATAACACAAATAACCTTCAATCAGTAAAGATAATTACCTTGGGCCGGGTGTACACAGGAAAGCCGCTCTTTCAAAATTCGACAAAATGTTTACACTTCATCCTTTTGAGACGGCCGGCTTCTGTTGATCGAAAAGAAAAGGAAACCCGTGCCATGGCCAATACCGACTAGCGATAAATCTAGCATTATACGTATCGGTATTGCTATTAAAAACGCTTACGCATCAGCTAAACAAACCGTAAGCTCAAAAGGAAAATACCGCGTGACTTTAAGTGCCTGATAAGATAAATTCCTAAATGCTTTCATTGCCGAACGGAAATGGAAAACTACTTACTTACTGCCCATCATGCCTACGTGGCACATAGGGCAGCAACGAAGTTTCTCCAACCCTGCCTGTCTCTAGCCAGTTTCTCAATGGTGCTCCAGCTGTAATTGAGCTCCCTTAACTCCGTTTCTACCGTTCTGCGCCATGTTGTTTTTGGGCGCCCTCTTCTACGCTTGCCTTCAGGCGTCCAGCGCATTGCAGTCCTAGCTATGTTGTTGTTGCCCTTTCGAAGCACATGTCCAATCCATCTCCATCTTCTCCTGGTGACAATCGTGCGAATATCCTCCTGCTTGGTTTGCTTCAGGAGCTGGTCGTTGGAGATTTTCTGCGGCCAGAAAATTCTCAGAATCTTCCTGACGCTAGTTGTGTGGAAGGACGCTAGTTTTGACAGGTCATGTTCAGTCATTCGCCAGCATTCGCAGCCGTAAAGGAGGGTTGACAACACACAGCTCTGGTAGATCCTAAGCTTTGTCTTTGTGCTATAACTTGCCGATCTCCACACTGGTCGTAAGCTCATGAAGGCGCCCCTTGCTTTGTTTAGTCTGTTTTGTATGTCCACACCAGTACCGCCGTCCTGGCAAAGCATGCTTCCAAGGTATGTGAACTTGTCGGTGTAAGAAATATCCTGTCCTGCTACCCTGATCTTTGACGGGGAGGGGACATTCACACACATAGCTTCTGTCTTCTTCAAGCTTATCTTCAGGCCAACCTGGGAGCTGAACATGCTGAGCCGGTCGGTCTTTTCTTGAATGTGCTGACGAGTGTGTGACAACAAGGCTATATCGTCCGCAAAGTCGAGGTCCTCGAGTGTAGAGAAAGGGGTCCATCGTATACCTCTACGCTGATCTTCCATAGTGCGACGAAGGACCCAGTCGATAGCAATATTGAATAGCACGGATGACATGACACATCCCTGGCGTACACCGGTTTTGATTTCGAAGCTCAAATCCCCCTGACCAACACAGCATGTGAAGTTCGAATAGAAGCATTTGATGATATTAACAATGCGTTGAGGAATGCCATACGCTCTCAATATCTGCCAAAGACTGTCCCTGTGAATGCTGTCAAACGCTTTCTCATAATCGATGAAATTCACATACAGCTGCGTGTTCCATTCAGAACATTGCTCAAGTATATTCCTTAGGGTAAAAATTTGATCCGCACATCTGCGCCCCTTGCGAAATCCAGCTTGTTCATTTCGCAGGACGTCATCAACAGCTTTGGTGATACGCTGGATAATGACTTTGCAGAAGATTTTACTTGGCACAGACAAAAGGGTAACTCCACGCCAGTTGTTGCAGTCACTTAGAGACCCTTTCTTTGGTATCTTAATTATTACTCCTGTACCCAAGTCCGATGGTATTTCTTCCTGTTCCCAGATCTTTGTAAATAAGGGGGTTAGGATGGTTGCAGCAAGCCCAGGGTCTCCTTTGAACAGTTCAGCATTTAAGTTGTCATTGCCAGGAGCTTTTCCGTTTTTCAAGGAATTTATGGCTTGGATGACTTCCCTCCTAGTTGGAACATCAGTGTTAACATCAAGGTCGATTGTCGCCTCCTGGATATTTGGTACCACAGTTGGTGGTGGCCTGTTCAAAACCTCTTTAAAGTGCTCCATCCAGCGCATTTCTTGCTCTCGCTCTGATGTCAACAAGGTGCCGTTCTTGTCCTTTACAAGCATGTTGGTTGTATGGCATTTGCCACTGATGATCTTGGTAATCTTGTACACTGTTCCTTGTTCGTTGCGTGCGGCTGCTTCCTCTGCCTGGGATGCAAGGTTCTCCATGTACCTCCGTTTATCTGCTCTTGCTCGACCCTTAACTTCCTTATTCGCTGCCCGGTACATCACTTGATGCCTTTCTTTAAGCCGTTGGGATTTTGAAGCCATGACTTTCCTTTTCAATCTCCGTCTGTTTTCTATTGCTTTCCAGGTGTCATGTGACATCCATTCCTTCGGCTTTCGCTGCCAGTAGCCCAAACATGCCTTGCTGCTTTCGCTGTAAGCAGTCACAATGTTCTTCCAGTTCCTGTTCACCCCATCATCAATACTATCTTCCTGTTCGTCCATTTCCACAAGAGCCTCAAATCTGTTTCGCACCTCTAAGATAAAGGACTTTCTCACACTCGGTTGTTTCAATTGCCCCACATCGAAACGGCTGTGCCCTTTGGCTGGGCGCCCTGCACTCTTTAACTTCAGTTTGAGGCAGGCTGTCACAAGATGGTGGTCGCTACCAACGTCAGCCCCTCTCCTCACCTTGACATCCCGAAGGGACCTCCGCCATTTGGAAAAGGTTGTGTTAAAATAGGATAAGACGCCGTTTCTGATCTAAGGCATGACAATGACTCGATGCTTTGCATTGTTTTATATATGGACGGAGTATTCTAATATATCATCCAGTCTCAGAAATAACCGAAATGAATATAATGATCTTCCTTACTGCGAGTGTAAGCACTCCGGGATGTTTCTCCGATGTACTTTAATATGGCGGCAAATTTGACAGACGAGCTCATAAGTGACACCTGTGCTACGACAAGACCCTTTTCCGCCAGTGCTACAGATCAGACAGTTGGTGTTATTACACTTTCTTTCTTTAAACGGGTCTGACCTTTGCAACATTCGTTTTAAGGGGTGGCGAATGGTCCTTCTAAAACGGCGGGTCTCGCAAAAAAATAGCCGAATTTGGTGAGTCTCGCAGTCTCGTCTTTTTTGTTTTTAGAATCGTCTCGCGGTCTCGGAGTCTCGCATTTTTGTACAGCTAGCGAAATCTAGCTAGGTCTCTTCGCATCGATTTTGAAGTTTTTTTTTCTAAGTGATGTCGTCGCGTTACTTCGTATAGAATTATAATAACAAACCCTCTAAAAGGTAATCGACAACGCATAGATTACTCATAAACAGTTTCTTATTTGTACAAAAACTTACCGCAAAGTCAAGGATTCCTCCGTGTAGAGAGTAAAATGACAAGTATCCCCATCCATCATTTACCTCGTTCAATGGTTTTTGAAGTAAGTATAAGTTGTTCTCAAATCACTAATTCACTCCAGCGTGCTATGATCAAGTCCAACCGTAGTCATAAGTTTTAATAGTTTTAATTCATCCAGTTCGGCGATCAAGATCTGAGAATGAGCTGGAATGGACGTTAAACGCCCTTTAACCAAACAACTGTAGATTGATGTATGTCAATGTGAGTCTGCAATCGATTCATTGATATTCCATGTTTCACTTTTTCTGCTTTTATAAAACTACAAGACAAAACATTCACGGAGCTACCAAAACGACTGAGGCAAACAGTAACCGGACATTTGTTGCTACGCCACTTCACCCATCAAGCTAGAGCATTTCTGAGACTAATTAGCAGTGTTTGCAACCAAATTATATCACTAGTACCTTATTTCACTATTTACAAGCGTGCTTCACAAAACAATCATACCGACGGACGTTAAACGACGGTAAATAGTCTAACGAAAAAATCTAGGCATGATTTTTCAGATCAATACGCTCTTACTGTATGTTCCATCCTGTCATATCGGAAAAAGCGTTGGAAACCTTTACACAAGAGATGCTAAACACGAGCGACTAGAAAAGACCATGTCAACAGTTACAGACCACTACCGACGCGCGTTCGTTTGGGAGTATTCTGGAACAAGAAGCTATTCTGCTCCCAGGAGCAGAATAGCCGGATTGGAAATCCAAGTATTCTGGAATAGGAAGAGGAGCCAAACGAACACTAACTTGCATTATTCCAATTATTCTTATTCCGGATTGATCCCAAACGAACGCGCCCTAAGAACGACTTTTGAAACGTCACTCTCGAAATCTGTGAGGCAGACCAAGAGAACGACCCCTAGAGGTGTGGCCAACTGACGCTGGTTCTACGGTTTCCGTAGGAGAAGACTCTGCTCTTCCAAGTCGACTCAGCCGCATGACGCACTGATGATAGACATGATCACTGATTTCTAATTGATAATCATCGTCAACATGAGCAATATTTTCATCCCCATTAAGCTGACTAACGACTTGATCAAGCTTCACATTAAATTCATAGTGCAGGAGAAGACAGTCCTCTGGATCAGGTGCATACAAGTGGACTTTTGCAGTGTCCGTCAACGACCGCGGTTTCCAATCTTGTACAAGGTGATAACAATGGGGGTGACAGGCCTACACAACTCTTATCCACGTGTAATAGCCATTTTAGAGTTTGTCTCGAACGAGTGTATCTTTTAGGGATCTGCCCCTTTTGTACGAGACAATTGGGGGATCCTTGAATATTTCGTTAAGTCGTGGTTGTTGTTGGATTAAATGCCACTTTTGCATGAGTATATGTTTTAAGTTAGGCACCGTTGGACGGTATGGTGTAACGAAAGGCAGGATTCGCGTGTTTTCTTTGCATTTCTTTTGAAGGGCAAGTTTTCTGTCTTCATACTTTATCTCTGAGAGGATTGCCGAAAACAGAGTTTCTGGGTATCCTCTTTTCATAAGATGTGCTTTGAATTGTGAGATTTTAGCTTTAAATTCTGTTTTTGAGGAGTTTGTTCGAAGAAGTCTGAGTGCTTCACCTTTAATGAGGCCCTTTTTGACCCCTGGTGGGTGGCAATTGGAGAAATGCGTGTACTGAAATGTTTCAGTAGGTTTGAAATGCGTTTTAATGTCTAATATAGACTCATATGCGAATCGTTCACCTTTGAAAACGTTTGTGTCTACACTGATAGCTCTTCGTCTGGCTCCATGTTAGAGTCATGTTCTTTGGAGATCGATGCTACTTTTACGATTTTAGCAGTCCGTCTTTTGTTAGCAGGCTCATGGCCGTTAAACTCAGGCAATACCGCGGTTTCGATCCTTCTGGATCTCTCCAGTTGCCGATAAAGGAGAGCGATAGGGACCAGTGTTCGATATTACTCAGGCAAATGGCATGTTTTTTATGTTTTTATACTCGATCGACGGATCGAAAATTCTGAATTCTTATTGGTTGGTTTCTCACTAGTGAAAAGTGAGCATGTAGTTTTCGATCCTATTGTACACAGCTTGTTGCTGTGTTTCTTCTTGTGGCTATAATGTTTGATTTTAAGCATGTATTATTTTTTTCTTTAACGATAATGAGTTAGGTGGAAGTGCGTCGTTATTTTACGACAGAACACCAAGTATGCGAGGTTGGCGTTCGGTATTTTAGAGCGCATTCCGTACTTTTATCCTTTGTTTCTAGTGTAGCTAATGTACACTCAATTGTTCACATGCTATGATTTAGTGTAAAGTCCGTACTCGCACGTGATAAGACGGGGCCTGTCTGTAAAAAATCATAGAACGAGCTAAAATTAATCATGATAATTCATGATAAATCGGTGACCAGATGTTTTAAACTGGCCAAGATTAGCTTACTGTAGCTTACTGTGGTAAGGTTTACTAGTACTGATAGACTAATACCGGCAAATTACCGGCATATAATAAGTTCTATAATAAGAGCAATAATTTATTGAGTACTTACGTGATTCGTACTTTCGCTTACGATGAGAAGACAACTTTTTGCGCTTCACAGTATCCTCCATGTCGTTGTCTTCCATGACCTATGAAGCTGAACTCCACGTGGCCGCTTTTTTTTTGAGGAGTTCCAGAACAAGATTGGTTGCAAGTGACAGTACGTCAATCAAAAGATCAAAGGGAAACGGCGAAGAGCAACAAGCGGAAATGAAGTCACGTCCAGAAAAACAATACTAATATCATTTAACCGTTGACAGATTGGACGTTTCGTATACAAGATTTTGGCTGGTTTGTATTGAGGGCTTTTTGTATAAATAAGCTAACGTACGTGCTAAGCTTCAAAGACTCGAATTTCTGAAATCTCAACGTCTCGCGCTCGCATTCAAAACGATTTAAAGTCTCGCTCTCGCAACATAAAACGTCAAAATGCCTCGGGCTCGCAAAGAAAAACCGAGGTCTCGCGGTCTCGCAAAGTCTCGCATGTAACATTCGCCACGCCTGTTTTAGGGTTACGCCTGACTGCTCGACCACTTTGATTCTAAAGCCTGTTTGCTTGATTTCTCTCACGAACAGGTTTCTTAATTGAGATCTTAGTGTCGCTGGTACGAAGATCGCACTATCGAAACCACCCTTTCTGTACCAGGTTTCGCGCTTTCCCCGCCTCTCCTCAGCCAGTTCTAGCTGTTTCCAACTTCTTGGTAGGTACAATGGTTGTTCGCCGCTAGCATCTAGCTCAATCAGACGGTTGTAAGCCTTTAGCGCTGAACGTACCACTTCCGTTCTGAACCTCTGATCGTATCCAGAGTACTGGAGGCGTTGCATCATGTGGTTCACATGGCCGACTGCTGTCTTCCAGGGAAGCTCTCTACTGCAGTTTAGAAGGATCCTCAGGACTTCTTGTGTGAGAACCGTTCTCTTACAGCTCCATAGCAAAGCCGACCTTGCATTGATCACACACTTCGAGGCCACATCCTTAGAATAAAACTCATGTAACACTACACACACCTCATCTCCTTCCTCTACTCCACCTTCCACTTTTCTCCTTTCTATCCAGACTCTCAAATCTAGTATGGGTAGCTTACCGTCCTCATGTCGTGAAGGACAATCAACCTCCAACTCGATCGATCGATGAGTGAATGCTGTTGCCAATCTTCTGGACTAACGCCATACATCTTCTATCAGCTTTGACATCCCTGCTCAGCTGCGCTGCCATCCTCGACTACCTTACCTTCACTCTCAACAAACCTGAGGCCTGCATTGGGAGCGTTTATAACGACATTTATGTCATCAACATACCTCTTGCATATCCTCAACCTCAACCCGTTCTCATCCATCTTGATTTTAAACTGCCTGTCCCACCAGACCATGAGCAACTGAGCTAAAACACCAGTAAGTTCAAGACCTATGGCACCTCCCTTTGACTGCAGTTTTGTCTGCTTGTCGAACGTGTACACGTGGTTCCTCATAATGAAGGAGAGGACTATCTTTAGAGCCTCAGTGAACATCTTCCTGATGGTTTCCTCATCAGCTTCTTCAGCAGGTGGCAGCAAAGTTTGAACAAATTCTGTAAGAGTGTCATCGAAATATTTGGGGGGTGAAGTTTTGGGGTTAAACTATGGAGATAATAGGGTAATATATAAAGAACACGACGCGCTTTGGGAATAAAGTCTCATCTCATAGTAGTTTGATGCTATATAAAACTGTGTATACAAAATGGATGGGGAATGCTACGGCCGATTGTGAAAAAAAAACGGATTTGATGAGCGTGCGTTCAGGTGCTCTTGTTGCCACTTTTGTATATAATCTGGTCTACACCTACAAATGTGATAATTATTTGGAAATCGCTCGATGAATGTTTTCAAAATTTGTCAATCTGGAGGTCATTGAAAACATATACTATATGTACTATATGTACGCCGCTGCACCGCTGAAGGAGGTGCCTCGAGGAAAGCTTCAGAGTGAATTGCTTGGAGTTGAATAGCAAACATGGCAAAGGATGTCCAGAGTTTGAGTAGCCAATCAGTGCGCGACAACAACGCTATCCACTGTTTTAGTATTCACTAATCTTTAATATTCCTAAAACCTTCAGTTTAAAAATGGCTTTTTTTGTCACAGTGGTGATAAATCCTCAACAGGCTTCCCTTTATCTAAAAGTTTCCTCGAATTTTGTTATACAATACTTATTATTAATTTTTCCAATTCTGTCTGTAATCACACTCTTGATGAAAAACATCGGACTCGCGCTACGCGGTGGTCCGATTTTGTTTATCACTCGTATGATTACAGACCGAATTGTTAACTGTACTCAGTGGTTTACTCATGAGGGCGAGAATGGGTCAGTACTACGCTTTAATCGATCCTCTATAAGTCAGAATAGTGGGACTGGCCATATAAACGTCAGAGGAGAAGGCTATATTTGGAAAAATCAAGGCATGATCTTTGATATCAAGCAGTTATGAATCTTAAACAGTTTGATTAAACACGCTCCAGTAGCCCTATGTTGCACCAGAGTGTTCGGCACAAAATTACAATTATCATAATCTTGAAATGGCATAACAAACCCGCTATGGTCCACTGCTTTTACACCTAATTTGTTTGCAAGCATTCCCACATAAACATCGTCCAGTCTATATGGCTTGATAACATCAAATAAAGGAACCAGACACTCGATAACATCATATGTCATAACAAAGCCAGCACCACTGCAGAAATCCGGATAGTATGCACCACTGTACTCTTCGTAGCTAACACGCCATTTTCCATCTCGTTGTGCTACGGGGTGGCTGTGAAGCTTACCCATATAAAGGCCTTTCTTGGGCGTCGATTCTAATTGCAAGACGTCGATCAAACGTCTAGTGTTTACCAACACATCGTCATCTGCTTTTAAAAGAAACGAAAAATTACAATATCTGGCTGCCCATTCGAAGGCCATCTGTATTTTCAAACTCTGGTTCCAGTAATGTTCATAATAGTCCGCACGAATTATGTCGCCAAAGTTGTTATTTTCCGTTTGGAGCAAATTGGAATGTGTTTGATTCGTTGTTAGACCAAGGAGAAAGAATGTCTTCCACTGAGGGGTTGTATTGTTATCAGCACCCCAAGTCTGACGAATTAAATTTCTCCTTTTAAAATTTGCTGGTTCAGACGAGACCAGGATAAGTAGAGAGTAATGTCGTGCACAAGCAGTCCTGGTTATCAAAGTACTTTTGTGCTGGGAAAATGTTTTCCAGGATTTACAATCACGATAAGATGCAGGTTGCGCCGAAGACCCCAGCGTAGGAGCCATAGTCGTTAGAGAGCGTACAGCCCTGTCTGAAGACGTCATGTCGCCATCACGTCTGGAAGTCGACCCCAGCGCAGGAGCGACAGAAGATAGAGGGTGTGCATCTTGGAAGGACTTGATGGCAGTGAATAATGTTGTTGTTAGAGCAGCTGCTGTTACTATGACAACAAAAAGCCGGAGTACCTTGAGCTTCATCGATCCTTGCTGTCGCATCCGGTAAAAAGGCAATTTCCAAACAAATAATAAGCAATTTTTGACTCGGCGAAGCATATTCCTAGTCTAGTATTTGGTGAATTGAATTTGGCTTCCTGCTGAGTTCGAGCTCCTCCTGGAATTAAGAAATAAATTAAATCAGTTGTATTTATTGGTTTAATTGACGATTTATAACATCCACGACATCGTACAAATATTATTATTGTATTGGCAAACTTTAATCCATTTGTGAACACGGTGACATGAAACAAAAACATACAGCCGTTCTGAATGAACATTTCGAATCTGGTAAGCATACAGAGGTTTGGCGATTGCCTTTGCGGGTGGGGGTAAGGGGTATGTTTTAGTTTAAATTAATGCGCGTTTGTCGAGAACGGTTTATTGGTTTTGTTCACTTTCTTCAATTAAGCTAAATAGCTTAAATTTTTTTTTCTGTCAGCGCCTTCGAACTTTAAGATACTGGCGCATTATAAATATTTTATTACTATTACTGTCGCTATCATTATCATAGTAATTATCATATCAAAATAAAGTTGATCAGTCTTGGGCGTAAATATGTTTTTGGCCCGACATAACGAGCTTTGTCTGACAAGGGCCAAAAACGTATTTACACCCAAAAACATCAACTCTATTACTATTATAAATATTTCAGAGGGCATTTAGAAAAGAAATCAAAACAGGAAGCGATATATATCTTGAACAATGCCAGCGACGTCGAGTCGGCGTTTATTCATGATTGAAAAAAATGTTTTTAGAACTACTGAGCAAAAAAGAAACAAAATCAAAACAATCTTTGCTCGAGAAAAGGAAATTACGAAATTCTATAGACAGCGAAGAAATAGACATTAAGAAGTATTAAAATTTACTGCACAATTAACTGACATGGCAGTTTGGTACGATTACCCGAAATCATAAACGTACGGGCAATTTTTTACCAGGGGGGGGGGGCGGTGAACCATTTGCCCAAAAAATTCCCGCAAGTTGCCCAAATTTTTACAAAAAGTCGAAAAGAAACGAGGGTCATATACCTGATATACGATGCTCTAACATAGGCCTACTTACGAAGTGAAAATATTCTTACAAATGAATCTATCATATGAGCTCATAAAACACGTTAAAAGAAATAGCTGTCTCGGCCAGTTCGACGGCCAAAGATATCAATGATACGATCCATGTCATTGTTGACTACAGAGTTGGCATATGCCCTTTCAATGTTAATAAGTGCGATGAACATCACTGACACGTTGTTGCCCCATGGTGTTGCGCAGGTAAGTTTTCAATCTGCGCAACGCACTGAATAATCGTTCTGCTGAACACGATGTAGCAGGTATCACTGCAAGGATATGTACCACATTAATAACCAGAAACTCATCACGTGCTGGGCAACCACTGTCTCGTGTGAATTTAACTGGCTTTACCACGCCGACTTCAGGTTAAAATAGAAAATATCTATCTCTTCATAAAACAAAGACATGGAAACTTCTTTTAAAACTGGCTTTTTTCCCAAATTTCTTTTGCTGCCCAAAAAATCTGAGTTGCCCAAAATTTGGGGGGGCTGCAGCCCCCCCAGCCCCCCCGGCCCGTACGCCTATGCCCGAAATGAGTGAGTTTCGCTCGACCACAGGCGACCAAAGTGTACTGTAACAGTTTGCATAAATTTAAAATTGAGCGTAACATAAGAGTTTGTATGGATTTAAAATTGAGTTGGAATTCGAAATACCTCTTTTTCATTTTCTTTTGAAAAGCTACAATAAAGCTTTAAACCTTACCTGGTGTTCTTTATTTACCTTTTTGAGTTATTTTTTCCAAAAAAAACTCTTTAGTCGCCCCGATGGACCATGTAGTCAGTGGAGTATGTTTGTATGTCACACCAATCAGGTTTGAGGTACTATCAGAACCAATGAAATTGCGGTTTATAAAGGGGAAGTAATCTGACACAGTTGTAAGCGAGCGATTTCATTCGAAGATTTTCGATTTGTAGGAGGCGGAATCGGTGAGTTGTGAATTAACCCCGGATTTGAAACACTCGCCTGCTTAAAACGCACACGCCGCCAGCAAAAGACCCAACACTAAATTGTTATTCGAGCGTTCGTTTAGGACGGGCTAGTTTCGCTGACCGCAGTAGAAATTGCATAAAGCATTTGCACAAAGCAGATTTGAAGAATAATGTTCTCGTTGTGATGTTAATACTGTGTTTACAAAGAGTTATTGCAAGGAATCTTCTTCAGAGTGTGTTGTGGCCTCTTGTTTTAAGAGTTTGTGACAAGGAAACTTCTTAAATTTGATATTGCTTGGGACTCCGTGTCACCAACTGAAAACCGCAATTAATTTAATTAGTCTCTTTAGCGTCTTACTCCGGCGATTCGCTGACTCTCGGGCAAGTAGCGTTTATGTTTATACCTTAAACACACCACGTTTAGACATTTAATTAACCGGTATAGGTATTGACTTTAAAATGGTTTTGCTTTTAAAATTAACTACGATCGATAGCGGCAACAGGCTAGAATAAGAGCATGTCATTCCGTGACAGTTTGATAACTAAAATTCATTAGTTCTTGTTCCTGTTTGTTGGATGAAAATTTACATTTACGACAGGAAATAAATACTCCAGGTGTACTACGCTTTAAAAGCTTTCCTAAAAATATAGTTTTTGATTTGATTCGTTTATTACTTCGTTTATTACTTTTCGATTACTCAATGGAGACATGGTGTTTTCAAGAAAAACGAAAGTATCATGTTACAAAAGTGAGATAAACAAAAGTGTCATGTTACATGCGTTTTACAAAAACAAAGGTATCGTTTTACAGTGTTTGACAAAAAACACAAAAGTATCTTGTAACAAACAAAAGTATCGCGTTACGGTTGAAAAAAGCTAGCAACAAAATAAGCACTAACAGAATAAGCAATTTCGTGACATTTTGACAATTAAATTAGTTCTTGATTTTTCTAAATGATAAAAATTTACTATTGAACGAAACAGTTTTGACGTAACAAATTGCACGTAAAAATTGTTTTGTCTGCAAGCATTTTATTTTTTTCAAAAAATGCCTCTTAGTCGTAGTAAGGGGCTATGTAGTTAGTGATGCACCATGCACAAATAGCTCAACCATCCCAACAGGACTAACACCCAGTCTTACCCCAAGCAACCCAATCAATTGAAAAAATAACTCCTGCACGCGTAGCGTGCCTATGTTTAGTGCTTCGGAAAGCTATAGGCGCGATTTTCGTTTCAACGGTCTATCGCGTACTAAGAGAGAGACACTTGTCTCTCTTAGGGAGCGTTCATAATTTATGGGGAGGTGGGCTATGAGGATTCTCTATTTTGAAAGAATATTGAATGGCTGCCCCCCACTAAAACCTAAAATGCTTTTCAGTGGCAAACACGATATGTGTTAAAAAGTTAGTTTGCATTTCGATGTTTGCAGAGGTGCATAAATTACAAAAAAGTTTGCAGAGGAACATTTTACGCAGTCCGTCCCTAAGAAAATTTGATTGCCTCGTTTACGAGATTCTATTCATAAAGGAGCGTGTCCCAGGTTAAAACACGCAAACTGACTCCATCCGTGCGAAACTTATTGTTTGAAAGAACATTCTAATACTTCGATTCCTTTTGCGATTGAACTTTTGTTTCTACTTATTTTTTATCAACTATCATTTTGACTTGATAGTGATATCAGTTTCTCGTCGAAGCGTCTTCGTTTTTAACAAGAATTTTCTTAATGAGTTGATCTACATCAGAAGATTTTGAAGCCGTTCAATAAATTCGCAGTTCGTGTTTTATCAAGTCTAAAAAATATTCGGCTGCGCCTCGTGTTTTAAACTTGATAAAACACTGCTGCTCATTTATTAAACATTACATAATAGGCCTTCATGTCGTCCAATTCTGTTTGGAAGTTTGGAAGCGATATGACTTTTTCGATGGCCCGATCTGACTTTTGCTGGGAGCGATCTAACTGGGAGCGATCTGACCATGGAGCGAAGTCACCGGATACCCATAAGAGAAAAATAAGACTCCTGAAATCGGCTTTTACTGCTGTCCATTTGCAATAAAATGAATTAGAAACACTTTCACAATGTTTAAGTTTGTTTTTATGCAGGTTTTTGACGATTTGAAGCGTGTAAGGGCAGTTCTATGAGTTTCAAGTTTTGACTCGTGTATAGAATACTAATATTTACACAAGGCGTGCAACTTCCACATCCAAGAAACGGGTACCGCCCCTGGAATGTAGCCGAAAAAAATATCTTTCCCCTACTCGCCTTACACAGGACGAAATGCACATGTTTCCGTATTTCTGAAACGTGGCGGAAACATGCAACTCCATGTTTCCGTTACGTTTGCGTCTGCGGAAACGTGAAAATTCAAGTCTACGTGATTCCGTCACGTTTCCGCAACGGAAATGTACAAAAAGTGGTCCGGTTCCGCTGTATACGCAGCAACGGAAACGTGAGTAATCGTCACGAAACCGCTAACGGAAACACAGGTTATCCGTCGTGTTTCCGGATGGGTTTCACATGTTTCTGTGACGTTTCCGTTTACGGATTCTTGGAATTTCGTCCTGTGTTAGTAAGAGCTCCCGGTCCTCGAAAGAACAGTCTTTGAAATATAATCTGGCCTAATTTGAGTCCAATCAGTTCGCCACGTCCAGAGTCCTTCGTTTCTCGTGCCAAGGCCCCGACTGTAATATAAAATGGGTAACTAGGCTTAGATGCCAAGTGGTCTGTTATGTTTTATGGCAAACTTCTTCAGAGTAACCTCTTGTAAAGAAACATTGCATGCATGCTGATCATTATTAAGGAGGTTCGCGCTAATTGTTTTTGCGCATCCTCGCTGCGCACGTCACGCCGAGTCATGCATCGGCGCAAACAAATATAGGGCTGGAAGCCGTTGCATTAACTTCCCTCCTAGTTTACTCTCTCAAATGATCGGTGACCCCCTAATGTTTTTTTGGGCAGCTTTGTTTTGCGATTCTCGGCAGATTGTAAAAAAATGAAAAAAAACTCAATTTGGGAAGGTTTAAAATTTCTAATTTTTCTGCCCACCTTGCCATCTTTCAACTGTCAGGCAAGTGCAAATGTGATCGCTTAATTTGTTCAACGGATTTACTTAAACAATATTTAGTCGACAAAATTGCATGAAACTTTTATTTATTCGTGATATTTTTGGACAAACAGACACTGTCGCTATTGTTAGAACGAACTCAAGGCTACCTGTTATGTCAAGAAGGTAATCATCTTATGATTGGGCATTCCGCATTTTTGGTCATCCACATAGAACTCTTGATTTGTCTTACACTGCAGTTTCAGATCATTCTCACTATTTCTTCGAATGATTTAAGTGTTATTGTCAGAGAAAACCGGGCAGGGGCAAAAGATCGAGGTCGCCCGTTTACCTTCATCTTTTCACAGTATAAAAGCTACCTGCCGAAAAGATTAGGAATGTTGGCATTTGCAGAAGTAGACGTTCGTTTTTCTTCGAGAAATCACCATTCCATTATTTTGGGCACTCCAGCGGCTAAAAATAACCGAGATCTCGGGCAACTTTGCGTAACCGTAAAACACACCTCGTATGACTCCTAAAAGCTCTTGTATTTTTTCTATGACATTGATCCCTTTATAAGTTGATTAAGATATATTAAACCTTCTTTGCTTTAATACTGTGTTTTTTACGTGGCGCTAAAAATCGCCACTGAATCGTTAATGAGTGTCACCCAAATATGAGTCATTTTCAGTCGACTGTTTCAAAAAAGTGCGGCAGTTTATTTTTAAAGTAAAACCATTTTCCGATAGTATTTTGTGCTCTTAACAAAATCCAGTTTAGTTAAAATTGGTATCTAGGAGTAAATCGGAGTAAGCGGCATCTGAAACTGCGTACCATTACGATTTTCAGTTAAAAATATTTCCCGCCAAATTGGATATCATTTTTTCGAGTTACTGTGTTTGTGGTCCAAAATTAACTAAAAGTAGATCCGTTGATTTCGGGATCAAGCATTGACACTGTAATATCATAATAAGATATGTAAACTTTTCAAATCTCCTTATTAACACTCGGTAAGTTACTAAGTTTTAAAACAGGTCGCTTAATTTTCCCGCGAAAGTTTTATCATTTTCATTCGTCACGCTGCATGGCTGCATGGTAAAACCGGACTATATCCTCAGTAAATGGTTTTTAATCTGCTAGGAAACTGGAAGCACATATATATCGAAAAGAGAATCGAGACTCCCCCTAAATTAGTTAAACAAACTTTGAATGAATTTTGTTTACACTCTGTGTATCCCCCGACTTTACCGAATGCGTGACGCGTCACGAATTAAAAGGGCAGACGACAGGTGTTTCAAAAGGTTTGTTTAGAGTTCTTCTTGGCTTTGAAATCATGAACTGTTCTTTCCGATCAGAAGAATCGCCTTGCAGTCAGGTGTTGGAATTGGCAGAAGAATCCACATCTAACAAAGTCTAGAACAATGTCGGTCTCAGAGACCGCGTCCCTCATGACCAGCAGTCGGGAAAACCACCTGTTGTCAGATGCACAGAAATATACCTGTTGGGTAGTAGTTCGAGTTCTCGCAGCCTTTCATAAACATAAAATAAGATGTAAAAAACACCGATTCCTCTGGTGAAATTGAAAATAGCGAAAGCTGTTGAAAAATTAAGACTAGAACGCTTGCAAAATAGTCTTTGGATGATACGTTGATGTTCATGAACTCAGAGAATTACATGTTAAAAAATACCCGCTTAATCAAACAGTTGTTTTATAAAGACAGTCCTGATCAGCATCAAGAGCTCAGCGTAAATTTTCAAGACTAGGCATGTTCTATGAAGGATCTTGAAAACATAGACTGTGAGGAATAAACGCTGTGAAGGCTTGATAATGTTTCAGGTACATGTGAAACACTGTAGACTCGAATACATCTCTATCGGTATGGTAATAATTATAAAGAAAATTACTGATTCTGATCAAATATACTTAGTCAACTTGGACAGTGAACATGAAAATCGTTTGTTTTATGAATAATTCAGTTTATGAATCTTTTTTTTTACGAATAATTCAGCAATTATTAACATATCTACTGAGACAGACGTCAGTACTGAACAATTCATGTCCACAAGCGAGAGACCACAGTATGTTATCCAATATTTGTCTACTTGAATGGTTCGTAGAATAACGAAAGTAAAACGTAGTTTTTTTTTCCTGACAGAAAAAAAAAGATGATACATTTTTTTCACATCGATCAATCTCTCTAACTGAGCGTTTTGTAACATGAATATTGCCTAAGAAATGGTTCTCATTCAAGTTTAATTTTCTCCTTTGGTAAGACCGCGCTCTCGCTCGCTCGCAATCATTTGCACCCTTTGCAAAGAAAAGAATAATGTAGAACTGTTGAACAATGCAGACTGGTGATACAACCCTAAAAATACGTCGCAGCTCGTGATGGAAACATTTCACAATGATTCATGACCTGAAGAAGAATTTTTTTGTTGCAGTATTGCCATTTTTGTCAATTATTTTTACATCAGTACATTTCTTGATCATTAGTACTTTTTGGGAGGTAACCCATGCCTCTTAAGCGCGGCACATCAAGCTTATTCTATCCAGTTGTAAACTAGAAAGTTAGAAATATCGAATAAAGTAAACTGACTCAGTTTAACTTCGCATTTTAATTTTGCGATGGTTACGATTTTAGCTTTCTATTTCGTTGTCTCATTCATCAGTCATTATTTGCTTTAAAAGACCTTAAAATCATCGTAGAAAAACCAGTGTGTTAAATAATTTATCAACCACATAAGTAGAGTATGTCTGTCTGATTTAAAAGAGATTTTTCTTTGGTTTTATATCACAATACAACTGAAAGGAGAAAAAGAAATCTAGAACTCACTTTCTATTGTAAGATCGTTCCAAGGTAGCGTAAAAATGTCTTAAATATGAAGCGATAATTTTTTGGTTCTGCATTTAATATTTTCCAGCCTAGCTCTTGAAATTGATTGCAGAGAAAAACAAATCGGTCTTCACCAGTCTCATGCAGAAAACAAATCGAGTGACTATCAAATTTTACTGTTGCGGCGCAGTACTTAACTCTGACGCTGCATTGGAACAGTTCAAATAAAACCAACCTCGTTCCCAGGGTCCTCTCTATATCTCTAGAGAAAGGACCCTGGTTGCGGCTGGTCACGTGATCTGCTAGATTTTAGCAGATTCCAAAGAAATGATTTAAGGGAGGGGTGGGAAAGGTAAAAATTGTCTTAACATAGCTGAAGTACTGAGCCCGGTCGGGAGTGGAAATTGTAACATTAAAATGACATCGCTTGGAGTGCGGGAAAACCTTTGTGTTTTCGGTGAGTCTTTTAACAAGAATGTCGACTCGGAATTTTCAAGCGACTCCAAAAAAGAATTCTGAGGTATCTGTCCCGGCAACCCCAAAAAAGATTTTTAAAGCATCAGTCCCAGCAGATTTAAGTACTTTGCAGGCTGAGCAAAGCAGTTGGGGACAGGACATGGTCAATAAACCTTTTTTCACGGGCAAAGCGACCACTGCTGGCTGCCGCATCGATGCCGCAGAAGATATCTTTGTCGGGTCAAACTTTGATACAAGATAAATATATAGATTTAAGATAAATATATAGATTGTTTAATCATTTGCTTGAGTTTACAATGTTTCTTAACAAGTGGCCACAGTTTTTATAAGTGTATACGGTTGCCCATATAGGTGCAAGATAAATTTAAAACTGAATATCTTACGGCATAATAAATTTGCTCACAAGAAAATGAATTATCTCCAGGCACAACAAAATATACTCACGGCAATAGAAGTTTCTTTTTGACACATACCTTACTTTTCTGGCCTGTACTGAACTGGCTCTCATTAATAAAACTTTTCTCCGTTAATATCTTGCCGTGTGCTTGATCAAGGCGAAGAAATTTGTTTTGATTTTACTTCAAAACAGACAGGCGTAAGTTAATTTTAGTCAAGTCTTTCTGTTTGCCGTCGCTTCGAAAAACTACACCTGTATAAACTGTCGGAGTTTCTTTTAAGAAAATTCACGGCTTAAACGGAAGCCAGAATAGTACGATGGCCCACAACTCTCACAGCAACAGCGAATCGCGCCGCAAAACAATATAAACACACTACACACAAAATCAACTCACAGCAAAATAAAAACAAAACTTATGGCAAAACAGACTCTCCTCGCAGCTAAAACGCGGCTAAAAAAATCAGTGAACTTATACCACAACAAAGAAACTCACGGCAAAGCAAACACAAGTCACGGCAAAACCAAACGAACACACGGCACAACAACGAAACTCACAGCAAAATAAACAACTCTCAGCAAATGAAAAACTCAAGTCAAGACAAAACAATGTCAACTCGCTGCCAAACAAAATGAACACAACAAAGATTGAAAGAAACTCACAGCAAAACAAACTGAGGTCACGGAAAAACGAAACGAACTCCTTGCACAATAACAATACTCACGGCAAAAAAACTCAACTCAAGGTAAAACAAACTCATTGACCTGCTATCCCTCTCGGACAACATTCGAGGCAAAACCTGGAAGAACAAGGATTTCCCGTACCCTGTTCAAAGCACTGACACCAAGTCTTTTTTTTAGAAACAAACTCTCCAAGCAAATAACCTATTTAACCTTCAGGATAATGCTGTAATACCCAGTCGAAAGGAGCGCGGATTGAACACAGCTTAGAAATTCAGCTTAGAAAATCCCGCTCTACATTTATCCCTCCCCTAGATAGTATGTGTTGTACTATCGACAAAATTTTGTCGAGGAGCAGCCCTCCCTGCGGTTTTAATAATTGCTGAATTATTCGTAAAAAAAAAGATTCATAAACTGAATTATTCATAAAACAAACGATTTTCATGTTCACTGTCCAAGTTGACTAAGTATATTTGATCAGAATCAGTAATTTTCTTTATAATTATTACCATACCGATAGAGATGTATTCGAGTCTACAGTGTTTCACATGTACCTGAAACATTATCAAGCCTTCACAGCGTTTATTCCTCACAGTCTATGTTTTCAAGATCCTTCATAGAACATGCCTAGTCTTGAAAATTTACGCTGAGCTCTTGATGCTGATCAGGACTGTCTTTATAAAACAACTGTTTGATTAAGCGGGTATTTTTTAACATGTAATTCTCTGAGTTCATGAACATCAACGTATCATCCAAAGACTATTTTGCAAGCGTTCTAGTCTTAATTTTTCAACAGCTTTCGCTATTTTCAATTTCACCAGAGGAATCGGTGTTTTTTACATCTTATTTTATGTTTATGAAAGGCTGCGAGAACTCGAACTACTACCCAACAGGTATATTTCTGTGCATCTGACAACAGGTGGTTTTCCCGACTGCTGGTCATGAGGGACGCGGTCTCTGAGACCGACATTGTTCTAGACTTTGTTAGATGTGGATTCTTCTGCCAATTCCAACACCTGACTGCAAGGCGATTCTTCTGATCGGAAAGAACAGTTCATGATTTCAAAGCCAAGAAGAACTCTAAACAAACCTTTTGAAACACCTGTCGTCTGCCCTTTTAATTCGTGACGCGTCACGCATTCGGTAAAGTCGGGGGATACACAGAGTGTAAACAAAATTCATTCAAAGTTTGTTTAACTAATTTAGGGGAAGTCTCGATTCTCTTTTCGATATATATGTGCTTCCAGTTTCCTAGCAGATTAAAAACCATTTACTGAGGATATAGTCCGGTTTTACCATGCAGCCATGCAGCGTGACGAATGAAAATGATAAAACTTTCGCGGGAAAATTAAGCGACCTGTTTTAAAACTTAGTAACTTACCGAGTGTTAATAAGGAGATTTGAAAAGTTTACATATCTTATTATGATATTACAGTGTCAATGCTTGATCCCGAAATCAACGGATCTACTTTTAGTTAATTTTGGACCACAAACACAGTAACTCGAAAAAATGATATCCAATTTGGCGGGAAATATTTTTAACTGAAAATCGTAATGGTACGCAGTTTCAGATGCCGCTTACTCCGATTTACTCCTAGATACCAATTTTAACTAAACTGGATTTTGTTAAGAGCACAAAATACTATCGGAAAATGGTTTTACTTTAAAAATAAACTGCCGCACTTTTTTGAAACAGTCGACTGAAAATGACTCATATTTGGGTGACACTCATTAACGATTCAGTGGCGATTTTTAGCGCCACGTAAAAAACACAGTATTAAAGCAAAGAAGGTTTAATATATCTTAATCAACTTATAAAGGGATCAATGTCATAGAAAAAATACAAGAGCTTTTAGGAGTCATACGAGGTGTGTTTTACGGTTACGCAAAGTTGCCCGAGATCTCGGTTATTTTTAGCCGCTGGAGTACCCAAAATAATGGAATGGTGATTTCTCGAAGAAAAACGAACGTCTACTTCTGCAAGTGCCACCATTCCTAATCTTTTCAGGTAGCTTTTATACTGCAAAAAGATGAAGGTAAACGGGCGACCTCGATCTTTTGCCCCTGCCCGGTTTTCTCTGACAATAACACTTTTAAAAATAAAAATATTTGGCGTTTATTCAATAGCTAACTTTGCGCTATAATTAACACAAAGTGGTCAATTTAAATAATTCTTAGAATACGTTGCTTTCGCTATGGTAACTTTTATTGCTTGATAAACCAACGAGCAAATTATGTTGCCTCCATGAAGCTCATTTTGCATCATGATAAAATCAACGACTGTTATGGCTATCGCCCGAATTTTAACCTAAAAGACACCTCATGAACTCAGAAATATTTTTAATTACGTTTTCTTCATTTTGTTAAAATATTGGTAAAAGAGTACATTTAGTTTGCATAAATACATTAGATTCATATTCATTGAGTTTTTAAACGTACATTTATTTTTAGTCTGAAACACTGTTGTCACCCTTTTACGCGCTCGAGCTTTAATTTAAAAGTAGACGTTTAAGTCTCTTCCATTTTGTGGAAAGTAAAAGCGAGTTTCATATATAGATACCAAATTTAACAGTCAGTGCACTAAATAGCGATAGCTAACTGTACGTAATCGCTTTTTTACGGCATTACGGTGAAGTATTTTGTGTTTGCTGTAGCAAGGACTTTGTTATACAAATGCTACTGCGTCTCTGTCCCGTCTCATAAATTAAACAGAAGTTTGTGGTGCTATAATCAATGACTTCTATACCGCCACTCTAGCCTGTTAATAAACAGCCATGAAGATCACTGGTAGAGCAGTCGGCCTCTCTAAACTGAACAAGGTGTTATTGTAATAGATAGACACTTGTTTTGAAACTGTTTAGCATCCGCATGTTCTTCGACCTATAGTTTGACAGTGGGTCAAATGAAAAAAACGAAAATGTAATTTCGAGTGAAATAGATTTCCTGACATCGTAAAAGTTAATTCTCTGCAAGAAAAGCCATGGACTCTTTACGCAAAAACTAGTCTCCGCAAACACAAAAAATGGCGAATCCGCAAAATGAATTCCCGCAAAAATTTAGTGCCCCACGGTATGAAAGACATGCTATGAATGAAAACACTTAACACGAAGAGAGAGAGAGAGAGTACTCACCCTATAAATTTCCGATTGTAAGTGACGTCTGTACAACCAATCACTTGTTAGTGGCCGCTTAACACTCGGGCCGCATACAAGTGTGCGTGTGTGTTTGTAGGGGGTGGGGAGAGCGCGTGTTGTCATGGTATTAAAAGCATTAACAAAGAATTGAAAGCATCATTAAACACTCTTGTTTCTTGGCCATTTCAATTTGATTAGAAATAAAATGCACACAGAGGCAACAAACATGACAACGTTTTCGGTGTACGTCTGTTCATCTTCTCTTCGTTTATTTCCTTCTTTTCTTTAGAAACAAGCCGGCAGCTAGGCGAAAGCAGCTTTCGTCCCGTGCTTCTTCGTGTTCCTTCTCTCGAGGACATTAATTATAATTTCTCGACGATGTTCACATAAAAACACAAAATATGCCATTTAAATACGCCACAGATGGCTAAATAGCCCTGTACCGTTATTATAACTTTTACTAGCCCTACAAGGTCGATGGGAAGGAATTTTTGTCACAGACATCAACTTTCCGTCGTCGTGTTTCAAAGGCCCTTTAAATTGTTTGCAAATCGGAGCAATTGTTCATATTTTTAAAATATGTAAAATTACAAATTTGATTAGCCTGCGAGCAGGCTCACCTTTGGGTCACACACGCGAGTGATCTGCGAGCGAAGCGATCAGGCGAGCAGGAGTCTGGTGTGGAAGCGCCAAGTTAGTGAGGCTCACTTTCTCGTGGCTTCGCCACTCGCGTGACGCGGCTTCGCCACGCGTGCGTGTATCCCAAAGGTGAGCCTGCTCGCAGGCTAAAATTTGACTTAAATACAGTTAGCTTATTTTACTGGTCTCTTCCTCATTATAGCTCTTTTAAAGGTGCACTTGCTTTTAAAACTTAAGAATACCTCATTGACTTAAAATCATTTGTTTCACGGTGCGCAAGTAAAGTAATCGTTCGTCAGTATGAAAATTAGAAGAGTTTGCATTAAGGTGGGGGTAAAGGTGAATTTGAGTGAAATTTTAAGAGTTTTAAAGAAGGGATAGAAGAAAGAAAATTATTTTTGGAACACCACCAGGCAGTTGACCCCAACGCAAGAGCACCCCAGGTTGTCAGGGGACTTTTTGGGTGTCCATCTACTAAATTTTAACTTCAAATTCTAATTTTAAAATCACATTAAATCTTTAATATTTCTTATTTCTCCAAATTTTTCTAATCCTTTGAGAAAAACTATCTCTTCCCAAACATCCCCAAAAAATTTACAAAACACCGCTAAACAAAGCTTTGTGGGATGAGCAGAGAGTTTTGGGAATGCTTGAAACGGGAGTGAGATATTCGCATTAAACCCAAGTTAAGCGGTGTAAAAACGGGCTTCAGGTGAACCCCCGCCTTAAAGGGTTAAAAAGGGGATCGCATAGCCAAATGACAATCGGTTTAACTTTCCTTGTTGAAATAGAACGCGCTAAACAAAAATTGTTTAGCCAAGTAATGAACGGTCTAGGCCTATATGTCGAATTGGATCGTGAAATTGAGACTAGCCCAAATGCGAATAGCTTAGCTGTCGTTTGTTATATAGTATACGATAAAGAGAAATGGTCTAGGCAAACCAAAAATGGGCTAGCGTTCAATGTTGCAACGGTACAGTCCCTTTTCGAACGATCGAGCGTGACATCAACTGATGACACAGCTTACTTAATAAAATAGATTCATTTAGTGTTTGGTTGCTTTAAAATGGTTAAAGAAAGAATCTTGAAATTTTGGTTCACTTGACCGTCAATGTGATTGAATAGGACTTGATCCTCGTGTATTTTGTGTTCTCTATTGATTATGACGGTTGTGGTTTCCTTATCAGCTTTCTTGAGTATACTGTTTTTGCCACGCGAAAGTTCTTTTGAGCACACATCGCTCTCCATGTGATAGATTGTCTTTTTAGTGTAGCAAGCTCAAACCCGACTTCTTCTAAGAACGTTTCTAATGCTACAGAAGGTTGAACTGGTGGATTCCAGTCTGGCTTAAGGTGGAAGGGGTGAGGTTCTTCCTCCTCCCCGTAGAAGATATATTGGAGGCGCATCCGTCTACCAAATTGATATAATACAAAACCAAGTCAACATCTCAAAACGAAGTTAACATTTCGAAACGACTTAATTATAGAGGTCGCGACTGACAAAGCTGTATGTGCGAAGTAGTTGTGCGAAGTAAACATTTCGCCGCAATGTCAAAATCGAAACGTGATCGAACTCGAATACCGTTCGAGGTCGTATTTTGGCATGGCGTTGAAATGTTCAAACTTGTAACCTGAAAATAGATATCATTATCAATTCGACATATTATAGGCACAGGAAGTTCATTTCAAGGTTGGATGTTGAGTGCCAAAGTCGGATGTTGAGAGCTTTTAAAAGTTGGATGTTGAATGTGTAATTTGGATGTTGAATGTTAAATTTGAATGTTGAGTGCCAAGTTGATTTTTGGCGGGGTTGGAACAGCATAATTCGCAGCTATTGGTCACTATTCTACTCCTTTTATGTCACAACAGAACTAAACACGTGGCAATACAGTGGAACCCCGCCTTACGGCCACCTCGTTAATACGGCCACCTCGTTATTACGGCCACTTTTTTTTGTCCCGGCAAAATGGCCATACATTTTCTTATAATAAAACCCCGTTAATGCGGCCACCCCGTTAATACGGCCAACGGCCACATTCTGAAATCCCTAACTATACAATCCTTTATAATATTACCCCGCTAATACGGCCACTCGAACCAAACACCCATTAATAATTGACCAAACGAAACAAATACAGTACTTGAGAAACAATATTGAATGATATTATATTCAAAACGCCCGTGGATCTCTTTGAGCTTTTCTCCTCTTTGTGAACATCTCTTACAGAAAGATTGTTATCAAGGTCTAATAGATTTGGTAGCATTTTGATGTGGCTCTGTTCAATTGTGATATGTATCTGTCAAGACGTCACTTAAAGTAGACGAGTCATGAAATTTGACACTACCCCGTTTATACGGCCACCCCGTTAATACGGCCAAATTTCCATGGCCCGTTGGTGGCCGTATTAACGGGGTTCCACTGTATTTGGGTTATTCAAATCGCTCGTTCAAGAAGACAACAATATCGTATTTACACAGTTGTCGCTTGGCAAAATTATTTTTACCCTGGGTGCCAGAGGTTTTTTTTTTTTGTTTTGTTTTGCGGCGATTCTTTAAGAATCCAAAGGTGAAATAGATGAACATGGCTGCCGAACTGACACCCCCTCGCAGTCAGCGCAATCTTTCTGCGTTTAAACGCTCGCACCCCAATAGTCCATCCTTTGGAACCCCTAACAACAAACCTAAACCAAAAAAGAATAAGGAAGACGAACCAGAAGAAGAGAAGATATCACTGAAAGATGTTTACGACTTAGTCAAGCAAATGAAATCAGATCTTAATACCAAGTACAGTGCCATTGCCGAGAAAGTGGAAGCTCTGGAGAAGCAACTTTCGGCCGTTGAGGAGAAACTCACCGAAAAACTAAAAAGGGAGGCAGAGAAGATGAAGAAGTCAATTGAAGAGGATCTTAATATCTCATTTCAGATGCTAGAAGATGGTTTAAATGGAAAGATGCTGAAAGATGGCGTTACTCGACAAAACAATGGAAGCCCACAACAACCTCGAGCAATACACCCGCAAAAATAGCGTAAGGCTATTTGGTGTAAAGGAATTAGATGATGGAGCCACATCAGAGACAGCAGAGAGCCGAGCCATAAAGGAACACCTTCAGATTGAATTAAACGAGGATGAAATTGAGATAGCACATAGAGTTGGGAAGTACAAACCGGAGGGCAAGCTCGATTGTAAAAAGGCCAGACCTGTCCTGATCAAATTTCTGTCCCATAAATCAAAGGAAAAAGTGATGAAGCAAAAAAGGCGATTCAAGGGCAGTGACTACTGGATCACTGAAGATCTTACATCTATCAATGCAGAGAAGCTGAAATCCCTTAACGAATTAAGAAAGGCTGGGAAAATTAAAAATGCGTGGTCAACAGACGGAAAGATCCGGGTAAGGAGATTGAATGACTCTGTTGTTACTGTTACGTCAGTCGAAGATATTAAGCTGTTAGCTCGTGAATAAATAATGTATCCGTTTTATACTCAAACCCTCACTGTAAACTAACAAACAACAACAACTAATGACTTGTGATATATGCCAAAGAGACTTATCTAATGAAGAAATCAGTGTTAACGAAGACGAACACTCATATTGCGTGGAATGTCTATCTATTCCATTCAGTCAATTGAACAACAATGAGCTTTATTATGAAATAAATTCGAAATATAATATAGAAGCGTTAATTGATACGAACAATTTTAGAAATCCATTTTGGTTACAAAATGATTTCGGCATACATGCGGACCATGACATAGACCCTGATACTAATTGCCTTATCAAACGAATTTCCGATGTCAAATGCCAATACTACACTGAAGAAAGTTTCAATAGTGCGTTACTGAAAGAAAAAGTTAATTCCAATGACCTTTCCTTATTACATATAAATATTAGAAGCATCAGAAACAAATTTGATGAGTTATCTGATTACTTGGCGTCACTGAAAATAAATTTCTCCATAATAGGATTAACAGAAACCTGGCTTACTGATAACTGTGCAAACATGTATAATATTAGTGATTATAATTTAGTAACAGCAAATCGCAAAAATAAATCAGGCGGTGGGATAGGTATGTATATCAAAGAACAAATCAACTTCCAGTTGAGAGAAGACCTATCCGTTTTCAATGAAGGCGTTTTAGAAACTTTATTCATTGAGCTAAAAAATAACAAGAAAGAAACAGCAATAGTAGGTGTCATATATCGCCCACCAAATAGTAAAATGAAAGAATTTGAAGTTGAGTTAGAAGCATTGTTAAGCAAAATAATTAAAGAAAATAAGCTGATTTACTTGATGGGAGATATAAATATTGATATGCTTAAAATGAATCAGGTATCATCGGTTGGCAAGTTTATGAATCAGTTGTTTTCGTCCTCCCTGTATCCACTTATTACTAAACCAACTAGGATAATGGATAAAAGTGCAACACTGATCGATAATATATTAACAAATAGTCTAGATGATAATAATATGAATGGCATATTGATTACAGATATTTCAGATCACTTTCCTGTCTTTACAATCAAACGAAATATTACGGTAAATAATGCACAAAGAGTAACTCAAGTGAGACAAATAACACCTGATAACATTGATAACCTAATGGATGAGCTATCAAAAGAAGATTCGTGGACAGAAGTAATTGACAACGATGATCCAAATGAATCGTATAATATTTTTTATAATAAGCTATATAATCTATACAATAAGGCATTTCCGATAAAAACATATACAAGTAGGATTCTTAAGTCACATCAAAAACCTTGGATGACAAAAGGAATTCAGAGATATCTCAAAAACAAAAACAAACTGTATAAAAAATCAATAAAGCGGCCCACACCAGACAATAAACTTAAATATAAACAATATCGAAATAAGCTTCATCATTTGATAAGAATCTCAAAAAAGAGGCATTATATAGAAAAATTCGAGCAAACGCAAGGCAACGTCAAGAAAACATGGAGTTTAATAAATGAGGTAATGAATAAAAACAAAAGTAATAAAAATTTTCCAAACACATTTACTTATAATGAAAATGAGATAACTGATCCATATGAAATAGCCAATAAATTTAATGAATATTTTGCTAATGTAGGCCCTAAACTTGCGGGAAAAGTACCATCTTCTTCCTTAACGTTTAAATCCTTTCTGGATAATCAAAATCACTACGAAAGTTTTTTCGTTGACCCTGCTACGGAAGATGAGGTTGAACGAGAATTATTAAAAATAGACCCAACAAAAAGTACGGGAATCGACGAACTTAGTCCAAAAGTAATTCGTCAAATAGCACCTCTAATAAAAAAGCCTCTAGTGTCAATATTTAATAAATCATTTACAACAGGCATAATTCCTGACAAGTTAAAGACGTCACTAATAACACCAGTATATAAGAACGAAGACAAATGTTTGTTTTCAAATTATAGACCTGTAGCTGTTCTGCCTTGTTCCTCTAAAATTTTGGAAAAAATTATGTACAACAAATTAATAAGTTTTATTCAAAAACACGACATACTATATAACAAACAGTTTGGATTTAGGAAAAATCACTCGACTGAGACAGCAATCATAGAATTAGTATCAAAACTGACTGATGCAATTGATAAAAATAAGTTTACTGCCGGGATATTTTTAGATTTGTCAAAAGCATTTGATACCGTCAACCACTCGATTATTATTACTAAACTTCAGCATTACGGGATAAGGGGTGTAGCACTCGAATGGTTTAAAAATTATCTAACAAACAGAGATCAAGTGGTAAAATTTAATAACAGTGTATCGAGTAGAGAAAAGATAACTTGTGGTGTTCCGCAAGGCTCAGTTTTAGGCCCCTTGCTATTCCTAATTTATATGAACGATATACATAAGTGCTTAGAAATATTATCCTTTATTCTTTTTGCGGACGATACAAATGTATTCTACTCAGATACCAATGTAAAATCTCTTAACCAGGTAGTAAACAATGAACTAATAAAAGTAACTGAATGGTTACAAGCAAACAAACTCACTATAAACATCAAGAAAACTCAAGTTGTTCTCTTTAAGGCTAAAAATAAAAAGATCAAGGAACCAATGACGTTAAGAATTAATGGGGAAGAAATCAAACAAGTAAGTTCTACAAAGTTCCTGGGAATAATCATTGACTCAAAGTTAAACTGGAAACAGCACATCGCCTATATTCAAAACAAAATATCGAAAATAACTGGAATTCTTTGCAAAACAAGACACTATGTCTCATTAAAAGTATCAAGAATGCTCTATTATGCACTTATTTACCCTTATCTTCATTATGGAAATATAATTTGGGCAAATACATATCAATCAAATTTAGATCCATTAATAAAGTTACAGAAGAAAATTATTAGAATAATATCATTTGCAGGCTATAAGGACCATACTCCTCCTATATTTAATAAACTATCAATTCTTCCATTTGACCAAATAAATGAAGAGAAAACAGCTTTATTTATGTTTCGATACTTTAACAAAATGCTGCCAGCAACATTTGATTCATTTTTTACCCTTAATAAAGACTTCCACAACCACTATACAAGGTCTTCAATCAAAATTCATATAACTTATGTCAGAACAAATTACAACAAACACTCAATTAAGTATAGAGGAAGTCAGGTATGGAATAACCTTCCTATGGCTGTTAAAACTGCAAAATCGATTTATATTTTTAAGAAAAAAATCAAAAGATATCTTCTCAATAAATGAATTTCTATACAGCGATTAATAGTTATGTCATTAATAATTCGAAAATATTGTAAGGGACTGAAAAGAGAAAATAAATAGACCTAATTATAAAATGTAGCCATGTAAAGATAGATAAGTATTATCAACAAATTTGTAACAGGGGTTCTCCTTGTAAGCCCAAAAGGGTTTGTCGAGAACTCCTGCTCCTAAGTATATATCAGATAATTTACAATGCTGTAAAATATTGGATGGGGCAAATAAACATTGATTGATTGATTGATTGATATTCGCAACTATTCAGCGACTATTCGCGACTATTTGTCACTATTGGCGACTATTCAACGACTATTCGCGACTATTCGCACTCTTCGCCATTCGTTAATAACACTGGTTCGTAACTTGTTTCCAAACGTTTAAAGATAAAATTGAACTAGCTGGGAATACCCTTCTAGTGCTTCATTAGACTGTGAGCAGTCTCTCTTTTGCTCTAAAGTCCACGGGGACGAAAGCGGAAGCGAACGAGCGCGATATACACAACGGGCATGTTTTCGAGGGTAGCATGCACCCAAATAGCCAGACTAGCTTCAAGTCGACCTCTCAAAGCGACCGAAACGAGATTTATTTGTGCGAGCGTTGAAACGAGCTCATGGCCCAACCAACAGGAAAAAAATGAAAGGACTTCGAGGTCGGGAAAGTCTACCAAATAGCGTGAAAACATGAATTGAAACATGAAGCCAACCGAAAAACGGTAAAAAGCTGGAATACAAGGTTGAAAATATAACAAAAAGGAAACACGTCAACCCATCATCATATTAGTTCAATTTGCTGTTAAATTGAAGCAAAAAAACCTACCTCTGCAGATGTAATTGATATAATTCGCTGCAAGCTTAAAATGTTCTTTGCTTGGCCTTGTTCCAACACGAGGTAATGCATCAGTCAATTCCAGCAGTGCCCATCCCCCCCCCCCCCCCCGGGCATTAGCATTTCTTTGGTAAATTCCCCGGGGTGGGGATGCGGGAACCGGGCAAATGCCCCGCTCCCAGGTTGATTGTTTTCAATCTCTCGATAGGTGATAAAAGAATATAATACAAGTTCTGGCTTCTTGACAATAAAGAAATATCTAAAATTCAGAAAATATACCTTTAAAAACATCCATGAACATCCACGAGCTTCTCTAGTCCTTCATGGACTAGCTAATTTGCAACGTAGTCCACGTCTTGGCCTATAAACGCCTCCATCACGAATACGCGACTCACTCCACGGTTTTGAAACCACGTATCAAATGCCCGGGGGTCAACCCGAGGTACGCAAATGCCCCACCCCCGGGACGGGCAACATTAGGAAATGCCCCGGGGTTGCCCGGGGGGGGATGGGCACTGCTGGAATTGACTGATGCATAAGGTTGACACATAATGCTCCAGAAATCGAGCATTATGCTTTTTGGCATTGCCCTTAAAACGATCTATTTTGCTCCAAATTATGTTCGACTGTTGCTATTATGCTCGTATGCCGTAAAAATTTTGTTCCCGGACCCCTGTGAAGCGCGAGAATAAAAATCAAATCGAGATTTGACTACTTTGCATGGAGTATGCGTAGGGGAAATTATAATATTGAAAGCGATTTGCGATAAATTAACCCATTGACTCCCATTCCCGAAGGCTTTTATTAGCGGGCAGCCACCCCAAAAAATTCCCGGCTCTTTTACGGCATTTAACACAAACGTGTGAGTGTGTAAAAAATAAACCATATGCGTACTAAATTAATAATAATAATAATAATAATAATAATAATAATAATAATAATGACGGTATTTATATAGCGCATTTCCATATGCTCAATGCGCTTTACAACACTTTGCGGGGGTCTTAGACAGACTGCAATTAAGCAGTTTACAACGAATGAGGATTTATTTTTACAGATGCCCCCAATGTAATTTCGGAACAAGACCAGACCACAACACCGGGAACTCCATGCCCTACACAATTCGTTTCTAGACACGCTGAAAGACCAATTTATGATTTATGCTTATCAACCTTGATAAATTGATCCCAAACCAAACTTGAAGACGGTGAAAAAAATGTTTTCACCTCCGCGCGTCACTTTAACAACTAGCAAAAACACGAACTCTTTGTACAAAATATAACACTAGCTCAAAACACTGTTCTCTCTCTGTCTTATTTTATTTTTTCGAGTGGGACAGCTCAGAAATCTGATCATTAAACTTTCTATTATCCATTATAAGCTAGGATCAGGCGAAATCGCAATTAAATGTTTCAAACGCGCCTAACCAAACACGACCGGATGTGGATATATGTTACGTTTTGGTATAAACGAATGCGTGTGTGTTTGCCGAATGATTTACACTCTGCTTTGCTGTTATCAAATCTCTAAATAGGTGTTGTGTTTTGCATTGCAAAAGTTTTGGAGGGTTAAAGGGCTCGAGGTTTTAGACTAATGTAACTTCACTTCGTTATGGATCATGACTTTTGTGAGATTTGGTGGCTCCTAAAAGAGCCGTTTTTGTTTTGTAATTAAGCTGGCAGCTTAGTGTTGTTTCTTCTCGGTCTTCTTGGGTAACAGCACGGCTTGTATGTTGGGAAGAACTCCACCCTGCGCGATAGTCACACCAGCAAGAAGCTTGTTTAACTCTTCGTCGTTTTGGACGGCCAACTGAAGGTGACGAGGAATGATCGTGGTTTTCTTGTTGTCTCTAGCAGCATTTCCAGCTAACTCGAGAATTTCAGCACTTAGATATTCGAGCACGGCAGCCAAGTACACTGGAGTACCTGCCCCGATACGCTCGCCGTAGTTGCCTTTACGAAGCAGACGATGGATGCGACCAACAGGAAATTTAAGACCTGCTCGGGATGACCGGCTCTTGGACTTAGTTCCTGGAGCTTTGCCTTTACCGCGACCTGTCATTTTCTTTGTAAATCTTGTCTTAGTTTAGCTTGTCTTAGCGTTTGTAAGTGACGTCTGTACAACCAATCACTTGTTAGTGGCCGCTTAACACTCGCCGGGGCCGCGTGCAAGTGTGCGTGTGTGTTTGTAGGAGGTGGGTGTGCGTGTTATCATGGTATTAACATGACACAAGGTTTTCGGTGCACGTCTGCCCATCTTCTCTTCGTTCATTTTCTTCTTTTCTTTAGAAACAAGCCGGCAGCGAGGCGAAAGCAGCTTTCGTCCCGTGCTTCTTCGTGTTCTATGCTTCTCTCAAGGACATCAATTATAATTTCCCAGATGGCCAAATAGCTCTTCAATACCGTTATTATAACTTTTACAAGCCTTAGAAGGTCGATGGGAAAGGAATTTTCGTCACAGACATCAACTTTGAAAGTCTTCCGTCGGAACAGAAATCAAATTGCCGCAAGTGTGTCAAAGGCCTTTTAAATTGTTTGCAAATCAGAGCAATTGTTCATATTTGAAAATATGCAAAATCACAAAGTTGATTTAAATACAGTTACCTTATTTCTAGTGGTCTTTTCCACATTAGAACTCTTTTAAAGGTGCAATAGCCCAATTTCGATATTTTAAAAATTCATCCTAACACAATAGACATCACTACGAGGCTCCGGGGAATAAACCCCACAATCTCTTTAGTTTATTCCCCGGAGCCTCGTACTGAGCAGTCCAGTTTATCCCCAGAAAAGGGTATATGTGTCACGTGATTTGCCCAGTGTTCCCTGAAAATTCGAAAAACATTCGATGCGAGTTACCCATGCCCCAAAACTCTACAAACTTTCACGGCTACCAAGCTTTCATTCGGGGTTTTCATTATCCCGACTGAGAGTTTACACATTCAACATGACGAGCTGTGAGTGGAAACCGTGTTCCGAAGGTTTAGAGAAAGAAAAACGCGCTGAGTTTTGGATCGTATTATCCAAGATGGCCGCCGTCTCAGCGATGTTGTAGAGGTGAGTTGATTTTCGTCGCTTTATTTTTCATAGCCACCCAATTTTTTCAGTTTTGGAACCAATTTTGTCCGATTGTACCGAGTCTAATTCACATTTACCCGCAATGCCAAACGTGACAGGACGCTAGTTTTTGGGACAAGTCTATCTAAACGACAAGCGAGTGGGATTCTACTCTTGCTTCCTTATACTCAGTACCCGATCACACCGTTCCTAACAGCAGGGATTTTCATATAGAGCTTTTTTGTGTCATCCTAGGCTCTAGGATGGAAAACCATCGGCGGCTCTTAGTCTTGAATTAATATTGAAGTGTTGCATTTGTGCCAGAAGCGTGAACAATGATAGAAGACAAAAAAGAGTAAGAGAGTACTCGGAAATTATAATTATAGTTCAAAACAGCCCAAATGTCCATCCGCCGTATATCTGTATATCAACCAATAGAGATTACAATATTGGAGTTAAATTATGGAGCATGGGCTGTTTACTGTGATACCTGCACAGTCTAATATCTGTACCTTAGCCTCTTCCATTTTTAAAGCAACACAAAACTATTTAGGGATTGACTGGGGCATATGCCTCACCAAGAAGGCGAAAATGTCATCAGGGTTAACCTATCTAAGGATTGGAAACCCCCCCAAAACTAAGAAAATCATACTATAAGGCATAACCTGAGACACTTACCTATGTGAGGTGCCATTAGGGGGGTCTGAGTATCCGTATCCCATTCAGTAATTTTTGGCCTAAGTATCTCATTAACTCCGGTGGTTTGTACCCCCAACTTTTATGTTCAATATCCCGGAATCTCTTGTTTAAATATCCCATATCCTGTTAATTTTTTCCCTAAATATCCTGCATCCCTATAATTTTTTACTTAAAATATCCTGTATCCCCAAAACCCCTAATAGGACTTCCTAGGTAGCGGATAAATGGTAGTACCGCCTCTTCCCCCCTCCCCCACCCCTGGAAAGGGGACCCATCACTGTGCTTACTCATCAATAGCTTCCCTACTCAGTGAGGGATGCACTGTCTCCGGTGAAAACATATTTCACTTCTGTCATGAGCTGGTGAATGTGTTCAGTCATTCTACAATAAAAATTATTGCCTCTTTGACCATGGCTGACCTGATAAACCCATAACAGATTACATACTGACATGTTTTTGTTTGATTTTAACTTTTACTTTTTTCCATTTGCAGATCACATGCAAGGCAGAAAAGGAAGGCAAAAAAGCTTCTTTTTCTAAATTGTTTGTTTTATATGTATAGAAAACTGAATTAAACATACCCCATATAGCTATAACTGATCAAGTTTATTTTATTTTGCATACTCCTGCTGCAAAACCAGTAATCCTAAAGGGCTGAAAAAGTTGTTGCTAAGTGGAAATGTTAATTGAATGTTTTATCATAGGCATATGTATAGAACCCATGACCAGACTCAAAAGAAGACAAAATTTATTTAGAATTAAACAAAAATAATTGATACATTTTGAGTTGAAGAAGTCTACCCCACAATTCAAAAATTCCACAACAAAAAGGCTTTTCTTCAGAAAGGATGATCAAACGACAACATCCTTTGAGCTAGTAGTAAAATATATCTGGTATACGTTACATAGATACATACATACATACATATACTTTATTTAAGTGTCGGGGTATTTAGCTAAGGATAGCTAATTGGGGACAATGACATAAATACATGCAAATATAAAAATATAAAATACTAATATTATGTTAAATAGATATATAAATAGGAGTTAAGAATTTAAATATATTTTACAAATTTAATTAGTTAAGAATAAGTTCAGATTACTTAAATTAGTTGTATTATTATGTTGAGCAAGCATGGCAGCTGCATCTTCCGTCCAACACATCTGTTAGATTAATGGCCCGAACTGCTTTTTTAAATTCATGAAGGCTTGTTTTGTTATAAGGATTTTCATCAGTGTAAAGACACCAAGCTAGCTGCGAAAAGTCTAAACTAAACATGCAAGAAGTCCAGTGGAGAAAATAACCAATCAACCTGTGTGTCCACTTATTCCCTTTCTGCCGTAGAACTCGCTCACAACCAGTGCACTACTGAGCGATAGATTTTAGCAGAACCTCCGTTTATGTGAGAGAAATCCGGTCGTTTCGCCTACAAGTCGATTCACTTACACTATAAACTTGGTTGCCTGCACGATCTGAGAATTGTTTCGCCTACCCTAAAACAATGTACATTCTTCGTTCTAAAAACACGCTAAACACAATGTACCGTATATTCCTCGTTCTAAAAGCATGATAGTGTAGGCGAATCAACTTGTAGGCGAATCATCTTGTAGGCGAAACGACCGACTCGTCTGCACACACTGACCAAGATGAACAACATCACACTCTTCGACAGCGGATTGTAGCCGTTTGAACTCTGCAAATGGATCTTTGAAACCATCAGCAGAGTTGAAATTCACATAAATGCCGTAAAGAATTCTATTTTTGTAGAATACTGACGCCAAGTTAAGTGTCCGCCATTTTGATTTTGCTTGAGTGGAAGCGCTTTGTCACGTGATCCGAATGTTTTGATCCGACTCTGAAAACAATGGTTTCGTTACGTCACGCGTATACCCTTTTCTAGGGATAAACTGGCATCCATGTCCAATACACCCGCATCGACTCGAGTCGTCTATAAGTACTGACGACTCTTCACTGGCGAAAAATGTCTGATTGGTCGACGCGCGACCACGTGACACCCTTCATCGGGGGGCGCGAGAGGGCGCGACCGAATCGTGAAAAATATTCCACAGCGCAGCAGGTTGCAGTTATTTTCGTTTTTTTCCCTTTCCCTTTTGAAAGGTAGTCTGCTGAAAATCCTTGTGTGGCTTCGTGTAACGTAAATCCTTCCGACTGCGTAGGAATTAAAAAGGTAAGTTGATTTTCACTGCATTTATTGTCAAGTTCTGAAGAGCCATCGAAACGTACTAGTAGTGTTGTTTTCATGTCGTGTCTTGGAAAGGAATCTTTTACGCGATTTTCTCGTGTTTTGGTCCTTAAATTTTACATTATTTGATAGCTTAATTAATTTCCTTTAGTTTTGCCGGCTCTCCTAGTTGTCCCGCAACCGTTTTCGAGATATATGAAGTTGTGTTGAGGTGTGAAAGTTTTCCCGGATTCCAACGTGTGGAACATTTTAACCTTTGATGTTTTAACTACTTCTGCTTTCATCAGTTTTGTGTTACCAGTTACTCTGACCAATCTTTCAATTTCTTTAGCATAAATGTTGTCACGATGAACTGCTCAAAGCTGGGACATGGTCCACAAAGTGGTCAGACCCGGGCACCAAAACAGAAACCTAAGGTTGTGTCTTCATTGAAGTTTATGGTGTGTTTGTGGCACGTAGAGCCATAAATTATTCCACAGAGAGGCCAGCCAACACTCCGTGGAGCACACCCCAGGCCAGCAGAAGATTTGCTAGCACCTGCACCTTAGATTAATACCATAAAGGTTTTTGTAAGCACTGTAGGCATGAAACTTTATTTTCCAATTGATAAAATTGCATTTTATTTTACATGTATTTCTGATTCTATTTTATATATCTTTATAATTTCTTAAGTGTAACTAGGTAATGCCATGTATTTTTTACGGAAATACCTTAATAAATTGTTGCTGTTGATGTTGCATTGTACAGTAATGATAGAATTCAAAATCACAAAAGTTGTATGTGGTAAAAGCTCATTTGTTTGGTCATGCCTTGATAAAGTGAGGAAATTGTTGTCGGGTAAACAAGTTTTGCTGGGTAATTGTTGTTGTTTTAAGCCTGAGTAACCTTTTTAAGGACACGATCATTCAACCTGAATTCTAACAACTGTGAATACTTTTCACCACTACTTCTATTAATAATAAATGTAAGGAGAAATTTGAAAGGAGAATTTGTTAAGACCTGCAGAAAGAATGACCAGATTGTTAACAAAGGGTTGAAGTTTCTGCTAAAATATTAGCTTGTCTGGAACTCACAGGACATTATTAAGTGTTTAGGTATTTGGCTTTCATGATACAGTAATTAAACAAAGACTTGTCAGGGTTTTCACAACAAGACAGCAACTGCTGGAGTTCTGTCAGCTACTTGATCATAGCAATCACTTCACAACAAACAAGCTAACTTGTCACAGCCACGTACTCTCTCATCCAGTTGCTGACACCAACTTCAAACCATTTTGAAACCCCTGACATGCTATTATTTTCAGAGACCAAAATTGATACTGATTCTAATTAAACAAATTTGTTATTTTATATCATACACATGACCAATTTAACTTTTCACTCCCAAGATCTGAATGTTAATTTTCCTTACTGACAGTCATTTGGTGCTTCATTAAGACAACATCCTCTACAGGTGATACATTTTTTTATTATCACTTGTCTGCTACACAATGTATTGACCTTGAAAAGAGAAGGTACATATCAATCAGTCTTGGTGATAGGGTTAAGGGCAATAAAATTTTAATTTTATTTACCATTTGATATTTATTATTGGGACTTATTGAAATTGAAACATGATTGCCTTTAAAACTAAATGTTCTATATATTGTGCCATTTTTTCAACCAATTATTACAACACCTGTTTGCAACTGTTAAAAGTTTTAAAATTGGTTGTTTGTATTAAAAACTGTTGTCAGTCTACAACACAAAAATAAAAGCCACTTCATTATTATTTTCAGAAACATTTACCCCCTATATTCTGACTCATTCCCAGTCATACCTCAGGCTTCCTTGCCTGCTGTATGAAGATGACTGGGGACAAGTCAGCCCTATATTGGCAATAATAAATCAATTGGAAAATAAGATATTAAACCAACTGTGTGAACACTGGTATTTTTAAATGGGTTTTGCCCAGAAAATCAGATGTTGCCTTACATTGACTTTAAAACAATCATTGCACCTGAAGAAGCACTGTCCTTGAACAAGAACTCCACCAGAAGTGCCACAAGAGTAAATATGGTAAGCACTGTCCTTGAACAAGAACTCCACCAGAAGTGCCACAAGAGTAAATATGGTACCTGTGTATTTAGATTGGTTTTCAATTGAGTGTCGTAAAACCAATGCATTGCTATGGAAAATCACAACAGCATAAACAACAATGAACCAATGAAAACTTAAAGTAAATATACATAAACAGCATCAAACACAACTGGCTTTCATATCTGACTGATTAAGTAGATGGTGGTTTTTGGACCAATTACGGAGCATAGCAAAGCAAAACCAAAGTACTTGTTGATTACAGTTTTGACACTCAACTGAAAATCACTCTACCCTTGACACTGAAAGTGCATTAATAAGTAATGAAATATCTAGCACTTTGACATCTAACCACAACATATTTCCCACTTTCTGAAATATTGTAATAGTAAATAAACCCCTTCAGGCAGCTGGTATATTGGAGAATAATGACCAAGGCTGAAAGATTGTCCAAAAATGAACAGTTGGCTGAGAAGCAATTAATGCTTTGAGGGCTACAGTGAAAATTTTTGGACAATCTTTCATCCAAGGGCATTATCCTCCAATATACCACCAAGCTAGAAGGGGTATATTTATGATAATAACCCTCTGATTAATTACTACAACATGCTTAATCCCTGATAAATAGTTCAAAAACCTACAGTGATAATTCAGTGTAACTACAGTTGAAATAAAATCAAGTTGATTGGTTCACATAATTTTTTCAACACTGTGATTTTATTAAAAAGTTGGATCTGAAAATGTGGCTTTGTTCTTTTGGTTTGCACTTGTAGACCTATAGAATTGGGTGACATACTGTACATATGAAATCATACGGGGTATATTTCTGATACCCATCCTGGGGGGGAGGCACTTAGGATGTAAGAATTTCAAGTGACAGGGATGACAGAATGGAAGCCAAAATCAAGACCCCCAAAAATCCCCGGACCAAAACTAAATCCCCACAAAATCCCTTGCTGAATTTCTGACCCTTACAATTCCCATAAAGAGTTAAACGATAACACAAAGAAAAACATTAGAAATTGAATGTTCGTGTTTGTTATTCATCATACCATCTGAATATTGATCTTTCAATCTGAATTTAAATTTCAAACTCAAATTAACCCTGTCACATGAAATCCTGAGTAACCCCCCTCCCCCCGGATACCCATCATCCAATTTTGTACCATGCGATGCAATTTGTCCAACGAACACCCACAACAATAATTTATTATTAATCAGGTTATAATGATGGCTAGTAGCCCATCCATGCAATTTGGACTTTGAAATAAAAGTGCTTCAAAAATCAGAGGATGTACGGGTACTAGATACTGGGTAAATTCACTGGCAATATACTTAATGTAAAACCACCCAGTACATGATCCATGTCAATTGCAATAGCATTTTAATATCTTTCTCATTCTCTGGCTTAGCTTGTAGCTTGTAATCTTGTCTGGGAGCCCTCCTCATGTGCAGCACCAATAGACTGAAATCTTAATGTGTGCTCCACACTTCCACCTTCATTGTTGTCATGATTGTAAGAGCTGTTTGACTCATCGTCAGACTGTGATTAGGACTATCAGTGTTTTTGTAACCAGATGCACAGGCAAGAACTGCAACTTGGAACACATTAAAATGTTTGGAAAGGACTTTTAGATAGCCTATATTAACTCAGGCATCAATTATTGGTTAACAGCATGAAATGGCTGCATGCTCTCAGCCAGTGAGCACAGAGATAGTGAGTAAAATGAATAAATTATATTTTTTTATAGCATAACAAAAGTAAAGCACATGCTCTGATTGGTCAATTACCCATTTACTATTTGCCCATGGGTGAAAGGCGACGAAAGCTAGCACGTGCTCAAAGCCGTACGCATCACTTTCTACGCTACTATATTTTTTAAACCTCATAGTTTGTCTCAATACTGGAAGAAAATTTACAAATAAAGACAGTTGAAGATAACGTAAAAGGTTTACAACCCACATTGAGATGGAGGATTACTTATTCAGCAAAACAATTTTGTCAAAAAAAAACACTCGCCGTCTACTTCAAGCTTGTTTAGCCAGTGAAATGTCTCTACAGGTGTAGAGTATTTGGCAGATTGTTCCTCGATGTAGATTTATAATTAAGCTGAACTTTCTCTTGTTGTTCTCGCTGTAAGTTTTGAAAAACTTTGCCTAGAAGACTGACTTGGACTATGTACTCTGATCATGTGGGAGTCACACCACGCAGTGATGTCCTGTGCCCCTCTACTCTAGTAGATGACAGGCATCAGCCAATCACAATGTGCACAGTAACGCGGTTAATGTATAAAACTCAATAGTGCACGCTGAGCGGTTTACCATTTGTTAAATCAAGACAAAATGAATCCTAAATAAAAAATGTAATTACCATAATGTGATTGCTCCCATGTGAAAGTCTATTGCTTGGCTTCTAGTATTTATGAAAATGATTACTGTCTATTCTTCAGTTGAAAATCAATTTTAAGCAAGTTCATTTTTTTTAAAGCTGTGTACCTCTGTATCAAATGTTTTTGGCAAACAATGTACCAATGAAAAACCTCATCCAAATATTTGTGAATTAAGTACATATAATGTTGTAACACCCTTTCTTGAAGCATCTTGAATATGTTGTGGTTTAAATTTATTTTTCATAAATTTTGAAAATTTTCATAAGTTGTTTGACTTCTATTTTTCTTTTCTTTTGTTTATTATCATAATCAACAAAAGCTTATGAAAAATAGTCGTGATGAAAGTGTTGAAGCAAAGTTCCGTAACTTGTTCGTTTGAAGACATACATAATATCGCATACATATGTGCCGCAAATATACAATAAACCAATAAACAAACTATCATCAGCACGTATAAAAATATCATTTTATGTCGGATCAACCACCAAACAACTACAAGTGACCTATTACTCCTTAGAACGAAAAATTCAATGCGTTGCATGGAAATCAAATTTTTGTTCACGTTTTTAGAGTGAAATATTGTTCTTCGATAAGCTTATGTGATTCGATCGACATCGATATGTCAAATTCTCTACCCAAAATAGTCCACATATCTCAGCTAATTGCCATCCCCCTGCAACTCGGTACAAGCTAATTTATATATCTCTAAAAAGCCTAGAAAATACCCTTTTACTCACTTATAATTTCTTTGTGTACCGTGCTGCACGAAACATGCCGTAAGCAAAAATGTGAAAATCACTCACCTTTTCAGCATCACTTTTCCTCGCGATACTCCATTTCTAAACGCCACTATCGTTGAAATGAATTAACCAGCTGCAAGTATTAATCAGTTCCAGGATGCGAAATTTACTAAAGAATGCGACACATTTAAAAACGTGAAGAAAATAATCTTCGATCTCTCACAGAGGTTAAAAAAGCACGGGGCATTCTCTGCTTAAAACGGCGGCCATTGCTTCTTCCATCTCGCCGGCATTTTTGCCATACAGCCAATAAAATCGCTGGAAAGCCGTCACGTGATTTTTTTAGCAGCGCATGCGTATTACATTTTTCGCCAGTGAACTGACGACTCGACTTTGTGGAAGTCTAGTCGCAAATCTTGCCGGAAGTGGAAATCCAAAGTTGAAACGCTTACCGGAAGTAAAACTGATGGATGTCGGAGGCAATAAAATGTTGACGACTCGTCACGACTCGACCGAGTCGTCACGACTCGTTCCAACACGTATCGACTCGACTCAATGAAAGTCGATTCGTAAACAAAGCCCGTGGGAGGATAGCAAAATGTTCACCACTGGCCACAACTCAACAAGAGTCGCAAAAGAACTAGAAACACGAAGACCAAACAGGAAACTACTTCATGAATGCGAAGCACAAAAAAGGGTGAGCACACCCAGAGGGTCCCCAATAGGGTTCTTCAATCCCGCCATCCCGACCAAAATTTTTCCTCAATCCCGTAATCCCGACGGTTTTTAGCGGCCAATCCCGATCCCGGTCATTAACGTTTTTAAGGTCCCTTACCTCAACGGAAAAGGCCTTTTTATGGTGTCCAGATTCCCTTACAGCAATTCAAAGTATTAAAATTAGCTCTTTCCACCAAAGGGACGGCAAAGTTCATCTGGCAGATTTCAATTTCAAATGAACTAGGTCGCACACAGTCCTTTATTGTGTTGTACGTCGTTATTCTATGCCTTTAGCGCCACCCTTTAGTCAGGCCCGTAGGAACGAATTTGTAAGTGAGAGGGGCCAAAAGTTAGCACTTGTGGTGATGTGTAAAGTGTGTTGGAGGCCAATTTCCGTAGGGGGGGGGGGTACGGGGGCATTCTCCTCAGGGAAAATTGTGAAAATCTAGACAAGCTCTAAGCCCATTTGGTGCATTTTTGAGAAGCAGTTTGTTGTCATTTGCAAGCCATCTTGAAGCCATGTTTTGAATTTGTTTTGTCGTATATAACACATTAAGTCAACTTGCAATCACGAGAGTAGCCGAGACATATATAGACATCACCATATAAGGTTGTTCATCCTTCTTTTTCCCAAAAAAGTGTCTGTGGGTAGAGGTCTGGGGGAAGGGGGAGGGGGGAGGAAAGAGCCCCCCGGTTTTTTATTTTTACTATTTTTTCACCTGTTCGCAAGCTATGCCGATAGCAGGGATGAAACGAGTCCAGAATACTGAGAATAGCAAGGTTCTAAAACGGTAACTACAAGCTCAGTTGGTAGAGGAGCATCGTAGCGGTATCGCGGAGGTCACGGGTTCAAATCCCGTTGAAACCCTGAATTTGCGTTAAAGGGTTCAAAAGGGGGATTTACTCTATAACGACGTTAAACCTTTCAGTAGCATTTTACTCATCCCTCGTGAAATGTTTATTTGTCAACTGTGTCCATGACTTTTGACATTGCCATGGCAACCACATAATTACACACACGTTTGACCAAATATTTGATGTTTCAGTAAATTACCAACTTCGTACAACCTTTCGTAAACTCCTATAGTTTAATTGTACATTGTAAATTTTATTACAAATTGTTGTACCGTGGACTAGCTCTTTCATTAATAGGTTTCAACATTTAAGTTTAATTTTTTTATAGGCGTGTAATTCTACTGGTCCTATAGTATAGCAGTTGGTATTGTTTTGGGGTGAGGGGGTGAGGGACATTGTTCCTGTAGTTTGTTCTGCTGTTCCCTCAAAGGGTAGCAAGTCTTCATGTGAGACCCAGCGGGGGAAGGAAGGTGTACTCCCTGCAGTGGACTATAAAGGAAGCTCTATCCAAAAGGGATACCTTTTTAAGTGATGACGTCATCGCTTAATGTCATCGTGCGAGTGGACGGGATCTGCTGTCTGTTGCGCGCGATCAACCGATCTGTAGACCCGAATAGGACTGGAAAAGAAAGAAATTGTCGCGTAGAACTCAAAGCAAAATACTCCGGGCAGTTAGCTTTCGGAAGTGACGCTACAGGATAACGCAACTTTTGTTGAACAATCATTCAGCACAGAAGGCTAGCTACTCTTATTTATCTTAATTTTTTGATAAATTTCCTGAAAATTATTAAAGATCCCTTGTGAAACGTCATCGCTTCTACATTGCGTGCCGTTTATTCAGGCTGTTGGTATCTAAAAGGATGGGGATTTCACAAGTTGAAGTATACACACAAGTACAAAAGGTAGAAAAACTGTCATTCAGATCCGAGCAGACCAACCGAACATTTATTCAAGTTAAAGTTGTTATTCATTATAAAATGTTCGAGTAATTGCGTGCGCTGTGATTGGTCAGTTGAAGTTCATTATAGTTCCATAAAGCACGCAGTCTTTGTCATGTATGTTCTTTATCGAGTTATAATGCATGCGGCTGACGTCATGAGTTTGAGTGCACGCTATTTCTTTAGCATTTTAGCATCGTCCGTCTGCACTGTTGAGTTGTAGAAGCACATGGGAATTTTTTAAGAACACTCAAGAAGTGTGAGAAGCACTCGACTGCACCTTGTGCTTCTCTTTGCACTTCTCTCGTGTTCTTAAAAATCCCCACGTGCTTAAATAATTCAACAGTGGACTCGGATGCGTTTTTTATTTCTTTTAGGAATAAGATGCAGTTTCCCTTCTGTAGGTATGCAAAGCGGTATTATTGTCTTATTGAAGGTATATAAAAGGGCTACCTTATCTGCTGAAAATAATAATTATTACAAAAGGGTAAGAGGTTACACCTCAGGGTGGGGCCTCCCTATATAAACATTTCTCAAGTACCCCCCCCCCCCCCTCCTCTGGCTGTGAGACCTGTGTTATCTGACCAACTAATCTCCTTTAGCTCCAAAATTGTATTAAAGCACATGTACAATGATCATATATAATATGCTCTTTCGGAATAGCACAGACACTAATTCAGAATATAACACAACAAGTAAATTTACAATCTAATTTTTTGTCCCACCATCTGGTGGTGACTGAGTTCTGTTTGTTATACTTGATACAAGGGATGCTTTCCACTTTTCTTCAGGCACAACCTTGGCCCACTCTGGAATGGCTGATGTGGGCAGTGTAATTCCTGACATGACTTGTCTGATAAGGTCTACTTGTTCTGAATGGAGAATGAAAAAAAGTGTCAAAATTCGATACTGAGGCCCTGCCAGGGTAAATTCCGACAAGCGACATGGCTCAAAAAGTAGCGACAGAACATAAAATAAAACCACAACAAACGACAGCCCTTATGGAAAAACTTAAATTCCGACAAGGACAAGCAATTTCCCTTCAATTCAACCATCAACAGCGACGTGAAGTGTGATAAAACAGCAACACGGGACATTTTTAAATTTAGACAAGTGACACAGGATCCCCCCCTGGCAGGGCCTCAATACTGTGATTACTGGTTGAGTATAAAACCAGAAAATTTTTGTCATCAGGTTTTGCCATTAAAACTTCCATGTTGTCAGAACTTTCATCAGAAGGAACTCACTTTCTTCATTTCCTCTTTTCTAAATTTTATTTATCAATTTATTTAGTTGTTCATTTATTTATATTTTACTTTTATTTGATTATTTATTTATTACACTGTACGCTATTGAAAATGGCCGGTAGTCTTTTATCTCTTGCTGTTTGCAGAATTCAAACAGCTTTTACTGTACACTAAATAATCTTTTTCAGATATTCAATGTAAAAGCTTTGTTGAAATAGTTAAATGTCATTAAATTGTTTTGTTTTGACATTGTTATTCAGTAGTTCGGAGAACATTATTTAGTTTTTGTAAGAAGTTTATGGGGTTTATGTTGGAATTCAAGTAACTCCCTGCAAAACAGTAAATGGTTTTTTTGCTTATGTTGTTGCGTGTATCAAGCATTCACATACAGACGTTTCATGTTTCAAAATATGGTACTTAGGAAAACTGAATATTCAAACACTGTGAACAGGTGTTACATGATTCAACCTGTTTAATATATCTTCCTGATAATATCTAAACCTGCTTTCCACAAATCAGGGCATCTGACAGGATGCGGTGGTGCGGAACCGCATAATTCGCTGACTTCCGCATCTTCCGCATCTTGAGAACATTTTCCGCATAAAACAGAGAAATTTGTTTCACATTAATGATTAAGCAGCTGTTTACCATCCTCACAAACATAAATTTCGAAGAAATTGATTATTTTGACACAGTTTTTCTCCTAAAATAGCGACGAAAACACGGCACTTCGATCGTAAGCAATTTTTAACCTCCAGGCGTTCCACGCGTCTTTTCGGGATGGGCCTGGACACCAGTTCTTTCGCTTCTTTCACTCGTTCGGTCTATCGAAAATTTTTCTGTGGTTACCTATAGTATATGGATAAATTTGTGATCAAAGAGACCAAGAAGAAGGATCCCCTCTTCGCTGTACACTTGCCACAAGTTGACCTCACGGGCTAGATGAGCGACGAATTAAGTGAAGCGAGCTTGAGGCCGCAAACTGGCCTGTGAGCGACGTGCCATAATGAAGACGAAGGACTTCGTTGAAAGTCTAGCTAATAACAGCAAAGGATTGAGTGAACCAGTATCCTGGAGTTTTCTATGTAGATAATGGATTGTTATTTTGTTGAACGTGCAATGTTGTAGTAGATCACGTAGCACCTTGAATTGTATTGTTTATGCATAAGAAGAAAATCAAATCAAATCAAATCAAATCAAATCTTTTAACATATTTAAGAATAACATAAAAAGATCTATAATAGACAAAGATGGCAGCAGTGGCAAAATATCCCTTTTATAAAATAAGCTTTGATACTTATTGCTTCGTTGATAATTTTGATAGGATAATTTAAGTAATTTCATGTTTAATAATTTATGTCAGTTATACCTCCAATTATGATACCATTAAATTTAGTACAGAATTGTAAATCACAGTTGATAAATGTCTAATTAGGGATCTATAATTTCAAGCATTTTTTGCTTTTCTATAGACTCCCTCATCACTTGCCTTGTATAAACCTATTATTAATATTTGGCTGTAATAGGTGATGGAAGCAATAAAGTTGAAGTTGAAAAGTTGAAAATAACGGTTGTGTGATTTTCATTGAACATCACATAATTGATACGATAATTTCATAACATGTACCAAATACAAATGAAAACAACTGGAAAAGCCCAAATACCATTACAAGCTTAATTTTTTTGTTTAAAATGAGCCTGTGAGCAGACTCTCGCCTTTGGGGGCAGCTCGATTTCGGCTGCATGAAAAGATGTGAGTTTTGGTGCGCGAAGCGAGCCGAAAATTTTCCGCATAATCCAACGTGTTTTCTGCATAATTTGTTGTTTTTTTCCGCACCCTATCAGATGCCCTGACAAATGCTGTGTCTCTAATGATGGTGCCACAGGCATCCCATATAGAGAGTACCCCTCCCCACACTACACTCCCCAGGCAACTTGAGAGCATTAAAATAAAAGCCAAAACTGCTGTCCTTTCCACTTGCCTTGTTTCATTTCTGGTTCAGCACTTCTGACTGTAGATGACGACAACGAACTATCGCTTTCACTATCATCAATAACTGGTGCACTGTTGACTTCCTCCTCTGCCTAAAAAAAGGAATTAATGACCATCAAAGTCAACTCAAAGTGTTTTCCCTTTCTGGAATCACACAAAAATTTGTTCATTTAAAGATAAATTGTCAAATGAGAGTAATAAATCAAACTTTTTCTGTTTAACTGTAGTAAACGTGTTAAGGACTGCTTGTTGTTTCTTGCTGCCAGAAGCAGCCAACTACAGCCATCACTGATAACCAAGCTTTTTGGAAAGGACAATGCCATATCTGCTCTAGTTTACAATTAGGCCTGGATTTGGTTGAAACTGTTCTTTGAGTATTCGATGAAATTAGGCCTAGATAAGACAATTATTAAATCTAAGTTAGATTCACGCTTAGGTTAGGGATAGGATTCTCTATTGTAGATGTAACAGTTAAGAAGGTTGTGCCCTAATTATATCATTAAAGTTCTCGGGGTTTGGTGGATCAATGTGGTGGTGTAGTGGTGGTAGAGGGATGCTAGCATGCCAGAGATTCTGTCAGGGTTGCATTCCACATGGTGACTTGCAATTTCATTTTCTTTTTAGTAGAACAAATTTTAATGATAGTGAAAACATTTCTAATTAAATGTAACTAAAATGGCATCAACTGTTTGCGAAACAGACACGTACTAGATGCTTTTCATCGGGCATTATTGAAAGCATTGCACAACTAAGACAGTTCAAAGGGTCAATAACTAAAATCAGCCAACCAGAATGCTTCGTACATGTAAAAGGTCCAATATCTTCAAAGTATTAAACCAGGTATTAAGGTTTCTATGGCTCTGCATCAATCATAAATCAAATTAAATATGAATCTCTTACAAGTAAGCAGACAACTTATGTGCCCACTTTGGGAAAGGTTTCCACCTTCTATGAGATTTTCAAACGTGGTGTTTCTATGTGGCTGGAGCCTTGACTAAGAAGGGTGCTTTCCATTTGTCAGAACTGGCCGGACAAGCAGGTTGTTTTGAATGTGAAATAAGCCTTTCCTGCGAGATTTTCACACAAATCCACCATAACAATGTATTAACTGACTTGACAGGACAAACCTGACTAACAACGGAATTCTGTTCTTAAATATACCAGACTGGCCGACCAGTTCTGTCAAATGCAAAGCACCCTTTAGAAGTGTCTGACTTTGGTAGTAGAGGGAACATGGGGTAGGGGCCTAGGAGAATAGGGGGCAGGAGGGGAACAGGAGACAGAGAATAGAGGGCGGGAAATGGGATTCCCAAGGTGGCAGAAACTGGGAGAAATTGAGAAAACTTTCTCAACATTTTGTAATAATTTGCAATAGAAATAGCTCAGAGAGGCTGGAACCACAGTAAGGAGAGGGGCGGAAACCAGGAGTAAAAGGTGCAGGAAGCGGAAGGTTGTTACCCAGCTACATCATGATGATGGGAGCCAAAAGGTATCTGTTCTTAGGGGATGTTTGGCTGTGATTCCAGAACATATTCATACCTACATGTACCCCACAGTGTTACTGGAAATAATTGCGATGGGAAGGGGGGGGGGGGGGGTCTCAAAAGGCAATAAACTGTAGCATGAAGCGACCAGGAGTACCTTATTCTCACTAAATTTTGACTCCAGTCAGAGCTTGAAGCCAGACCACTCGGTCCGGAGTCCTGCTTCCTAACCATTAGGCCAATGTACCTCCCCTGATACATGACTTCCCTAAAACTTATAGACACAGCTACACTTGGGGTCGAACAGGAACAGGAACAATAACAACTCGAACATGTAAATGAGTTGTCATATCCTAGTTAGTGTAACTTTCTCTTCACCAAAATCTTATGATTAGGTATGCAAACAATTTACTGACCGAACAGATTATTTCCCTTCCTCGGAAATTCGTTTACACTAAGCTTGTATTTTGAAGTGCCTCCTTCTGTGATGTCAATATTAACTCAACAGTAGTTTACATGTAGGTAGACATTTAGTCACTGCACGATCGAGTTAAATTCAGTCAAAGCACATCTTTAAAGCTTGATTAAGGCTAAAACCTTTTAATCTGCGAGAGCTAAATTACAAACTTACATTAGATAACCATTGATCTGCATTTTGCTGCCCTTCGTTGTCATCTTGAGCCAATTGAACATATCCCTGGTTGCCATCTTCATCATTCTCCATGTTGTCTTCGTCGTCGCTACTGGAGTTTTCCATGATCACTGGCGGCAATGGTTCGTCTTCTTCCGAATCAGAATTTTCTTCTCCTCGAGGAATATCCTTAGGAGAAATCTGTGGAGCCATTACGGACTTTTCTTCCACAAAATCGGACATTTAGAAACGTTTAGCTTCATTGAATTGTCTCACATCATAATTCAGTTCTTTTCGTCAAGTTAAATGCAACCGAGAGGTCATGGGTACCAACACAGCTCGGTGAAAGGTAGATACGCAATGCGTACAAAAGCTTCGGTGCCTCCGTTTTACCAATACCAGGCCTCTAGCTCCTCTAGTGCCACTCATCAATATAAGACCGTAATATGTAATAAATCAAATATTAAAATGTTGCATCATTTTTGAAGTTTTGATTTGATCCTGAATGTCTCCTATCAACATTGTGTGACGCTGATCATGACGTCAAAATCATAATCAACACATGTACAACTGCGCTTATGAGAATAGGGGCGAACGGGGCGCTTATAGAATGGGGGCGCTTATTGCAATAGGGGCGCTTATTGGCAAAAACGCATTCGAAGTGGGGCGCTTGCAGGGCGCTAAATCGAATCTTTACGGTACTCATTATTCAAAGAGTATTTTATGTCATAAAATAAACTTTAAAATGGAAAGCAAAGCTTATGTATACCTAGGTAAAGTCTGTCTACGAGCTAGCCTAGTGGCCCATCAGGCCGGAGCATATCCCGGGGTTTCCTCGCATGAAGCGACTAGCTATAGGAATATTTCTACTCCCCCTGGATGGGATGCTAATAAATCGCAGGTTTACCACCAGCAGTAAATTCGCCGGTACCCATTGTCCATTCATACACCTGGGTGGAGTGTCTTGCCCAAGAACACAAGGCACACTGCCCGGCTCGAACCCGGACTGCCTGACCCAGTCCAGCGCCTAACCATTAAGCCACCGCGCCACCCACAAGTTAAAGTAAAACAAAAAATTAATTGAAAAGCAAATTGAAAAGCAAATTGTGCATGAAGCACATTTTCTCAAAAAAAAAAATTCGTGCATAGGGCTGAAATCACACAATGCACAATGCACAGGCAATGGGGCCCCCCAAAAAATCTTGCAAGCTAAAAAAACCTCCCTCCACCCCCCATCAGTTTTCTAATAATCCATCCCTCATACTAATTTGCATATTTTGTTGTTTAATTTACAAACAATAACACTTCACAGCCATTGAAACTTGGGTAGCGTATTTAACTCAGAATATCGATATCGAATAATTAATTTGACGCCTACGTATTATATAAAATAGCAAAGTTGAATTCGACTTACCGTATCTTCATACATACGTGCCAGTAGATCGAAGTGAATCAAGTGTTGGAGTACATTATTTTAGCTACTGTTATTTCGTGGATACCGGGAGAAAAATGTCTGAACAAGTTTTATAATTACACCAGAGAAGACGATTACTGAAAAATTGACAATAACGTACTTCAACTGGCTAATTTGAGGAAAAAACTATTAAGGTAGTTTGACGGAATTTTTACCAGCTAGCCCAATATGAAGAATTTGCTATTATTTTCATCGATTTTGTGGCTTTTCAGCTGTTCTCAAGGTAAGTGAACTTTGAAAATATTCGAGGCGGACTTTTTTTTCAAACGGTGTACTTGGCATTAAGTTCTAAATGCACGCATGTAAGCTGTTAGCCATATAGCAACTGTTAAAGAAATGCTTTTTTATCAGCATGTTTTTGCCCTCCGTACTCTAAACAACTTTTTCGGCAAACAACCAAGAACTCAACCAAATTTTGCAGAAAAAAATAATACTTTTTGTTTTATGTTTTGCTCAGAATAAATTAGTATTCGTATGGCTCTTGCTAAAAAAAAGCCACAGCCTGAGAAAAAAGACTCTTTTCATGTTGCTTGCTATATAGGCTAAACAAAAGTCTTCACTCAGTTTAGTGGACTGGTTTTGTTTTTAAAACATTTTGAAGTTTTCCGGACTGATTTAACTTAAAAACGTTTATTTCAGACCATTTAACTTTTTTCAGTTTGTTTATATTTTTCTTTTTTGTTAAGATGCAGGAAAAATATGTTATGTCGAGTTTGACAAGTCTTCGTTATTTTCGCTCGGGCTTAACGCATGAAGCAAGATTATTGACTCTCTATGATTTCGTCGGTGATATCGACAGAGTATAGCTAGATTACTCTTTGATATTATTACTCGAGGACGTGAAAGATACAGGTTTTATTTTATTTAATATTTACCTTTTCTGTTCGATAACGTAGTTCAAACATTGAATGTTTTAACATTATCAATTATTGATACACCTTTGAACAAAAGTCATTTCAACTCATCAAAACTTCGCAAAATTATTTATATCTGAGCGAAAATATTGATCGTGATTACTTTGCTATTCAATATTTTCTTTTAAACATTAGACAAGTAAGATGGCAGAATAAACTATAAAATACGTTTGCAGCGAGTGTGAAATCGGTCAGACTTAGCTTGCCAACGAAGCTTCAGGTTACCTTGGGGACTAAATGATAGTAATTAGCGTGAAGAAATCTTTTCGACTCTTCAGTGAACGAACAAAACATAATTTACTTCGTAGAATGTGAATAATCAAGCCGCTTCTAAACAGCTGAAAAATGTATAAAACTCAAGATTTGAGTTCGGTTCTTGTCCACGTTTTCTTTCAAGCACTTTGTCGACTTTGTCCGTTATCCATTTTCAGCTGCGGCGTAGAATGACTCTCATGTCGAGACTCGCCCCAGGTGTCTCTTGATGATATGTTGTGAGGAGCATTAGGACCCTCACCGAGATCAACGGTATCTATGCAAGCAAAGGAACCCGAGTGTCGTCAAAAGATGAAGAGAACGAGAAATAAAATCACACATTTGCAACTGTTTACTTCATCATTAGATTTTAGATTTTTTAAAGCGGCTGGCAACGAATTAGTGAATGAGTGAGTCAGTAACCCAATCCACTCAGTATCCGTCGATATGGAGATCTGAAAAAGTCTTTCTCTAAGACCGCCTGCCAGCCCGGCCGCTTTAAACGACTACGAAGATTGCCAGACAACTAAATTTATCATAAAACAACAGAAAAAAGAAACGGTTATCAGTTTCCATTCTTGCTTTTGAGTCTTGAAAACTCTTACAAAGGGGTCTTGTATAAAGACAAGTGCATCAAACATTTTTAAAAAAGCTAACATTTAACATCCCGGTTGTACAAAATCGAAACTCCGTTCACCGAGATATTTTCTTAATTCCAGATACATGTTATTACGGGAAAAATAACTGAGGAAAACGTAAGGTCACTAAGATAGAAAAAGGCGGCTTTTTCTGTACGGCTTGGTTCGAAAGAGAAATAAATCGACGTTTTCTCGTAAACAAGTACCGGAACCTATAATATTTTCCCTTTTTCTGAGTCTAGCAATCACCTTCTTTCTATTAAATTAATATAAAAAAATTTCTATGGTAGAAAAATAAATAATCAATTGAAATGTGAACTTAGCCAGCGGTCCGGTGATGATATAATGGTGACTGAGAGATCACTGCATGCTAGGAACAAGTTGAATCCTTGTCGATTGAAACTGCGTGCCTTATTCCTCGAAACACTCATTAAACTGTTCCTTGAAGTCAATGTTGTACATCTTTAGTTATATTGCGTTTTGCTTTCTCCCATTTTTTTCTCTCTAACGAATCGCGAAACGGTTCAAATAAAAATGATTCCGAAAACTGATATAATAATTGTATGGAATTGTGGGGCATATTCGAGGTCTTCCAGCTCCTAAACGAATTCCGGGACCCTTCTTTTTTTATTTGATAAATAAAGTTCCCTTAACATGGACAACCAATAGGCAAAGTTTGGACGAAAATCTGTTGTCAGTTCTGTTTCGATGGAATAACCGCCGACTGAAATCAAAAAACCTCCGACGAACGTTTTCCTGATCGCTTAATTTCAAATTTCCGTTTTTTCAACCTCACAGGCCTGAGATTTCTGCCGGAATTCATGTTTGCCACTATTTACGAAGAGGAGCCGGCTGGTGAGTGATGCGCCTTTGGTTTTTGTTTATTAATAGTTCTTCCACTTTTCCACACATATGGAATATATCTTTCTTGATTCTTTATTATACGCCAAGAAAGAGAGAGAAAAATTTCTCTTGTCTACGCCTAGCTTGTTCCAGGCCCTTGACCAGTTTGTTGGGCCGTAGTGCGGGCTAGCGAGGAAAAAAATACAATAAAAAGGAGAGAAGGACGCCACTCAAAACTCACTCCCACGCTCAGTGCCTGTTCTCTCGCTTTGATTTCCGTTCGCCACAGATCGAGAGAGCCTGGAACAGGCTATCTTACGCCTAACTGATTAAGCGCAAGTTATTGGCCGTTTTTATACTAGAAACGCGTTACCCGTCTGGACGAGCATCGGAAAACATTTTGTAATTCGTCCGGTTATCCGTCTCTAGTATAAAGACGGGCACAAGACGCGTTACCCGTCTAGATGAGCTACTTTTCGAAATTCGTCGTTCAAGACGCGTTTCGAAAAGTAGCTCGTCTAGACGGGTAACGCGTCTTGTGCCCGTCTTTATACTAGAGACGGATAACCGGACGAATTACAAAATGTTTGTCGATGCTCGTCCAGACGGGTAACGCGTCTCTAGTATTAAAACGGCCATTTTAAAATAGCTACATGTTAGAATATCTTTAAACCAAGGAAACCTTGTAAGCCGTTACATTATTATCCCCCTGCTCTGTCCCTGTAGAAGACTAGTTCCGCTAGTCGAAATATTAGTCATTAAAAAGCCTGCCCATCTTCATTTATGAATAAAAATGCATTACATTTTAAGGGATTGCGAGAATGAGCGTCGGCTTGGCGAGGGAGAGAGCGAGGAGCTCTGGAGGCGACAAGTACAAGCAACTAAATTCTCGATAAAGATGAAGTTTTCATTTGCTACGAGGGTGCGATAAAAAACGCTGAGTCCCCGACGGAAATCGAACTCACACCTAACCCGTTGGCCGCTCTAACCACGAGAGACTCGTGGTTAGCTAAGCCTTTTACTAGGTTCATATGTGGCACGCGTCCTGCATACTACTAGGATCGGCAATGTCGAAAGCATCATATGTGTAATAAATAATGTGGATGGTAAATTTTTTCGTTTCTTCTTATGGAAGGTGGGTGGGAAGGTGGCGACTCCATCAATCCTGCTATCATTATACTCTACGTTGATACTCTCTGGATAGCGAGGCAAAAAAATTATTAGCCACTAGTCGCTTAAAATAGGACAATGTGACAATTGACCAGTGCCCCTTCTATCGAAGAAGGAACGAAACCTGGACTCGGGGCTTTACTTGCCCACGCACAAAAAATCCGGCCGTCCCCAAGTCCCCATCCAAAGGAAACGAAGGCTCGGTTACTCAACAGAAAACATGGCGGATGAGAACGTTCATTTGTTGTTCTTGCAGGTTCTTTTGTAGCTCGAGCTCAAGCAGGACCAGAACCCGTAACATATGGGCTGGGTCCTGATGCCGGAAATGTCTTCGTTATCAACAGTACCACAGGAATAATTACCGTGCAGAACCGCCTTGATCGAGAGGTTTGTGGCATGGAACATGACATGAATATGCAGGAATGTGGCGCCCTTTCTGGCGCTTTACATTTGTTGATACAAATAGCATCTACTTGGAACGCAAAATATGGGCAAGTACTAAAACTCGAAACAACGAAAAGAAACCAGCCGAAACGAAATGAAACTTGCCCAATCGGTTAGCTTTTACTCCGGTTTGCCGCAGTTAGATTTTATTTGGTGGTTAGAGTAGTATTCTTTATATTTGTTTCGTTCGTTTCGGTGGTTTCGCCGTTTCGTTTCGGGTTTTAGTACGTGCCCAAATTATGTACGATATTTTCTGTCACGAAATTTAATGCGAACAAGTTTTAGGTCGCTCAAAGTTCCCAGTGTTAGGGGATTCGAATCCAAACACCCAACATGCAAATGTACCTTATTTCACACTATTCCTACAATGCACTTGATTGAACAAATTTAATATGAAATAATAGCCCAATTTCGATATATTAAAATTCAGACTAAAACAATAGACATCACTACGAGGCCCCAGGGAATAAACCCCACAAACTCTATAGTTTATTCCCCGGAGCCTCGTACTGAGGTCTGTTGTTTTAGGTTGAATTTTAATATCATATGGAAATTGGGCTATTGCCTTGGACAATAAACCTGTTGGTGCAAATTTCACTTTTTTGACTTTCTTCGCAATTGTTTAGTATTGTAATGGAACACTCTCTTGTGTTTGATACATTACATAATAGCACTAAGGCCCATCAGTACTCAGATTAGTATCACACATGTAAAAAGAGCACTGATTAGAAAGAAAAAATGTTAGATTATTGTAGTTTTTTTTTTTTACTTTGCAAAATCTCTTATATCTATTCATACAATGATAGTAGTTTTAATGTATCACATGCTCATTACTTAATTAGTTATTTTAATCTTGGCATAACTGATTTTCAGGCTCAAATTGTCACTGATGGATCATTCATGGTATATGCCTTTGATAATGCTGGCAACCAGGTAATAGTCCTAATCTAAGTTACTGACCCTATTGCTCTCTTTACTACACTATCTCTGCAAACCCAAATTCGATTACAGTGCCAAGCTATATACTTTTAGCTTCTTTTTCAATAAATGGGATCATTATACATTGTAATGTAAACAGATTCCTGTACTCATTAGCTCAGAGACTTAAAGTAATTTTGAAAATCATGCATTTACTTATTTGTTTACAGATAATTCACTTAGCTGCTAGTATTACAGGGGCGGATCCAGGATTTTTCTTAGGACGGGGTGCACATAGTTTTTTTTTTTCAGAATACCAGTTCTATTAGAAAGCCACTCAGTCATTTCAAGTGTGGGGGTGCACCCCTTGCACTCTCCCCCTAGGTGCACCCTAGTATCATACATATTATATATGTGATGTGTGAACAGAGGTATAGCTAGGATTTTCCAAGGGGGGGGTGGGGGGGTAAACTGTGTCACACCCAGGGTCCTTATGCAGGTCACTGAAGAGGTTCAGTCCTGCAAATGGAGTATGCAACTACCTAGCATTAGAAAAAAAATTATCTCACAAAAAGTGGGGGGGGGGGGGGGGGTCACAGGCATTCCAGGACCCCCTGGCCATGCCCCTGGTGAAGAGGACCTTGTGCCCGTAACATTTCTCTAAAAGATTACAGATATCTCGTCCTTTGCATGCATTTACTTGCCTATGATGTTAGATAAAATATGCACTGTCATATATTAACTGTAAATAATATGCGATGGTAGTACTAACAAGACTGTGATAATGCCTTTTCTTTCCTGAAGGCTTCAGGAAAAGTCTTTTATTGGATTCTAGACATTAATGACCACTTACCACACTTCCCAAGTCAGTTCTACAATGTTACTATTGGAGAGGTATGTGAAGACTTGTGAGCAGAGTCAATCCTGTTGCTGTACCATACATTGTATAGTTGCCATGATCATGATCACCAGTCTTGGTACATGATGGTTATAATGTAATTTTGTTTGGGTATGCTATTAATAAAATTGGAATACAGCAGAGCTATGCTGGATAATCTTTTGATTTCATTCATTCCCGACTAGTCTCATAGTCAAAGATTTTAGTGTTTCCACTATTCTCATGGTCAAAGTTGTTTTATTAGTAGTCCCCCACTGGCGAACTATTCACAGGTTATTGTCATTAGAGTATTTTTTGATTGAATGTCGTAAAACAAAACCAAGGACAAAGACAATCCAGTGAACCAAATCAAGCTCAAAGTATATTCATGTAGCTGGTGCAAAGCACTGGAAAAGTGTACACGAGCAAGTCATGATACCATCATGATACAGATCCCAATCATGAAAAATTCAGAGTAACATGGTATTCCCCTCCTTTACATGGCTTGTCAAGTTGAAATACATGACTGTATAGTCGTCATACTCAGGGATGGGGGGTTCTCCCTTCTGAAAGAGATGGGGATGCCCATTGTCATGCGTAGGGTGTTCTGGGCAAAATGCCAATATTCTTGGCCGTCAAGATCTTGTTAAAGGTTGTATATGAAGAAACATAAAAATATTAATCTTCAAATGGTATCTTTAGGTGTCAAAAAAGCCGCAGCCATGCCCAGATTGGTCTCCTTTAGATATTTTTAATTCAAAATTTCCGACGAGCATCCCTGTCTGTTTTATATGGGAGAACCTCCCCCCCCCTGTGGGTGTCATACCCACTTCACCTTTTTAACGCCAAACCTCACATTTATTTTGCACAACTTTCTTTTCATTAGGCCATTGACGTTAATCAGCAGATATTCTCTGCAACAGCTATGGATGAGGATATTGAAGGAAATGGAGAAATCCTTTACAAGATAACAGATGGAAATGAGGTTTGGGTGTAAATATTGCCAAAGATTTATTTTGTGCAAAGTTACCATACCCTAGTTGTTGATCATGAATTTAAAGACCAAGGTATCAATCACTGTGCATCACTTTTTCACATTTCCCCATCCTCTCGGCACCCAGAAATCTTTATTGCCACAGATACCATCCAGCCCTCACGAAAATACTAGAAATTTAAAAAATCGTATTAACCTAGCATGAGGTCTTGATTCCTCAGGATGGAATGTTTAAACTGAAGGATGCTTATCAATGCAGTGTATTGGTGGCAAAACCTCTGGACTTTGAGTCAAAATCCTCATATGTTTTGAACATTTCAGCTTCAAATGTAAGTTTGCTGCTATTGACATTACTCTTTTTGTCAAGGGGAGGGGGGGAGGGGAGAGGTTTAAGATTCATGGTTTGGTTTGTGTGGACATGCATACAAAATTTATTTTAATTTTTTTTTTCATCATCTGAATGGATCATGTGTTTCTCTTCCAATGAAATATTTTGTTATATCTGCAGTATCAAGAAGGCTTCTCCAACTGGACAGTTCTCTCAATATCAGTGGCAGATGAAGATGACCTTCCTGCAAGATTCTCTACTTATGAATATCATACATTTGCTAGAGAAGATGCTGCTGTGGTAAGATTAAAAAAAAAACATGTACTGCGTACCAATGCTGGTTCAGAACGCCCTTTACCAGACAGCTACAGATGTATACTAGATGGACATCTTAGTGGCAACCCATTCTTCTAAACAGATACCTGCCTTATACAGGCACTTACCCAAAGTAAACACCTACATACATTGTACTATTATAGCTCCTCTAAGTGCAACACCATACCTAAGCAGACACTTACCCTAAGCAGTCGCTTTCTCTTAGCAGACACCTCCTTAAAGCAGACACCTTCCCTTAGCAGGCACGTTCCCCTAAGCAGCTGCTTTAACTAAGCAGACACCTTCGCTAATAGGCAGACACCTTCCCTTAGCAGATACCTTCCCTAAGCAGGCACCTCCCCTTAGCAGATACTTTCCCTTAGCAGATACCTTCCCTAAGCAGATACCTTCCCTTAGCAGACACCTTCCTTAAGCAGAGACTTTCCCTTAGCAGACACCTTCCCTAAGCAGACACCTTCCCTTAGCAGACATCTTCCCATAACAGACACCTCCTCTAAGCAGACACATCTCCCTATTCCCTTAACAGACACCTTCCCTGTGCTCGAACCTGGACTTGCCGATCTTGAGTCCAGCACACTAACCATGAGATGGTAATAGTTAATGTGTTAATAGTTCTCTCCCTCTGATCGCGCTTTGCTCTGCTCCTGCTTCTTGTTTTCCCCTCTCCATCCCCTTTGAATGCCTGCCACGCAGGCCACCAATAAGCAGACACTTATCCCCTGTGCATACAGACTCCTACCATCTGCAGACACTTGTTCATTGCAGACACCTTCCCTTAGAAAGCAGACATGTAACTTATATGTGGATAATTATAATCAGTAGTGATGTTTCCACTAGCACTGAATTAAGAATGTAAATGTCATTTTATTGTTAAATGACGTGTTGTTCGACAGGGAACTTCAATTATTCAAGTGATTGCAACTGATGAAGATAAAATAAATGACCCAGTTACATACGAGATAGTCCAGTGTAAGTATTAACTGATAGTCTCAGTCTCATATTAGCGTATAAAAAACTACCACGTCAGCGACGCCGAGGACAACGTTGATTAAAATGTGAATTTATTGTTTACTCAGTAATGTTGCGTTTACAAATAGATCAATTTGGTTTCAACCTTACTTGAAAAATTCATATAACGTAGATTTGATCATTTCACATTGCTGTTTTGCAGAGGACGGCAAAGAAAGATTCATAACGCTCGTGCAGAGCTGCTGTACTCCTCGTTAAATCTTTTCTTTCGCCGTTGGTTGTGGCTTGCTTAAATTCCTTATTCTATTTAAGCAGACTACCACATTGCTTTATGCTGATATACTTAGAAATCTCCACTGGCGATTTATTTGTTTGTCTATTTATTATTTCAGCAACCAATAAACGTCGTTTGTTTGTCATTAATGACACCACTGGAGTTATCTCCCTGAACGGCACATTGGACAGAGAGACTGTGTCTGACTACAAGCTACAAGTGCTGGTAATTTTTTTTGCAATGGGATTTCACCTGCAGTAATTGTAAAACCTTACAATCAATAGCCTTTAAAACAGCATGTTCCCTCTGATTAGCTAGGTAGTAATGCCACTTTACCATAAAGCCGGTTTCTGGATTAAAGACTCCCCGAAAGTGTGACCTCAAATGTAATTCGACTTTTCTGATCTCAGTTTAGGATTGAAACATAAAGGTGGGATACAAAGGACAGAACATCAATTATTTTGTCCTGGTTGTCATTCATTTGAACTCATTCTATCATTTGGTCACTAAATTACTTTAGCAGAAACACAGTCGTGTTCTGCTGGAAATCTGCAAATCTGTTTGGTTCCCTTTGTCGTGTTGCTGTTCAGTTTTTAATCACAGATGACGTCAAAATGTGATAAGAACAAAAAAGTGATGTTCTTACCACATTTTGACGTCTTCTGTGATCAATAACTGAACAGACGCTAGAGTTGTTTTCATTTCACGATAAAGTTTTCCGTAAACAGAATGAAGGAAAATTAAAACGTCAGGGTAAAAATAATAACCTTTTTCTCCATATGGAAAGTTGTTCTACAATGTAAGCTTTAAGCTTTAAGCCTATTGTAGCGTTCAACCGCCATTCATGGATTTCCCTGCCGTGGCGTCGTCAAATTGCTCGTAAACTACTGAGGGACAAACACTTACAGCTTTCGTTAATTTTTCGAATCAGTCACAGTGCCTACTTCAAGTCAGTTTAGTCAAGTTAAATGTCTAGAAAAGTGAACGATATTTCGCGGATTATTGTTTTTCATTGTAGATTTATAATTGAAAACATTTTTGCGTTATTTTGTAGCTTGTTTAATATATGTACTTTTCGAAATGCCCAAAAGCGAATAGTGTTAAAGGGCAAAAAATCCGAGTTTTTGCCACCCAAAGTTCGAATTTGACGACTGAGAAGTGTCCGGAGACTGTATCAGAATGTGACGTCACGTTGGTTGCAAAGGTTTTGATTACACTCCGCGTGTCTCAGTGAATCTCTCTCAAACACAGAAAAATGTCTAGTGACGAGTTCGACTTTAGCGTTTCGTACCTCTCTTCGGGTAGTGAAGGTGGTAGAGAAGAAACAGACGAGGATTACGATGTAGTCTGCAACCAAAGTGACGTCACGAGGTAGTTTGGCCGCGCGATTCGAAGACCATTTTTGAGAGCAAAATGCGGTAACTTTCATGAGTTACAAAATCGTCAATTTGTTTCCCCACAATCTCAAACTTTCAGATATTTTCTTTGAGATGTCAAACATTGGAAATATGCATTAAAAAATTTCGCTTCATATGCACTTTAAGCTAAACTGTCTCTTGTTGTTTTGGCCCCGAGATTTGAAAAGTTTGCCTATAAGACTGACTTGGACTATGAACTCTGATCACGCGGGCGAGTAACACCACACAGTGACTGTGACATCGTCTATGCGTCTGTCAATCTCGTCCCCAGAGGCCGCGATCCTTCTGGTCTGCGCCAGGAATCGAGACCTTTGGTCTAGACTGAAAGCCCGCCAAAAAGACGGCAAAATCTCATTGGCTGTTGAAACTTATTCATTTCAACCACAATCTTCGACGCACGCGCAGAATCAAACCGGAACCAGAAATTCCTGGTTCCGGTGTTTGAATCGTCCAGAGCCGTTGCGTTTCCCGACCGCTGGTCGTCCACACTAATCCGGATAAATTTGAAAACGGAGTTTTTGCCCCGAAAACGGATAAAATTAATGTTTTCCGTCCACACTCTTGTTTTCGTATCGTTTTCAATATTTTCACCGTCCACACTAATCCGGATAAATTTGAAAACGAAACGCGGCGTCGGCCAGCGTCGGCCCTAGATGAATGGCAGAGCATGCGTACACGATTACTAGAGCCGACGCGAAATTCAAATTTAGAGAATTCAATGCTTTTGTCGACGCGGAGCATAACGTCGATCAAAAAACTACTAATTTATATTTTAGGTAAAAACTTTGTGATAATCCATAGATTTCATAGCTATTCTCAACTGAATATTTAAAGAGAGCGATCAATCCAAAAAGAAAGTCCAAAATTCACAGAATGCTGAATTTAATTACTTCACGTTGCTCAGAGAACCGCGAACGAAATGTACAAGGATTTATAACTCACGTGTAGGGCTATTGTACTGAATTAATTATCTCACTGTAATTTGAAACGACTGACCTCGGCTGGATCCAACTGATCGCGAGAAATGCTCCAGATCAATCAAGTTCACTAACCTTTTGTCGTTTGCCTGGTATTTTGTGATTTGATAGGGTTTTGAGTCCGTTAATTCCTCACTAGCCGTTACCGCCCACTACAAGTCGAGTGGGCGGCGTGGAAAATCATTCTACGCCGACTCCTCGCGTTAGCTTACGATATTTTTAATCTTGCTCATTATCTTTCAAGTTGTCATACTTGCGGTCGTTGTTTTAGTCGGTACAAGTGGGGATGTTTCAAACTGTGAAGCTCCGTAGGATGGGCTATTTAGAACTGGAGCCATGGTTCTTCCTGGTGTGTTTCCCCCTCAGGGTTTTTTTTCCGGCAGGTTTTTTCTGGCCTTCGTATGAGGGTAGTATCTTTGTAAACTTTCGCTCAGCCCTCTTTCATGTTACGTACTGATTTCTCGTACGGGAAGAGGTTGTAATATAACGTGTGGTTATAGTTCCCGGTGCGCGGCCGAAAATAAACCTATTCCACTTATGAAGGGACAGTAGTCCCAAATCGTCTGGACATTGTTTTAAAACTTTGGCGCCAGATTACACACCCCCCCCAAAAAACATTTTTACACAGAATCTAGTGTGACTTATGCTGTTCTCCTCTTATTTTTAGGCTCATTCTACGTTTCATCTTCCCGATCACGTGACGGTTGAAATTCAGATTGGAGACGTCAATGACCATTCACCAGTTTTTACAGACAAATTTTATTCATTTACAATCAGAGAGAACGCGGAAATCGGTGTCATGGTTGGACAAGTGAACGCGAAAGATGCTGATCAAGTTAGTGATACAACTTATTTTTATTATGTGATTATAATAACTCGTTAAATAACTTGTTGTAAATTTTAGGCGTCATTAGCTAGCGTAAAAGTCAGTATACGAGCCTAGTGGCCCATCATGTCAGAGCTTATCCCGGTTTCCGTAGCATGAAGTGACTAGGAGTATTGCTACTCCCCCCTGGATGGGATGCTAGTCCATCGCAGGGTTACGTGCAGCTGTAAATTCGCCGGTACCCATTTATACACCTGGGTGAAGAGAGGCACTATGAGAGTAAGGTATCTTGCCCAAGAACACAACCCAGTGTCCCGGCCAGGGCTCGAACCCGGACCGCCCGATCCGGAGTCCAGTGCACTAACCATTAGGCCACGGCGTCTCCCACAAGAGTACTGTTGTAGAAAGAATTGTGAACATGAAAGTCTTCAAAAGAAAGTTATGAAAAGGGAAAAATGTCCAGACCGTTATAACTGAGGCAGGCTTTAACTTGCAGATTATCTAAGCGTTGGCTGTTGTTTTCACAAATTCAAGTTTTTACTTCCTAAACGTATCTTTGCATAGCTTGTCTCATTCGGATATGTCCAAGATTGCCCGTTAATGGGCATGCTCGTTATGTTGGACATCACAAATTGTCCTCTTATTCGGATATGTCCAAGATTGCCCGTTAATGGGCATGCTCATTATGTTGGACATCACAAATTGTCCTTTCTAATAAAAGGTCACCAAAACACAGATAATTCTGTCAAATATGAAGAAATATAAAATGGCAAATAACACATTCAAGTGCAAAGTCATAGAAAACTTGCGATCTTTTCCGGACAAAAGTACAGAGATTCGCGAGCAAGTGTTTTTTCGCACTTTCTTTCAGTTGATTCACGAGCGCCGTTAGCTGTAGTTTTCATTAACAAAGAGCAATTTTTCTAACTTATCCCTGAAGAGGAACCTCCAAAATGTGAACTATCCCTAAATCTTTGTTTTAACTTCCTTTGTGTTTCATCTTATTAGGGAAACAACGCTACGTTTGCATACTTTTTGCCGGAAGGTGAAGTCGATTTTGCTGTCAATCCAAATACAGGTGTACTTGTCGTGAACGGATCGTTAGACCGGGAAGAGCAAGAATATTATAACTTCTTGGTGAGAAAACGAGAGTTTCTTTTTTTTTAATTCACCATTGTGTTAACATACTTGACGACAATTTCCTCATTTTGTGACATAATCTGTCGTATTTTTGTCTCAGGTTTTCGTCAGAGAAACAGAAACTGTTGAAAAGTATAGCAGCAATGTTACTGTAGAGGTCAAGGTGGAAGATAAGAATGACAACAGTCCTCGCTTTGCTAAACCTTTTTACGAAGTAACAGTGAAAGAAGAACTGCCCAGAGGAACCCTTGTCCTACAGGTATTTAGAGTTGTTGCTTTTACACAGGAAAACCCAATGTTTATCCCATGAGGTAAGGTAAAGTCTGCTTACGAGCCAAGGGGTTTCCGTAGCATGAAGCGACTAGAAGTATTTCTACTCCCCACTGGATGGGATTCTAGTCCATCGCAGGGTTACCCCCAGCAGTAAATTCGCCGGTACCCATTTATACACCTGGGTGGAGAGAGACACCATGAGAGTAAAGTGTCTTGCCCAAGAACACAACGCGGTGCCCCGGCCAGGGCTCGAACCCGGACCGCCCGATCCGGAGTCCAGCGCACTAACCATTAGGCCACCGCGCCTCCCTTATCCCATGAGGATGCTACGTAAAATAATACATGTACTATCCAGTTTTTTTTTTTTTGCCATGTGATGGTCTACATGAAGTATTCCATCCAGGGCGAGTGGCGATATCCTATAGTTGCTACGTGCTAAAGAAATTGGAGACTGTGTCAGCACTGATGAGGCATCAAGCATCCTTCCTCCCTAGGACTGTAACAGACTGTGCCTCTGGAGTCAGAGTTATAGAAACACAAGTGGATATTATATAAGGAAACGAGGAATGCGGCAGAAACACTTTGCCTTCATGTCTCTTGTTCCACAGCTGTTGCGAGTTTTTGCCAACGTTCAAAAGTGTTTCTACAACTCCACAAACCGACATCATGAACAATTTTCTGTAGCTATTCCTGTTAGAAAGTAACAAAAAAACGTCTTGATTCTAATTAACAATTAGAGTAAAGGTTTGAGTTTTAAATGAACTAATATACTGCCGACAAGACATAGTCCAGTTAACTCTCGGTCAGATATTTTTGACCTTGCGTGACGTCCGTAATGATGGAGACGTTTTGATTACTTTCAAAAATAAGCGACAGACCTAACAAGCTAGTTCAATAGAGGTTTTGCTACATTCCAGCCATGGCTATTCTACAACGTTACTGATAAATAACGGTCCCATTGCACGGGTGTGGCAATGTTAATCACAATCATGCATTTAAAACATAACATTTAGTACTTTCTTAAAGGGGCCTTGTCACGGATTTTAAAGCCAAAATCTATACTTGTGTCGAAGGAAACCAAAAATAATAGTCCATTCTTATTAAGAACTGCTATATTAGAGCACCAAAACTGTTAACAAGCATCTTTAGCTACAGATGGCTACAATGGAAATGGATTGCAACTTGAAAAGTTTAGCTAAACTTTTCAAGTTTTTTCCGCAAGTCTACAAAAAAAAAATCGATATTTATAGCCGTAGTTAGATTTCTATTAGCATATTAAGGTTATATCTTCCTTTAGATGTTCAAAGGTAATGATTTTCATGGGTTAAGTTGCCTACCACTAATTTCAGGACAGTTTATACCAAAAATCTGCAAAATCCCCGTGACAGAGCTCCTTTAAGGACTGGCCAGACGGAGGCACAAGACGACGCAAGTTGAAAAGACAAGGGTGCACTTGCGTTGACTTGCGATGACTTGCGTTCACTTTGGTCGAGACCACATTTGCACGCAAGTCAACGCACTTTTTTCATATCGTTTGGCCACCCAACGCAAGTTAACGCTAGTCTTTTTGTTACTTCAAGTACTGAATTACAGCGCGCGTTTTTTGACAACTTGCGTGTACTTGCCAGTAGACTTACGAGTCGGTTTGGCCAGCCAACGCAAGTCTGCACGCAAGTTGAACTTGCGGAATACTTTCGTCCACTTGAGTTATCGTTTGTTTAGGGCTTTAGAAGTTGAACTAAATTCGTAGGCCAGACAAAACCACCCTGTGGCGAATTAACTGGTCATTGCAGAAAGGTGGCTGTATTCGAGAAGTGGCCGTTAGTAACGGTTTGATTGTAACTAAAAAAATGTTAAAACATTCTTTTTGTATAATTTTCCAATCAGAAAATCGGCCTGATCCGTAAATCGGACTACTCGGAGGACCAATGCTCCTTTTCACCATGGCCTAGTTTGTCAACATAATAAACCATGTTTCTTCATTTTTCAGGTTTTCGCCAATGACAGCGACGCTTCATCCAATGCCTATGTCACCTACAGTCTGGTCCCAGACGCCAGTAATCATTATCTAGATTTTTCTATTAGTCCTGTAAATGGATCAATAAGAAGCGCAAAGCAGCTCGATAGGGAGACTATTGGTGACTATTACTTGACAGTCAAAGCAGAAAATGACGCCGTACAGTCTCAGAGGAGGTTTGTATGTTGCGAAATAGTTGTGCTCAATGAAATTACCGTGAAGGATAAAAAAAAAATTGTATGGAATTGCTTATTGTCATTCAGTTTGCAATATTACTCTTGTTCCGTAAAAAATCACACAGTTAGACAAAAGAACCGGTCATGCTCAGATCTAGACGTCTTATCGCTCAGGTTACGAATTTTTACGTTGGCAATTTCAAATGCAGACAATTTGTCGTTGTTGTTGTTTCTAGGTCGAGTACCGTATCAGTCAAAATCACGTTACAAGACATTAATGATCATGTTCCCACATTTGACAAGCGGTTTTACACTGTGACCGTTACAGAAGCTGCTGCAGTGAACACAACGATTCTGACTGTCAAGGTAAGTGGAAAGAACGTGAATGCGGTTACAAATAAACAAAACCCCGGGCGTGCAAGGATTAAATTAAGTGAAGTGATGCCTTTTGGAAAGCGTAGGGGCCGCGATCCACCTCGAACACCTGAAAATCAGGCTATGGTTCGAGCGGCTTAACCGGGCTCATTGTGTTGTGTTCCTGGGCAAGGAACTTTACTCACACAGTCTGTTACTCTCCCCACTTAGGAGTCCCCACGTAGGAGTATGCCAGGGCAACATGACAGAATGGGGTGGGAGGGGGGGGGGGGGGGGGGGCGGGGGGTTCTGACGATACTGATAAGCCATGTTGCTCATGAAACAAATTCACCTTAAGAAGTGCGACTTACATGAAGATGCACGTTAAAACCATGAACGTGCTTCGTAGAGGGAACCTTTAGATATCAGGATTCAACAATCTATTTGTTTTACAGGCTACGGATAAGGATTTTAAAGAAAATGGGGAAATACGGTATTCTCTGGAGGACGGAAACATCGCAAACGTCTTTAGCATTGATCAGCTAAGGTATCAATCATCTAACTTGTTGAGAAAAAAGATCACTTTTTCTATGAAACCGTGGAGTGATGATATAGTCACGTTGTGGAAATGTGCTTGAAGGACTGACAGATTTCTGATTTGTGTATGATTAAATGCTCCACAAATTTATACTTTTCATCTTGTTTTGTCAGTTTTGTTTTACTTTGTTTTGTTTTGTTTTGTTTTATTGTAGTTTTAGTATTTACTTTATGCTCACTGATACACTTCCTTACCTGCTCACTTGCATTTATCTTCCCACTCTACCTTCCTACCTACCTGCCTGCTACTAGCTTATCCATAAATTGATTCATTAGTATCTTTATCATTCATTGATTAATTTAATTAATTAACTAATTAACTTGTTTACTTTTCAGTGGTACCATAAGTGTTGCTGAGACTCTTGACAGAGAGAAAGCAGATGTTTATAACTTGGTTATAAAGGCAAAGGATGGAGGCAACAAGGTGTGTGCTGCAACGTCTTCTTCACTGCACTGAATGTTAAACCGTTTCCCTCTCTCTTGAGCAACTTTGGCCGCCATTGTGGCGAAGTCAGTTGAAGAGAGAGTTAGGGTTAGGTTAGAAAAAGTTTTCAATAGCAAACCTTCCTTTAAGCTCCTAAATTTTACGATTCGAAATTTTTTTGTTCAATATCTCTAGGGACTACTCCTAATATTGACACGGTATCATGGCGTAATAAGGACACGTTATGTTTCATCAAACTACTTTACGAACAGTCAATTCCTATGAAGCCAGGGAGTTTGGTTGCTACCCCGACTGGAACATGTAAAAACTATTGTTTTAAACTTTGCAAGGACATTGTTAAAGTTTGAACTAGTTAAACATGGTTAAAATTTGAAACGATATCATATTCTTTTGCCTTTCAACCCTAATATACTGTAGTCTCACCGAATATCTCACCATTATCTCGTAGAGTTCTACTGCAAACGGCACTGTTTTTGTCAGTGATGTCAACGACAACTCGCCCCAGTTCACCTTACCAGGTGGCTACCAGTTTTCTGTTGTGGAGGAGACCGCTGGATTGACTGTAGGCTCCGTTAAGGTAAATCAGTGTAGGCTGTTAACATGGTGTGACCATGGAGTTGAACCCTGGTCTACCGTAAACAAATGTAGCCAATGACAGGATGTAGGGCTTAAAGCCGGAGCCTCCACATTGCAAGGTTAATACCCTGAACCCAGAGCCACACCAGCCACCTCCGGGGAGAACAGTAGTTTTAAAGTCTGGTAATGTAGGATTAACCAATCAGAGAGTCGCATTTGGCCCACAATAGATCAATCAACCACGAGCGAGCGCGTCCAATGGTTTTACAAACCTTCAGCCCAAATCTGAACTTTTAAGTTCAAAAAATTTTTAGTTTAAAAACTTATCTTTAGTGTTTGTAGCGTTGTGCGACAAAGTGTATTGAAGCAATGTAGTCAGTTTCTTTAAACTGTTGTGTGACGTCATAACCATTTTATATTAAAGAATTGAAAACAGTGTTGTCCGTGTTTGCTCAGAGATCTAGCGTGGGCGACTGTTTTCACATTTGATATTCCGAGTTTTCTTAAACATTCACGAGTGTTGCAATGACTCTGTGAAAACAAGGAAATAATCTTCTCCCATAGTTTAGTACAGAAGCTTCTGTTTTGTACCTTACAACTTCAGGCTTGTAACCTTATCTTTCTAAATTTGTTTCCGTTAGGCAACCGATAGCGACCTCGGTGGAAATGCAGAAATTATCTACTCACTGATGCCTACACCAACATCTAAAAGGTATGCACTGCTGCTAAGCGAATAAACTTATAAAAAACAACGTATGAACTGTCATTTCACTGAAGATCAGTACTTTTGAATGTAAAACTTGTTAACCTTAACTAGAAATATGGCGTTCTCTTAGTTTCAGGATAAATGCTTCAACGGGTGAAATTTCCACGACTGAAGCACTAGATTATGAAACTTTTCATTCGCACCTTCTGATCGTACAAGCTGAGGACCAAGGTGTTCCGCAGTCACGAAGGACAGCGGTTCAAGTGTCAATCAATGTCACCGATGTCAATGACAACGCACCGAAATTCTTTGAAAACCCTTTATCTTGCGGGATTTCTAATAGCACGGTTTGTACCTGTTTCGTATTTATGAAACTGTATGATATGTGAACTGTCTTTGTGATTATTATGTCTTCTCTTTACACCCAACTTAATTTTAAATTGTGACTTTGGAAATGTTTGTTTTTGTCAAAAGCGGAGCTATTCCTGCTTAGAGTGTAAATGGCAATAATATGAATATAATTTAACAAATGGTTAACACCACAGCGTACACTATTGAGTTATAGATGCACACGGGAGGCTGCTAAGCACGAACGAAGCGTAAGAGTCGCTCGAGGCGATAGCCTAGAGCGACTCTAGCTTCTTGAGTGCTTAGCAAACCTCCCAAGTGCATCCATAACTCTATAGTGTACGCTGTGGCGTTTACCATTTGTTTTATAGCACAACTTCAAAGCGGTTAACTACATTTTCTCAACTGTGCGTGCTAAATTTTGAAGTAATGCGTGCAGTACTCACGCAATTCTTTTACGAAGTCTAAAGGGAAATCATACGGTTTAGTTTATTTTGCATTATTTTCCTTATTATTATTTTTTGTAGTAACTGTGCTCACATCGTGGGTGGCTCCTCCTAAAATGTTCTGCAATTGGTATAGGATTTAATGGAGCCGAAACCAATTGTAGAAATGCACGCATTTTAGGTATCCTACTGATGAACGGTTACAACAATTAGATATTTACAGGAGCTACTATTGTGTTCGTGGTCTGTCCCCTTAGAATTTTTATATAGGTATCAGACGTAGCGCACAGGTTACAATCTTTCAGTATTATGAAGGAAGGTGTTCTTGATATGTAGCTTTTCAAATTCATTTAGCTATAAAAAATTGCGATAAAATATTTCGAAGCATATTAAGAAAGTTAAAAGCTTCTTAAAAACGACGACGTTTCGACGTTAGGCTAACGTCATTATCAAGTCAAAATGAAAGTTGATAAAAAATGTATAAATAGTAAGTCAAAACAATAGTTCAATAGACGTGTTAAAATTTCAAATTCACGTGTACAAAATTGTAGAAAAATGGAAAAACTCATGTGATAAGAATACTTTTTTCTGCGTTGATCCCTTGCGCCGTGTCACATCTGCGCGCGCTGAAGTTGAAAGTATTCGTCAGCGTCCACCCATGGGCAAATAGTAGACGCTAAATTAACTTATCAATCAGAGCGCGTGCTTTACTTAGGTTGTGCTATAATATTAATAAGAGTAGCATGCCTTAGCTCTGAGCTAAGTGCACACCCACGATAATCACACATAAACATTTGTATTACAAGCTAAAGCGCGTCTAACTGCAACCACGTCTGGGCTGCAACGTGTAGCATTCATTCCCACGATCAGCCCATATTTATATTGACAAAAGATACTAATAACTGCTGGGAACTGAGGGGTCATGAAGACAATATTTTTTCAACTGATTAAAAACAAGTAACTGTGTTCTGTTTTGTGTTCCAAGTCATTTAAAGTGATTAGCATGCTTGAGGAGTGAGTATTTCATGATATTCATGGTATTCTTTATGAACAGTCCTTTTTTGTGTGTTACATTAAGGCTTTTTTACTTTCTTTTCTTTTCCATGTTTTATGTATTTTTATTCTTTATATAGGATCTCATTGTCATCCGTGTTCAAGACTTAACGCCGGCGAACACCGAGATCGGCAAAGTTACGTCTTTTGACAAAGACGAAGCTGACAACACTAAGATATTTTATCGCATCGAAGGTAGCTTGTTGTTTTGAATTTTGGGCGGCAATCCACTTAATAGTTTAAGACTTAACGTTTACGTTATCCCTCCCTCCCTCTCGCTCTCTCTCGCTCTCTCTCGCTCGCTCGCTCCATGCCTCCATCCCTTCCTCCCTCCCTCCGTTCCTCAGTCCATTAGTTCCTTAGTTCCTTCCTCCCTTTATCTTTTTTTGTTTCTATTTTTCCAGGTAATGAGTCTAAAGTGTTTACTATTACAAGCCGCACGGGAATAATTCGTACAACTCGACAACTTGTAAGTGTTAAAGCTACAACTTTGCTGAAGAATTATAGTTATAAATGGCGGCATTTCAAGCATGAAGTGACTAAGGGTACCGCTACGCCCTCTGACTGGGATGTAGTCGGTAATAGCAACGCAGGTTACCACGCAGCTGGTTTCTTCCCAGCGTTTTCCCATCAAGTGTCCCCCAACAGTGTTTTTCTGTATCCTTTCACATCTGAGTGGGAAGAGGAGCTGTGAGATTAGTGTCTTGCCCAGTAACATTAATGAGTGCATGGCAAAAACTGAGACCGCTGCACTAAATTAAGTTAAAATGCTGTCGATTATCTCTTACTTTCTTTGTCACAAAAAGTGCGGTGAGTAAATCGTTGAGGATTGTTGCTCTATTTTACCTTCAACAGAAAAGAGATGAAAAACCAGCCTACAATTTGACTGTGATCGCTGAAAATTCTTTGGCTTCCCCCAAGTTATCGACAAACGTGACGGTTCATGTCATTGTATATGACGTTGGTGTTCAAAGACCACAGTTCACCTCAAGTGAATATTACGCAAACATTGCAGAGTCGGCGGCAGCCGGGACATCTGTGATAATAATTAATGTCACCAATAGTGAGCAGGTATCAAAACTATTTTGTACAAGTTAGAAATAAAAAACACAGTCGAGGACAAGAAACAATTTTAAGATCAAAATTTATAAACCCGCTATTTTTCTGATTATGTGTATGTAAAATTTTCGTTACCGATTATCATGCATTGCGCAACCTACATTATTTTCCCAATCATACATTATCATACATAATCATAAATTATCATGCTTGACCATTCATTTTCATGCATAATCATACATTGTCATACATAATCATACATTATCATACTTTGTGATATTTTCATACATTATCATACATCAAAATACATAACCTTCATTACGTCACCGATTCTATAGTTCCTTCATTTATCTGTCACTTTGGCTGTGTATTAATATGGAGCGTTTCTACGGCCGCCATATTGGATTTCATGTCTGCGTAAGAAAAGAACCAAAAGGAGTCATTAACTATGTTTAAACACTCTAGGTCTAGTTTAGCTGTGTATTTATTTTATTCATTTTTGTCAGGATGTGACCTCATATGTTGTGTTCAAAATCTTGTACGACCAAAGTAGCGCAGGCTCAAGGAAGTTTTTGATAGAACCTGAAACGGGACTCATTACTACTCAGGGAGACCTGGACCGAGAAACAACTCCCAACTACACTGTGAGTACGACAGCTTAGAGAATTTCAAATATAAAGTTAATTTTACCATTTTTACACTAAACCATACCAAAAAATACAAAACGCCGAAACAAATTTCTTTTTGCCAAAAAAAAAAAGAAGAAAAAACATTCGAAAGCAGTTGGTCTATAGTGTTTGATGTCAGATTTCAAAAGATAGCGAAACCAGAACAAAGTCTTTTTGTAAAATTAATCTAAGTAATGCTAACGACCTACCTCCTCCCTGCAGAAGGAGTCGGATTATGTGACGGATTTAACAGCAGCTTTCGCAGGTCACGTTCTTGTTCGATTTGTTACTCAGTCGGTAGAGTATCCTTCCAGAAACGTGAGAGTCATGGGTTCAAATCAAGCCTTAAGTTTTTTTTCGCAACTTCACGCATAACTTCTTTCTTTACGACATTTTGAATGTCTATTCGAACCATCCCAGAAACTCTCGCGTTTCCGAGATTTTAGACTCCAAGTTTACATGATCAGCTACATGGCCTCGTCAGACAACACTGAAAGGAGCTTTATAATGAACGGCGCCATTAATTCGTCTCTCAAAATTTAGTCCATAATCTTAACCATCCATGACCCTGTTTGGATTTTCATAACCAATGGTGTTTTCTTCTGCCCTTGTAAACTATTATTTAAAGTCTTGGTTTATCCATTTCAGAAGGGTTTAGATTGCTTTTGCAAGACTCAGTTCACTTTAAAAAAATGTCACTGAAAAGAAATATCTTTTAATGTTTCTTGCAGTTAAAAGTACAAGCAAAAGTGCTGAGCACAGATCTTCAAAATAGGCTGTTATCAAGTGAAGTGCCCGTATTTGTAAATGTCCGCGATGTGGATGATAACTACCCTCGTTTTGTACAACAAAGTTACCGGTAAGATAAAATGTTTTTAGTGCAATTTTTTCAAGAATGAAAAGTTACGATTTGCGCACGTAACGCAAACTCATATGTGCTTTCAGGTTTACGCCAAGTGAGTTGTCACGTGTTGGTGACGTCATTGGACAAGTGGCAGCTGTGGATGCTGATAAAGATAACCAATCTGAAGTGTTTTATGAAATTGCAAGCGGTAACGAGAAAGGTCTGCGATAGATCTTGTATCTTTGTGTCTAATCTGAGCTACTAGTATCATTTGGATCTCGACATGTTAATTATTATTTAAGTCCGGGTTCGAGCCTAGTGCTAGTAACCATACGGCGTGCCCTTAATTCCGGTTTCTGTAGCATGAAGCGACTAGAGTATTGCTACTCCCCCCTGGATGGGATGCTCGGGGCTGGGGAGCAGCTCTCGCCATGCCAGGTCCCACATGAATGGCTCGCTGCCATTCAAAAGAACAACAGGAACAATGCCTCAGCCCCAAAAACAAAATGGCAACTGCTACACAAGACTACACTAGAGGGTCGGGTAACAGCTCTCACCAGGTCTCACATTAATCGCTCGCTACCCTTAGAACAAACAACTGAACCAATGCCCCTAGCCCCCAAAACAAATATAGCAACTGCTGCACTAGACTACACCAGCAGGTCGGGTAGCAGCTCTCACTAGGTCTCACATTAATCGCTCGCTACCCTTCGAAAGAATTAAATTCGCCGGTACTCATTTTTACGCCTGGGTGGAGAGAGGCACTGTCTTGCCCAAGAACACAACACAAAAAAAAAAGAAAAAAAAAAAAAGAAAAAAAAAAGAAAAGAGCACAACCCAATGACCCCGGTCAGGGCTCGAAGCCTGACCGCTCGATCCGGAGTCCAGCATACTAACCATTAGGCCACCGCGCCTTTACATTGCTCAAGTTAGCTCTATTAAAATCTGACTTTGCTGATTACCTTCTATTAGCGGAAGATTTCAGCATTTGATCTGTTGAAGCTGGCGTACCTTTAAAATGTAGGAATAAGTGCTTAATTTGGCTCTTCCATCCAGTTGTCTCGAATCTATCTCAGTTGTGTTTTTGCTGGTTTTGTTCTAGGTCTCTTCAATATCAGCGAAAATCAAGGTACAATTTACGTCAATCGGAGTTTGGAGCGCCAAGCGACCTCTACCTTCCACCTCGTTATAAGGGCACGTGATTCGCCTGGAGGTAGCAAGTCCAGAAAACGAAGAGGTGACTTGTAATTAAGATATAATGAGCTTTCTTTACTGCATAAGGTCTCTGCATGCGTGCGTGTGTGCGTGCGTGCGAGAGAGGTTTTTTGCGTGCGTCTGGCCGTGAGTAAGGCGACAATGAATGAACCAAAGTGTCATAGCCTATAGGAGACGTGGACATGGGGCGCGTCTCATGCGATTACTTCCGCAACAAAATTGTTATCTTTCATGTCGTTTTTTCTAGACCAAGACATCACTTTTGATGAGATTACAGTAACAATTCAAGTCCAGGATGAGAATAACAATCCGCCCGTTTTCACTCAAACAGACTTCGTAGGAGGTAAGCAGGAATGAACAAGACTGTCAAACGAAAATAATAAGTTCCTTTTATGTACGTCGGTAGAATCGGTTCCTTTGTAAGCGTTGCCTTACGTATCTTCAATTTTGGAATCAACACCTCCGCCATCTATGAAGTTATTCGCTGGTAGAAGGAAGTAAAGACGAAACCACGATTTGCCATAATGTTATAACATGTACTTGTCTACATTTGACCTAATCCTCGTGTAATCAGTAATGTTACCACTGAGTACCTTTTTCAATTTATAATTTTTTAGGCTTTTATGAAGGTGAAGCCTCAGAGAACACTGTCGTGGTGACTGTACAGGTATTTTCCCCTATAGACTTCGGTATGTAATGTAATTTCTGGTTGCAAACAAGTAGATTTAGGCCTTCGCATTATTCCACCAGTAGAGCGATTTTCGATCGAGTGTCGTAATACCAAAGCCAAAGTCATTAGTCTAGCCAATCATAAGGACACAGTCAATCCAGTGAACCAATCAGAACTTGAAGCAAATACATGTAGCGTGATGCGTGGGAAAACGCGTGCGAGCGAATCACGATTCGTTTTGGTTTAGCTTCCGATTGGTCGAGAAAGTGGCGCGAGTTTTTTAAACCAATCATTAAGCGTAGTAAAGCAAAACCAAAACAAAGGCGAATTACCATCGACACTCAAATAAACATCGCTCTATAATCCAAAAAGTTCATAACACAATTGCTCTCTTTCCTACAAGTTCTGTCCATGCACTTTTTATTCTTATATACAGGCGTTGGACAAAGACTCTGGTGCCTATGGCTCTGTGTTGTACTCCATCGTGCACCAAGAGGATCCTGGGATTTTCTCCCTGGACCAGAGCACTGGTGAAGTATCCCTGTCAAATCTCTCGGCTCAGATCGCTGGGAAGCTAAACTATACTCTGGTAGTTTCGGCCGCGGACAACCTGGAGAAAGCACCTTATAACAGGGCCACTGAAAATGCTTCTGTTTACGTATGTTTGTCGATTTTGCTGCTGTTGTTGTTGTTTTAACATTGACGAGCAGAATTATCATTTTTGTTTGTCTAATATCCGCCGCTACGTTTTCTCCTGTTTTCAGATTTTCGTTTTATCTGATTCCACAAAACTGTCACTTGAGCTCGGTATTCCTCTTGTATTTGTTCGAGAGAAAAAAGACGAGATTGAAAGGTTTGTTGTCTAACTTACGTCTTATGTCAACTCTTAGTTTACCTTCCTTTGTTTCTATATAGCTTATCACTAGCGATTGTTGTAGTTGAGATTCGTTGTATAGCTTTTGACGTACGTTCATATTCCTCTCATTTTCTGTTGTTGTTAGGCAAATACAAGTACGCACTAGGAATCGATGTAAGAGTTTCGATGTAAGAGTTTCTGTTATGGCTCCGTCGCTTTTGATCTAGATTATCAGAGTCGCAAGCAGAAAGGAAGCACTCGCAGGGCGTGAGAACTAGTATTGTGATTGTTTTTTTTCTTCCGCTTCTGTATGCGACTCCGACAATCAGTTTTCACGGGATCATAAGCGACAGAGTCATGAGAAGAATCGGAGGAAAATGGAAACGTTCTGACTTTTCAGACTCCAATTCCGTCGAGCTTATGACTCCGCTTACGACTCCGACTCCAACTCCGTAGCTAATGAAAACCAGCATTGAGCCAATCAAAATGTCAAAACCGTGAATTGGGTTCTTGTTTTTTGCTGCGCTTACCACCGATTGCTAAGTTTTACTGGGAGCACAAATTGGTTACTACAGTAATTAGGTGAGAAGAGAATGGCCGCCTACGATAAACATTGGGTTTGGTTTCACATTTTTTTTTCTAATTTATCTTTAGTATGCTGCGCAATCTTACTGGAGGGACAGTCATAATCAAAGACATGCAAGACGCTGGTGACGGTCGGTGAGTTTTTGTAGACGTAGTCTTGGCAACTGCACTAGGGAAGTATTCACTCACTTTTCAGGGGTGGAAAGCTAGAAAACTGATATTCCTTTTTAAGGATGAACCTCGCGAGCACAATTTTTTTTAGATGTCTTAAATGTTTTGTGCAGAAAGGTTTGAGTGGCCAGGGAGTTTTGAATTCTTAATGTTTCCTGTAGTGAGAAGGAAGAAACGGTGGAAGGGAGCTATTTTGGGGGTGCGCCATCATTTACGTAATCTCCTGTCATACGTTTAAATAAAGTTAGGTTTGGAGATGCGTTTCCTTGTTCCACGTTAGTGAATTCCAAACTTCCAAAACCTTTATTTCATGAAACTTTGAACAATTCTGGGTCGTGATTGTTTTCTTTATCAAAAAAAAAAATAGCACACAGTAGTGTATCATTAAAACTAATGGAATTACGGTGGCCTAATGGTTAGCGCTGGACTCCGAATGTAGTGGCCCAGGTTCAAGCCCTGGCCGGGGTTATTGTCTCGTGATCTTGACAAGACGCTTTACTCTCACGGTGCGGTGTAGAAATGGGTACCGGCGATACTAGTACTGTATCATTAACATTTTGATTTTGTTTTGATCCATTCTAGCACCGTTATCTATTTCCATGCTATTGACAATAGCACTCTGCGTATTCTAACCCCGGACGATTTTATGAGGTAATTCGCGAGGAGGCTCAGATCTCCGCCGCTATAAAGATCATATCATTATCTGTAGATTCCGACCGATGGGCGGAGGGTAGTGGGTTCGATTGTCCCGCGTTCACGACAACTGAAAATTACATCTGTCTCATTTCACATACCGAGCTTAAAGTTTCCATGTTTCGCTATCTTCACACACGACGCTTTCGACATTGCCGATCGTAGCAGTTTGCAGGATGCGTGTCACTTATGAATCTAGAATAACTAGAATGATTGAGTCGTTCGAGCATCCGAGCGGTGTGTGGGAGGTCATGGGTCTATTCCCGTGGGAGACTCAAATTTATTCTTTTATCCTACCTTTTTACGATGGGAATATAACGAAGCATTTTAACAACGCAAACAAAATTTACGCGTGTACCTTTGCTGGAAATAATGGTGTCTCAAAATACGAATACCGTAAAACAGTGTGATAGAAATTAACCAGGACTTAAAGAGTCTGACCCACCCACTTTGCATTGCGCGCCTGTTGTTGTTTACGAGCCCAGAGGCCCACAAAAAGTATTGTAACACGATGACGCTTCTTTCAAAAACAGCGATCGTTCAAATATAACAAACTGAAGAGAAGCGATAAGACTTGTTTTTAGCATTCATATCGCGATGCAAACAGATTTTACTTCTCGGTCGCTAGATCACTGGCTTCTTTGGGGGCCCCAAAAATGGCGGATTGACTAAGGTGAGAAATCTGTTTGCATCACGATGTGAATGATAGAAACAAGTCTTATCGCGCCTTATAACTTCTCTTCAGTTTGTTATCTTCGAACGATCGCTGTTTTTGAAAGAAACGTTATCGTGTTACGATAGTTTTTGTGGGCCTCCGCGCTCGTAAACAACAACAGGAGCGCAATGCAAAGTGGGTGGGTCAGATTCTTTAAATTAAGGCGCATACAATTAACGCCATCTTTTGAAATTCGCTTTAATAACATGCATCGTTAACTTCCTGTAATAAGGTACGCTGGTGCAAACAGAAAATTGCAGCCTCCCATATCAAGTCTTTTTTTTGTGAAGCAATGTTTTTGACGTATAGTTTTGCTTTTTGTTTGCACCTCTGTTTTGGTCATCGTTATCTTGTTTCTCGCTTTATCGTTGTTCATTATGATACAATGGCTCGTCAGTGAAATCATTTTTGACTGATTTAATGTGTTTTTATTTCAGCCGCCTGCTGAATAACACCGAACTGATCAGCGAGGTCTTTAAAAAATGGAACATACGCGTGCCTTTAGACGGGACAGCGGAAGCGTCCACAGGCTCAAGGAAGGAGTTCAGTGCTGTGATTGCCGCCATGCTGGTGCTTTCTGTCGGTATCGGAGTGGCAGGAATGATTGGAATTATCTTCACGTGTCGCAAGAAGAAACGGTAAGCTTAAATGAGCAAGATTTGATTGATTTCTAGAGCCGTCAATTTCTCGAATTTCCCAATAACTCGAATCAAAAGTCGTTCCCCTTTCCCTCAGTCAAACACTATAATTTTGCCCCTGATTTCTTGAACCAATTTTCGTTTCCCGTGGACAGTACTTCTCTGTAATTTTACCCCCGATTTCTCAAACAATTTTCTCTTCTCTTGGATAGTGCTTCTCTGTAGTTTAACTCCTGATTTCTTGAACCAATTTTCGTTTCCCTTGGATAGTACTTCTCTGTAATTTTATTCCTGATTTCTTGAACCAATTTTCGTTTCCCTTGGACAGTACTTCTCTGTAATTTTACCCCTGCTTCCCTTATCTCGTATCCAGATTTTTGCTCACTTCGCAGGAAAAGTGAGAAGATCTAGGTACGAGATTGCATCTTCCCAGCCGACGCCATTACGTTCGTTTCGTACGACAACACGGCACTCCACACTTTCAAAAGTACGATAAGCCTAATCCAGGATCACCTATTTCGGGTTTACATCTTTTCAGTGTGGTTTTCTGTTTATATTTTTTTCTTCCCTGTGTTTTGTTGAAGTGGACCAATCTCAAACTCGACAAAACATTAGCAATAACAAACCTCTTTTGGGCAAGAGAAGTTAAATCTTGATCAACATCGAACCCTGGGTTAGTGTTAATCGCATTTCTAGCAACCCTGCCCAGGGCAAAATAGTTTGGTGAATCGTTATCCAAGTTAGTCTGGAACTGCGAAAGCCGAGGAGGGACATCAGACTTCCGACTTCCGACTTCCGACTTCCGACTTCCGACTTCCGACTTCCGACTTCCGACTTCCGACTTTCGACTTCCGACTTCCGACTTCCGACTTCCGACTTCCGACTTCCGACTTCAGACTTCAGACTTCAGACTTCAGACTTCAGACTTCCGACTTCCGACTCTTCCGACTCTTCCGACTCTTCCGACTTCCGACTTCAGACTTCAGACTTCAGACTTCAGACTTCCGACTTCCGACTTCCGACTTCCGACTTCAGACTTGAAAACGTCATAGACATGCCTACACAGACTTCCCTATGTGGTTTACGGGGCAGCGACGCGTGAGCCTTTAAAGTTTTGCTCTGACGAGTATGTCTTTAAGCGAATTACCTCTTTTGTATGATATGATCGGAGGCGGTTTGGAAATTGTTTTCAGCAGTGGCTGATTTTGGATGAGACTCCATTGTTGCATCAGTATTTGTTTTAAATTTTAAAGTGAAAATATAAAATGTGACAGGCCAAACACGGCTCCCGCTGGTCGCTAAATGTAAGCCTTCAGTCTGTTAACGGAGGATTTTACACTCTCTAGAGCCGTTACAGTAATAATCTTTATGCCATTGTGTTTGCTAGCTCTGTGGCATATTTCGTTAGGTTTATCAGCTCATGTTTGTCGAAAGATTCATAATAGCCTTTAAAAGAATGTTGTAGTATTTAATGTGTATCGAATCAGTGGATCTCCAACCGTCATCCTGTTTATCTGAAGTGGCGGTTAGTTCGTTGGATAACGTTTCGTTACCACAGTTCTCTAAGATCCGAGTCTTTTGAAGGCTACTGCAGTCTCTAAGCATTGAGAGCGATGGTTTCTTTGAGTTGTTTTTAAGCTCCCCTTAGTTTGAGTGTTTGAAAGTCATTTATTGGGTACTCATGTTTCGCTTATATACATCGCCGAAAGTGATGCCACTAGAGTGGTTGTGATTTGCGTTCTGGGAGCTAAACTTTACCTCCATTATTTTTGTCATCATTTTCATTTGTCACGGGTGTTTCAATAAACTTTAGCCCTTTTGCTAACATGATGACTTGGTGGTCAGTTAATGTATTTTTTCACCTTTCTGTAATCATTCGCTTCTGCATTGCATTTTTTCTACGCTTTTTGCGTTTTTTATTCTTGGATAGCCTTTCTGTTTCATTGGGTTTAGCGACTGATTGTTCAGAGATGACTCTGTTGTATTTTTCAACATGTTTCATGTTTATTACAACAACAACTCGGAGGTCAGCGGAAATCAAGCCAAGGCTGAAGTCTGAAGTCTGAAGCAAAACTTTAAAGGCTCACGCGTCGCTGCGCCGTAAACCACATAGGGAAGTCTGTGTAGGCATGTCTATGACGTTTTCAAGTCTGAAGTCTGAAGTCTGAAGTCGGAAGTCGGAAGTCGAAAGTCGGAAGTCGGAAGTCGGAAGTCGGAAGTCGGAAGTCTGAAGTCGGAAGTCGGAAGTCGGAAGTCTGAAGTCCCTCCTCGGCTTTCGTACTGGAACAGTTAGACGGTATGGAGTGTTAGTTCAAAATGAAAAACGGTGCTGTTTGGCTGAAATTCTTCTCATTAAAGCTCTTTTCTTTGCTATATTTTTGTAGTCAGAAGACTGTTTACAAGACAAGTAATGATGGAGAATTACCGTTTACACCAGCAACGGCCTGGTAGTAAGTACAAAAGATTGATTTCTTTTCAAAAAACCTAAACTAGATCACGAATTGCAAAGAGGCACCCCGTACCAACAAAACTGATACTTTCAGTAACCTGCTGATTTAAGTCAGATTTGAGTGTGTTATTAGAAATGTTGGAAGAATATTTACGGAGTTAAACCTTATTACTAACAACGTGATGCTTTGTTCATTTCTTAGTTGTTTGATTTTTATTTCAGTTCTATGGATATTCCCGGCATTGAAGCATTCATTGATTCCAAGGCTGATGGAACTCGACAATCCCGGTAAATATATTAACACTTAACGACAGATCCCGAATTTTGTTTCCCGAGAATCTCAATGTTTCTCGAGTCAGGGCCTAGGGAAACATTGCGATTCGAACAAAATTAGCTGGTTTCCCGAGGAACCAGTTATTAAGTAATTTGTTATACAGCACAAGGAAGACTTTATAGAAGAACGGCGGTCGTCAGTCAACATTCGCGGGTACCAGTGCACTGTTACCCTCTGGCGTCATAGAATTTGCAATGTTGCCTGCTCAGAGACTTGGCGGGAAACAGGTTTGTGGTTAGATGACATATGACCTCGAAGTAGCCAATGAGAGCGCGTGCTGTGTGGGAAAAATTCTAGCGATATAACAATTCCAGTTATGCTACAAAATAAAAACCGCATGCTATATTAATTAAACCCTGTATCAACTGTACCGACTATAAAAATTTGTTGAAAAGCTAGTTATTGTGACGTGCCACACCTGGCCTAGACATCACCAGCTATGCTGATTCAAATGTATTTCAGTCTGTTAGTAGAAATGATATTAAAAAATTTCCGCAATTATACCTTATTATACCTGACACTGTGTTTTGTTTTTTTTCTTTTTCTGTCTTGTCTGATCTTGTTCCAGCTCCACGGATATTCCCGGCATTGAAGCATTTGTTGACTCCAGGGCAGATGGAACTCGACGTTCTCTGTAAATATGTTTACAGTTTTTTACTAGAACTGAAATTAAAATTAAATCCCTAAGGTCCAAATCAAATTGTATTTCTCGTTCGTCGAAGGTTTTTAAATATTATTATGCTGGATAAGTTAACAACAATCCACCTTAAGGGGAGAGGCGGTTTAACAATAAAATCATAGTACGATATTATTATCACACCCTCTAATTAATGGTTCGCACCTTCTCCTCTCTTGCTTGCACCCGCTCATCACTGACTCCCACCTTCTCATCATTTGTTTTTACCCTCTCATCACTGGCTCCCACCTTCTCATCATTGGTTACCACCCTCTCATCACTGGCTCCCACCTTCTTATCACTGGCTCCCACCTTCTCATCATCGGTTTTTACCCTCTCGACACTGGCTCCCACCTTCTCATCATTGGTTACCACCCTCTCATCACTGGCTCCCACCTTCTTATCACTGGCTCCCACCTTCTCATCACTGGCTCCCACCCTCTCATCACTGGCTCCCACCCTCTCATCACTGGCTCCCACCTTCTCATCACTGGCTCCCACCTTCTCATTACTGGCTCTCACCTTCTCATCACTGGCTCGCACCCTCTCATCACTGGCTCACACCCTCTCATCACTAGTTCCCACCTTCTCATCACTGGCTCGCACCCTTGCATCACTGGCTCACACCCTCTCATCACTGGCTCCCACCTTCTCATCACCGGCTCACACCCTTGCATCACTGGCTCACACCCTCTCATCACTAGCTCCCACCTTCTCATCACTGGCTCGCACCCTTGCATCACTGGCTCACACCCTCTCATCACTAGCTCCCACCTTCTCATCACTGGCTCGCACCCTTGCATCACTGGCTCACACCCTCTCATCACTGGCTCCCACCTTCTCATCACTGGCTCACACCCTTGCATCACTGGCTCACACCCTCTCATCACTAGCTCCCACCTTCTCATCACTGGCTCGCACCCTTGCATCACTGGCTCACACCCTCTCATCACTGGCTCCCACCTTCTCATCACTGGCTCGCACCCTTGCATCACTGGCTCACACCCTCTCATCACTGACTCCCACCTTCTCATCACTGGCTCACACCCTTGCATCACTGGCTCACACCCTCCCACCACTAGCTCTCACCTTCTCATCACTGGCTCACACCCTCTCATCACTGGCTCCCACCTTCTCATCACTGGCTCACACCCTTGCATCACTGGCTCACACCCTCTCATCACTAGCTCCCACCTTCTCATCACTGGCTCGCACCCTTGCATCACTGGCTCACACCCTCTCATCACTGGCTCCCACCTTCTCATCACTGGCTCGCACCCTTGCATCACTGGCTCACACCCTCTCATCACTGACTCCCACCTTCTCATCACTGGCTCACACCCTTGCATCACTGGCTCACACCCTCCCACCACTAGCTCTCACCTTCTCATCACTGGCTCACACCCTCTCATCACTGGCTCCCACCTTCTCATCACTGGCTCCCACCTTCTCATCATTGGCTCGCACCCTCTCATCACTGGCTCCCACCTTCTCATCACTGGCTCGCACCCTCTCATCACTGGCTCCCACCTTTTCATCACTGGCTCACACCCTTGCATCACTGGCTCACACCCTCTCATCACTGGCTTCCACCTTCTCATCACTGGCTCGCACCCTCTCATCACTGGCTCACACCCTCTCATCCCAACATGAACTCGACGCAGATATCCTCCATTCCAAGTTATACTGATAGTTTGCTTTTTGTCACAGGAGAAAGAAAACGAAGTATACAGTTAAAAAAGATCCAGCACCTAGTTCTTCGGTATGTTTCTTTGCAAGCGTATGCATGTGTGGACTGTCTGTCTGTCCGACTGACCTACTGAATGACGGACTTACTTACTGGCGGACCGACCGAACGACCGAGTGACTGAGCCTCACCCCACCACCACCACGTTGATTTGTCAAATCCCAAAAATTTATACGAGGTACCTTTCTTAACTAGCACATAAACACGGCCTCCGTCCATAAACACGCCAAAAAACAAAACAAAAACGAAAACGAGCTCAATATCCCGCCATCTTGGCCGAGCAAGCTTGGTCAATAACCAAGAGGTGGAGGGTGGGTTTATCTTGTGAGCTCCTCCGTACTTTGGTTAAGTTGAAAAGCAAATGTTCTGATTCCAACTGATGTGCTTTTGTGATTTTTTTTTTTCAGAATGATTCCACATTGTTACGAACTCCACTGTAAGTAACAATTAGAGTACATCCGTTACTTTGGTTTTGAGTTTTTTAATTCTGAGAGTCAGTGAGTAATTGCTATCATAATATAATTTATTTCTAATGAAAAATTAACAGGCCATTTTCTAGTTGTCTTTTCTGAATTATAAATGAACAAAGAAAACCATAACCGTGAAGTTTAGATACCCAGTCTTAATTAGCATAGATTTTTACGATTTTATTTCTCCGCTTACTCCTTAGTTTTTGTTTTGATTGAGAAGACATATGAAACAGTCGAGACTACTTCATTGGCTATCCCAACACCTCGAATTTCTCGGTGTTTGGATATCCCGATGAAACGCTGTCTCTCGTGTTTGATATATTAGTTTAAAATGAGGTCTTGTCCTGAGCCTTTCAAATGAACTTGATTATAAGTAATGAGTTAGAGAAGTAAGCTTGAATCTCATGAGATTGAACATGAGCGAAACTCATTTTCGTTATATGGAAGGGTGTGCAACAAGCCTCACTTTGAAAAAGAGGCAACTTGGAAAACGGCCTCTTCTCTTGGGTTCAGTATATTTAATTAACTAAAAATCGTTCTTCCCACAGAAGAGGAAGTGCCACGTACAAACTGAAAAATCAGGAAAGGAGTCAAGATGAAGAGGTAGGTTTTATTTTAACGATGCAGAGGGTGACCAAAATCGAATTCCTCCTAGCACGGTCAATACTAAATGAATTATATTTAAGTCTCCTAAGGTATTGGTCCGCAAAAATTCAAAACCGAGACCGGAAAGGAAAACTTTTAGTCAAGCCGAGTAGGGTTGCACTAGTTGGAGGTAAAGGTCGGTGTTTGACACTTTGAGAAATGAAGTTGACCAGAGACCAGATACATCAGTGTTTTGTTTAGCCACTGCACGTGTTTTTGCATAGAGTAGTAAAAGGGAAAATAGTGCTCGTATTCCGCGCTATCACCGTAATAACCATGCATTTGAGACGGATTATAAAAATATCGACCTCGATCCATGGCGAAAGAACGCGAATTGAAAACTCCCGCGCTTGTTTAAGTAGATCGTGTTTCACTGACAAGCGTTGACAGTTACCGCTGTGATTCCTATTGTTTAGCTCGACTTTTCGAAAATCTGCCTTGCCCCACCCAAGCACGACGGCGTGTTTGATGTTTTGGCCGATTTGCAAAGTTTTTGCCGGCCGGAAAATTTAGGGTCGCACTAGGCAAAGTGGCCCGATGACAGATTTCTACCGCAAAGTAAACAAATTCTGGCAAAACTTTGCCAAGTGCGACCCATACCTAAGTAAGAAGACAAATGATCTGCAATTGTCGGTGTCGCGTCTTAAAAAAAATCTTCAACTTAAATGTTCATTATCTGTCTCAATCGTCCCTTATCTTAACCATTTCTGTTGCCCCTGTGTGGTTATTATCACCTTGTTGGTGTGTTTCCAACTATGGGAACTATTATTTTAAGTTTTCCTCTGATTTCAAAGTAATTTTGAGCAGGACAAAACATTGTGACATGGTTTTCTCGAAGCACTCGGTCTGGTGGGTAGTTAGAAAATAAAAAATCGAACAAGTTTTCTTCTCTTCACCTCACTTATAAGGACCTAAGCACTACTTTCAACCCAAGCTGACTTCGGAAGATTGACAATCGCGAGGACGTTTTGAAGATGCACAGAAGCTCAGGATCATGGCGGTAGAGTCTGCACGTGCACTGAAGGTTCTGTTCCTATAAATACTTCTCAGGTTGTTTGCACTTCACTCCAAGTTTTTAGTCAGTTCGACGGTTGGCTTATTCTTCATCATTGTTTTATTTCTACAGAAAAAGGAATCTGTTGCTTTAAATCATTACGAGTTGGCTCCAAGTCCTCGCATTGACCGCAACGAAGAAAACGAGGGGTGTGACACGATAGGCAGGCTCACAAACAAAGCCGCGACAATTACACAACACGTTGAAAGCCATGTGAACGCTGCCTTCGATCGCAGTCAAGGTGAAGACAAGAGTGAAGAGAAACCAAGAGATCTTCGAGAGATTTCTAATTCCGTGGTTACAAAGCCAGGCAAAAGCAGTGAAAAAGGCAAAGAGCGAAGGGTAAGGTTTGATTTGGGGGCTAAAGAGAAGAAAGGCAGACGAGTAGCCATGGGAAATATTCCGGATATAATTGTGATCAGTGAAGAAGCAGGAGGGAACTTGGCGTTTGACGAAAATGGGAAGAAGCGAGCGTATGGCGAAGAAGCTAGCGAAGATAACGATAATTTGCCAACTAATCTGAGCTCCATTTTTGAGGACTCAAGGAAAAGAACCGCCACATTGCCCTCTGTAAGCGATGATGAGGGAACAGTAGTGGAAATTTAATACCCTGTTGTTGTATTAGCTGAGGGAGAATGGGGTTCTTATTCGTTCAACTTGTTCCCAGTGTAAACTAAGTAGACATTGATCAAACTAAACCGGCTGAAAACGGGTTTTGCAATAGAACACGACATAAATTTCGCGAATTCTTCTTTCGATTTCAGAATCCCGTTCGAATCCCTTTGAAGCCCTGATTTTTTTTCAGGCTTCTAAGTTATTCCAGTTGCTTAAATTGGAAATTCACTGCGAAGATCACATATCACCTTCAGAACATCTTTAATTGGTTAAGGATTCATTTTGTTTCATAATTTTCTACGTAAATCTCATGACTGTCGATTCTTTTGCCATACTACAGTTGTTTGCGTCAATGTATTATTATATTCAGATCTTCCACATGCCTGGCAACACGTTCACTTATCAGCAGGTTGGTTGTAAATTAAGGTGGCGCTGCACTTGCACAGAACCTGCAGTAATTTTAAACACTTGTTCTACTTGACATCTGTACTTTGAGCTTGTTAACCCACCTTATATTAAGATATTCTGACTGGTAACTTCAATGTCGTTCTAATATAACTTACACCGGCGTTACCTATAAGTACAATGGGACAGGGAAGATTGTCCGTTTTCTGGAGGTGTCCGTATTATAGACGTAGAGTTTATACGAATTTTTGTGTCTTTCGTACCAGGTGAACTGTCCGTTATAGGGAGGTGTCCGTATTATAGAGGTGTCCGCAAGGAGAGGTAAATGATCGATTAAGCGCCGCGGCGCTTATTTCAACTACCGTTAAAACACTGAGGGGAATATAGAGAGAATTAAGTGAGGCGCGTACTAGTATGCACAATTTAATACAAAATTATTTCGAATGAAATACAAGAGGTAACATGAACATAGTTTCTCATGCAGTCTCTGGTCGTGGTCTTATTTCTCAAGCGATATGGTTTTTATATCTCTTTATATCGAGCGCCATTACAAAGGTGGGGAGTTTATTTATAAATACCCAAATTAGCGCCGCGCTTATTCGAGAGCGGCGCTTATTACCGTATTTTCTCAATTAAACGCCCCCGGCGTTTATTTCAAAATTGGCCTTGTGGACCAGGCTTTATTTGAAGCCGGCGTTTAATCAGGGCCCGGCGTTTATTACTGAAGTGCACTTTTCCGTCATTCTTTCATACTGATTTATTGTAACCCATCCTACGAGATCTAGGGTAGTTTGTCGACGCGGAACGAGTTTTCCCTTCGTTCCGCCCTAACAAACTGTCCCTGAGTCTGTGCATTATCAGTAATGAGACCTTATGACAACACGAACACGAATATGTTATGTTTTATTTTGTTATTCAGCTTCCACTCTTGTTGCTTCGAACGCAAATAAAAGGCGGGGCCTCGATTAAACGCCCCCGGCGTTTATTTAAAAAACAACCGTTTTGACCCGACGTTTATACGAGGCCGGCGTTTAATCGGGGTCCGGCGTTTAATTGAGAAAATACGGTAAGTTATTTTCGGTAAAGCTGCGGCGCTTATTCGAGAGCGGCGCTTATTTACGTAGCGGCGCTTAATCGATCATTTACGGTACGTGCAAATGCGCACCAGCGCAACAAAATGCTAGGGGACAACCTGCGCTGGACTAATATTCCAACCCAGGGGAGTGGCAGTACCCCAGCGCTTATTAGACACTTAGCTCTCAGATTTTTTGGCGGATTAGAACACACGTCACCTTTGATTCCTTCTTATCGTGGTCCTAAGCCAAGTCATGTCGAAGTATGACAACAGGTCAGTCAAACGTTTGAGCTGCCGACATTAACTAACTCACCCCCTGTTAGTCTATCTATGATTTCCCTAGTAAGCTCCCGTGGGGAACCAAAATGCAATCATTGAAAATTTGCCGACTGGATCCGACTTAACACGAGTCTAATTTCGCGTCACCGAACAACAAAATCCCTAAGGACAGTTAGCAAAAGCTTCATTGTCTTACGCAATCCTAACTATAACATTAGGCAAAGTTTGATACGTTCGCATAACAGTACCACTCTTAGGACCTCGCCCGACAGACTAGAGAGCTAGTTAACGACACACAGCTATTTGGGTGGCGATAATAAAAAGCTATAGGCAACTGAAAAGCCAATGCAAACAAGTTATTAATAACAAAATATGGTCGAAAACTAGAGCGCTTTCCATTTGTATATTAAAAACCGGTACGAATTTCCTGGCAAATGGACAGTGGAAAAGTGTTAAAGACCGTTCCATTTCATTTCCATCGTAACAACCGCATACTTAATCGAGGAGCATGGTAATAGTGCGAATATTATCAGGCCCGTAGCCAGGATTTTGCATGGCGGGGGGAGGTATCCTCCCCCAGGAAATTTTGAAAAAATAGGTTATCTTGGACTGCATTTCGTGCGTTTTGAAAACAGTATGTTAGGAAACAAGGCAGGTAAAAGTGAAGGACATTAGGTAGAATGTATCGTTGAAATTAACCTACAATCACACAATTTGGTCCAAAATATACCGCACGAATGTACAGATGATGGACCTCAAACCCAAAGGACCATATTGAATGTAAATAGTCGAAGCACAGAAATACCATTTCCCTTTCTTTCTTTATTGATTTATTTTGATAATTCTTTTTTTTAACAATAGGCGGACTTCCAAGGTTCGTGGGGGAGGGGGGGGGGGGGGACGCACCCATCGCACCCCCCTCCCAACGGGCCTGATTATGATAACACAAATCACATCACTACATAATAACACTTCTTCACTTCCAATAACTGGATTTCTTTTTTCATGTAAAATAGGGCACATTATACTTGAAAAAACTGAAGGTTTTCAAATCAAGAGCAATTCAATAAAAAACAAATGTAAAGATGTATCAGAAGTATGATCCTAGTCTTGTGCCATAAAGAAAGTCTTCAGAGTGCAAACGCAACAGTTTGAGTAAACATTGTCCAGTAGCTCGATGCGTAATCATCAATTGGCATATAAAAACCGCTATGGTCTACTGCTGTCACACCCGATCTGTTTGCAAGCATTCCAACATAAACGTCGTCCATTCGATATGGCTTCATGACATCAAATAACGGAACCAGACATTCGATGACATCATACGACATAACAAAGCCAGCACCACTACAGAAATCTGGATAGTGTGTATGATTGTATTCTTCGTAACTGACGTTCCATTTCCCTTCTCGACGTACTTTAGGGTTGTGGTGAAGTCTGCCCATAAAAAGTCCTCGTTTAGGTGTTGTTTTCCTTTGCAAGAATTTTATCAAATCTTTGGTGTTGACCAGCACATCATCGTCTGTTTTTAGGAGGAACAAAAAATTACAATATCTGGCTGCCCATTCGAAGGCCATCTGTATTTTCAAACTCTGGTTCCAGTAATGTTCATAATAGTCCGCACCTATGATGTCGTCGTAGATGTTATTTTCCGTTTGGAGCATATCGGAATGTGTTTGATTTGTTGTTTGACCAAGGAGAAAGTATGTCTTCCACTGAGGGGTTGTATTGTTATCAGCACCCCAAGTTTGACGAATTAAATTTCTCCTTTCAAAATTTGCTGGTGCAGACGAGACCAAGATAAGCAGAAAATAGTTTCGTACGCAGGCACTCTGGGTTATCAAAGTAGTTTTGTGTTGGGGATTTGTTTTCCAAGATTTGCAATCGTGACGAGGGATGAAACTGTTGGAAAAAGTAGGAGGCGCAGTTGAGCGGGAAGGCAGAGGCTTAATTGATGAAGTGATCAGTGACCAATGTAGTTATCAAAGCAGCTGCTATTATTCCAACAAGACGAAGCTGCCTTTTCATAAAAGGCAACATTTTCCAGGGCAGTATAACTAGACAGTGTTTTAACTTGCGATACATATTTCAGGTATGACATAAGTTGAATACAATTCTCACTTGGCACTGAAGCTACAAAGTCTTCGTTCCGTGCTAGAGCCCCTCCTATGAATAGGATTAAATTGCATTAGGTTGAATGAAGCAAAGGAAAGAACTGACTGAGCAGGGGATATTCAGTTTTACAGCTATAATTAGACATTTCACGGTTTCTGAGAATTCACGGGAGAAAAGACGTAGCTCTTGAAAAATTTGACGAATATCGGCATTGTCGTTTGCTGTTGTTTTAAGTTTTAGTCTAAGATCACTTTAGTGTTGGAAGTAAGAAGTTGTATAGTAATCTTGGCGTCCTTCATTCACCATTCAAATTGTTTTGGAGTGTTCTTGTGATACTAGTCCAGTGTATAGATTTTTAAAGGGACAGGGTCCCGATAGCCTGCGTGCAAACGTCTCTGAAGCAAAGGAAATGGAGACGTCTGTACGCAGGCTAGGTCCCGACCGATTATCGAAAGTGCTCTTTCCTAATTTCTATATTACATTGCCAAATGTCACCAAACATAGAACTAACTGATTGGTTAAAGAGATTACACAGAGCAAAACAGAACAAGTATTTTGGTTAAAAAGTACAAGATTACAAGGATAGCTAGGGTGAGAGTAAAGGTCGTTCTTTTCTCGGCGGGTAAAAAAGCCGTCTGCTCTCGCTGAAGTTATAATTATCACTAGTGACATACAGCTATTTCAATTAACGTTGTCGGATTAAATCTTCAAACCTACGAGTCAAGACCGAATGGTGCCATGGGTATTTACTGCAATTTGAATATCACCATTGAGGAAATCTACCAGTTTGTATTTTTGCACGTGGAATATTTGTTTTTCTTTCCGTGAAACCTTTCTTGTATCTTTTCTTTCGCCGTTATGTGGTTTGGATTATTCTTTTTAAATGAAATGAGGCGAAAAAGGATCTTTTCTACACATGTCTGAAGAGAAAGGAAACGAAAAACGTCTCGTTTGCTATATCGCTGTATCTCATTAGTATTCAGCACGCGTGGAACACTCTTTCTTCGCCCATACTACCCGGGCCATACTACCTTTCGGTCTTGTCTTTAAGCTTTGAGCTTCAATCCGACAACGTTAATTGAAATAGCTGTATCGGTATTTATCAATGTCCGGTTTCGAGTGTTTGTTGTTGTTACAGCTGACACTAGCTGCTGTAGCTTTGCTACGAGAAAGCTATAGTTTTATTCTTCGCCAAAATTCGATATTTCCTAGAGCCATTGGATTTGAAAGAAATTCTTAAATCTCTCTCCTATTCCGAATAATCTCTTACAAAAATATCATTTTACAAGTCGCTTTCATCGAAGAAATGTATCTCCACGCGGTCCGCCTTTGTTGTTCAAGTTTCTCACGCCTTGGGAATCAGAGTCCTGTTTGTGCCGTGCTACAGTCGAACGTAATGCATCAGTCAATTCCAGCAGTGCCCATCCTCTCCCCCCCCCCCCGGGCTAACCCCCGGGCATAATCATTTTTTAAAAAAAAAAATGGCAAATTCCCCGGGGTGGGGATGAAGGAACCGGGCAAATGCCCCGCTCCCGGGTTGATTGTTTTCAATTTCTCGATAGGTGATATAAGAATATTATACAAGTTGTCTGAGTTGTTGCTTCTTAGCAATGAAGAAATATCTAAAATTGAGATATATAGAGAGAGCAACCATTGGAACTAAAACTGCACTAAATCGCACCAAATCGGTTAAAAAACCACACAGCACACAAAAAAAGGAGCGCAAGAGTTCAGGTGAGCAGTTTTTATTGTAATTCAACGGTTAATTTTTCGTTCTTTTCGGCTTTATTTCTTTCCCCATACAAACTCTTATAAATATGCAAATTGCTCGAATTACGTAACAATGCAAAGGTCAACATGAAAGCTACTCATATATCGAGCTTGGGCTACCTGTGCTCAAAAGCAAAATAAATCAATAACACAACAGGTCATTTTACTCACCACATGAAGTATTCCCGTTTGTGTATTTTCCTTTCAACGTTCCGCTATTATATTACAGTCGATCGGAGGATTCTTGGTTCCGCCGCATCGACGAATACTAAGCTAAAGCCTGATTTATCGACAGTGACCGAGCCACAAGCCAAACATATGTCAATATCAAGCACACGAGCTCAGTTTTTGCCCACAGGCAGACCACCCTATGTGTTTGTGGTTAATTATTATTTGTTGAGGGTGACGAATAAAGCTCCGAAAATTACATATCTAAAACTACATTTCGCTCTGAATATCTCACTATAGTTAAATGAAATGTTAATCGACTCATGTGTCGAGTTTTTTTGCCTGCGCGGGCCATTTCAAGCGCCTTTTTACTAAATTACTTACCGGCCTTCGGCCGAAAGTAATTTAGTAAAAATTACTTACTTAAGGTGGCTCCATATTTATTCCGGGCGCACTTGTCCATGACAAACTTTGCGTTATAACTTTTTAGGCTTTGACGCGATGGCGGTGAAACTTTGGGAAAATGTTCACCTATCATTCGGTAATAGTAATATGAAATTCGATTTAACTGGATAAAAATATTTTTGATATTACTGGCAATTAATTGGACCCCACTTTTTACAAACAATCGAGTCTAGAAAAAAATTTTGCTGTTAGATTATGGCTAAACTTCTAAAATCAGCTTATATTGACTAAATACATATTATAGTCAAGTTTTAGAAAAATCGTCGGAACAGAATCGCTGAAATATTAAGGTCACCTAAATTCGACACTTAAATTCTATTGAAATGTTCTTTTCTTGGCGCCTGTTGTGAAAACAAGCTACGAACCCAAATTTCTGCAAGAAGCATCCCCAATGCTTGCTAAATCAATGTGCCTCGCCGATTTGCGATCGTGACAACCGTTAAAAAGTATTTGCTTTCCCGGTAAACATTACAAAATGATCGAAAACCTTCTCAAACCAACAAAGTTACATTTGTCATAAATTTTTCAAAATTACACCGCAGTTTTGTGTCAAACTCCGGCCAAACAAACTTCAGGATACTGCAATGTTTTTGCATCGATTTTTGCTGCTGTACGATGCTGTAAATTGGAGAATTTATGTTGGGATTTCAAGCGGCTCCGTGACTGTTCTCTGGCCAAGCGGACGAGCAGTTTTTGTTTATGTAGTTCTGAATACGAAATGAGCACGTGCGTTATTTATTGCACGAATTCGCACCTTTTCAAGGGGGGTGTATTTGATATGCGCGCTCAGGAGGGGAGGGAAGATGTACGCTCAATGAAAGTAACAATGAGGTGTATTGTAATTTATTTCCCTGCACTATTCCGCACGGGCTTTTCTCAAATCAAACATTGAATGATCATGACTTAGAATCACATGAAAAAATTCAGGCCTTCCCTCACCTCCCGGGCTCATCGAGTCGGTGCGCATATCACGCGCCCCACCTTAACTTGAAATGCGATTTTTTAGTGACAGGTTTGCCACCCATTTTGTCTTTTGGAGAACGTGCGCAATTAAAATCGCCTCCAATTATTATATTTTCTTGAGCGAATTCTTGCAACAGCTGGTTTAGTTTTGAAAAAAACGTTATTTGCTAATTAATGTCATTTGGAGCGTAAATATTGACAAGAACAATGGATTGTTGATAATTAACCTAGGCCTGCCATTCTTATCAGAACTAACTCTTTCGATTTTACACTCTAGCGAGGGGTTAATTAATTGTTTTATTTCCTCCTATTTGCGGGGACATTAATAAACAGCGAAACAATGCCAACGAAACAGCGAAACACCGAAAAAAGATCGAAATCCAACATCAGGTTAAATCACGGTTCACACTGGCCGATTAAGTGAAGTGAAGTGCCGGGTCGCTCAACCTTCGATGACGAGAAAAAGTTCGCGCGGTAAAAACGAGCTTGCATAAACGCGTTGGATTAGGACAAAGAAGGCATCAAATAAAACTTGTTATTTTCGACGAGAATCTTAGGGAGACTTTTGCTTTTTGTACACACCGTAACTAAAATGCACCGAAACTTAGTCGTGTTTATACTCACATCCTTGTCTGTTTGACCTGCCGCGGCCGTTACGATCTATTGTTACTGGCATCGCCAGCGCTATTAAACGGCGTGACACACCAGTGGCGGATCAGATATATCCAGGGGAGGGGCCCGGGGGCCAGGGCCCCCACCTTATTTTTAAGGAAATAGCCCATTTTCTTTGAAGTGCCGCAATTATCTTCGTAGAATTCAACATTCATAGTCAAGCGGCCCCCCTCCTTAGCTGAAGGTCTGGATCCGCCACTGCACACCACTGTGGAAGCAAAGTGAGGCAGTTCAAACAGAGAAGGATGTGCACACACGAATAAGTCTGGGTAGAACGTACGGTTTATTCTAGGTGTCTCGAAAACGAAGACTCCATTAAACAACCAAATACCTCCAAAACTCAAAGACAAAGGAACCCCTAAAATTCTATCCGAAAATAACAAATTTTATTACCAGCTTCCAAATCAAACACCAGACAAACTAAAAACTAAAAGGGTGATCGTTCGTCTTGTGTCATTGAATTGAGAATCCATTCAAAGTGCTTACCGCTGATTAAAATCGAGAAATGTAGCTCTTTGGAGCGAAGCTAAGCGACGAAAATTCCTGTGCCAAGGAGCAATTGTCACGCAGTTTGCTCCATTCTGATTGGACGATTCTAACAATTCCCTTTCATAAACAGCGTGACGTCTGCTCGGAATAGCCTACCATACAACGCCAGGAACGCGTTTTTATCCACAATTTTTGAATGAGAATGGCCAGAACGCCATTCCGTCCATCTTCCGTCCAAGATGGCGGATGGCAAGATGAGCGCTGCGGATTCAAATACCTCCCCACTGGCGAAAAAATCAGGTTACACTTTTTGCTTTTGGCAAATCCATTACAGTCTCCATACTTTCTTCCTTGCTGCGATAATGGCGGCTGCCATGGCAACCCCTTCGTCAGCCGCCATCAGTGTATTTGTTACACAATGTTCACTGGTGCTGGGACCGCGCATCTCGACGGGCGTTTTTTCGAGTTTCTTAATGCAGGCAATCCGAATTATTCCTAGCATTCTGTACCAACCATTCTCATTCCAGAATTGTGGGTAAAAAAACGCGCCCTAAATCTTTTACTCAGTTTAAAAATAAAATTAATTGCCTGATGTTTCGAATAGTGTAACACCCTCTTTGTTTAGGAATTTTATAGGAAAGTTATAATAAGAGTATATTCAGAGGTGGCGGAACGTTTTGAAGTGTGGGTGTGTGTGTTGGGGTGGGGGGGGGGGGGGGTGGGGCTCATCGTACACCAAGCCAAGTGCATCCCCCTACTCAAATTTACGTAGTTCGGTAGTTCGTTGACACCAGCAAAACCCTTTGCAATCTTAACAGTGTCCAGTGTGTTCGTAACTGATTTGTGGTAATGCTTAGGTAGGCAGTTGTTCAGACGATCCTGCTTCACGGTGATTCTTAGACAGTAAGTACTTGAGTCGTCGGAGGGCAGGAAATGTAAGCTCTGAAATCGCCGATGCAACGGGTAATGTCCGAATACACCCTTAACAATTTGTGGACCTCGGCCTAAGAGCGTTTTGAAGTTTGTTTAAAGCTTCGCACATTGTTCTTACATTTGTAACCTGACATACGTCGGGCAGAGCAGCTCTCACTGCATCTTGAAACGTAGCGGACAGGGGAGACTGTGCTCGCCAAAAGTTTCGTTGGGTGGGTGTGGGGGGGGGGGGGGGTGGCTACAGCCCCACCTCCTGCCCCCTCCTGCTACGCCGCCTACGATCTTCCTTGTTTTGTTTTCAATTATAAATATGTCAAATCAATAAGAAGTTACGGTTTAAGTAATGGTTACCAGCATTTTCGACTACCTTAGTACTACCACTGTTTATCAGCTCATGCCACATATAGGGGAATCCTTGCCGAGGTCGAGTCATCGTTTATATTTTGCCTCATAATCATACTACTTTGCGTAGAGAAGGCATCATGCTATGTACGAATTGACTCCAGATGTTTAAAGAGCTTTTGAAAGCTAATAATTGGCGAAATTTTCAGCCCCTTGCATGTAATATTGTAGGAGGGATTAGCTTTTAAAAACTGTAAAATATCTGTGGCAAAAGCACTGATGAGTCCATACATTCTTTGTAAAATTTGAGTTTTCAAACCCGCATCATATAAAAAGAATTTGATACATCGCCATGTTCTTTCAATAAAGCTTTATTTGTATGACTACAGCAAAGTATTGCAGTATTGCAAAAACTACTTAAATTTAATTACTTATTATTTAATTAATTAAAATATACTATAAAATAAATTCAAAAAATAAAATTCAAAAAAGGAATTACAATAATTGTTCATTTCAACCATTCAAAGGTGTGGTCATTGTAGCTAATTTATTTCTGAATTCAAAGCGCTTGTACTTATGAGGCAAATACTATATTTTAAACAAGGATTTCCATATTAATATCATGGGTGGCAAATTACTCCTTAATTTTGGCGCGAAATTTTAGCGCTAATTTGTAATTTCACATGTGAAATTACAAAATTGCCATGGCAACGTTTCCGATACTTCAGTGCCAAGATGGCGTACAGGATTTTAAAAGATGATCTTAAAGCTTAAACTTTGCACATTTTTGCTTGAATTTCACATTGGCCAGTTTGTTTGGTCGTCTTATAATCTTTTAGCGATAACATAAATGGCATTGAGCAGATTTTTGAGCGTTATACACGGGCATCGTTTCCAACCGGTTCGTTCATAACGATACAATACGGCAAGTTTAAAAACTACGATTGTAAGCGTAATTTGTCACCCATGATATTAAAAGGTAACCAAATGGTATACTCGTAAAATTAAGAAATAATTTCACTTGCGTTTTGTCAAAATTCTAATAATTTCCCTCGCCTGAAGGTTCGGGAAATTATTAGAATTTTGACAAAACGCGCGTGAAATTATTTCCTAATTTCACTCGTCACCATTTGACTACCCATGCTAATTAAACAACTGCCCAATCATAGGCATACATGTTGTCGTTTTCGTGATATAACGTGATATACGTGGGAGCGCGGTAGAAATAGAAATAATCCTAGTCGCTTCATGCTACGGAAACCGGGATACGCTCCAGCCTGATGGGCCACTAGGCTCGAATGCAGACTTGACCTAAGCAAACTACGACGGCAACGGCAACGAGAACGTCACCAAACAAAAGGTTTAATGAGCAGAACAATAGCTCTGCATTTGCCTTTAGCTCTTGCTACATTTCCTAGCCGTTCACTGGGAAACAACAACGCGAAATGACCAAATTCTGCGTATTTTGGACAACGTGAATCATGACGGTTAATTTTTTATTTTTTTCTATTTGGCTGTGAACGCTCTTTTTACGTACTCAGCTGGAGCTAGTTCTTACAACCGATAGATACACTGAATATATCTGGATAATTGCGAGATTTTCAAGTTAAATATAAATTTATTTTTCACTAGGCGTTGTCCTCGGCGTCGCCGTCGTCATTGCTTAAAGGGGCTTTGTCACGGATGTAAACAGATTTTCGAACAGCCGAAATTTATATTTCTGGCGTTGAGAACTTAAAAAGAATGGACGGCCATTTTTAATAACAATTGCTATATTAGAGAATTGAAACTGTTAGGAAGTGTCTTTGGCTGCGGATGGCTTAGACGAATTTGGATTGAAACTTGAAAAATCCAAGCTAAACTTTTCAAGTTGTTTCAGACATCGTGAAATAATCAATATTTATAGCTTTAGTTTGATTTCTATCCGCAAATTAAGATCATGTCTTCCTTTAGATGTTCAGAGATAATGTTTTCCATGGGTTAAGTTGCCTACCACTAATTTCAGAACTGTTCAGACCAAAAATCTGCGAAATCCCCGTGACGTAGCCCCTTTAAGCTCCCGGGGGGGGGGACTCCCATATGAAATGGACGGGGATGCTCGTCGTCTCGCCTAGGGGTGTAAATTTTGGATTTTGGTCTCGCTTAGGGTGTTCTGGGCAAAATGTCATTATTTTTAGCCGTCAAGATCTCGTTTAGGGTTGCACACGAAGAAATAACAAAAAAAAATTATATTTACTCTTTTAGGGGTCTGCATAAGCTTCGGTCACGCTCAGATTGGTCTCTTTTAGGGGGCCATTCCATATGGGAGTCCCCCCCCCCCCCCCCGGGTAAAGCTGCCTATTTTTGAATTGTGACCAGTGGAGTCATTAGGTCGCATTTTTTTTGGAAAGTAGTTAAAATTACTGGTGGCTCTAAACTAACAAAGCAAATCGATTAAAAAATGTAATAGAAGGCATTAAAAGTATGATCCAAGTTTAGTGCCATATTGATAATCTTTCGAGTGCATACGAAAGAGTTTGAGTAAACATTGTCCAATAGCTCGATGATGAACGAGAGTGTCTGACACAAAGTCACAATCATCGACATCATAACCGAAAGGGATAACAAACCAACTGTGGTGCACTGGTGTCACACCGGATCTATTTGCAAGCATTCCCACATAAACATCGTCCATTCTATATGGCTTGATTTCATCAAACATAGGAACTAAACACTCCACTACATCATATGACATAACAATACCAGCACCACTGCAGAAATCTGGATAGTGTGTATGATTGTATTCTTCAAAACTGGCGACAAATTTACTATCTAGATCTCGAGCGACTTGCGGATTGTAGTGACGTTTGCCCATATAAAGTCCTTGTCTAGGTGTCGATCTCCTTTGCAAGAATTTAATTACATCGTTGGTGTTGACCAGCACATCATCGTCTGCTTTGAGTAAGAACGAAAAATTACAATATCTGGCTGCCCATTCGAAGGCCATCTGTATCTTCAAACTCTGGTTCCAGTAATTTTCATGATAGGCCGCACGAATTATGTCGCCAAAGTTGTTAGTTTCCGTTTGGAGCATATCGGAATGTGTTTGATTTGTTGTTTGACCAAGGAGAAAGTATGTCTTCCACTGAGGGCCTGTTTTTTTATCAGCACCCCAAGTTTGACGAATTAAATTTCTCCTTTCAAAATTGGCTGGTGCAGACGAGACCAGGATAAGAAGAAAATAGTTTCGTACGCAAGCACTCTTGGTTATCAAAGTAGTTTTGTGTTGGGGATTTGTTTTCCAAGATTTACAATCGTGACGAGGGATAAAACTGTTGGAAAAAGTAGGAGGCGCAGTTGAGCGGGAAGACGAAGGCTTAATGAAGTGATCAGTGACCAATGTAGTTATCAAAGCAGCTGCTATTATTCCAACAAGACGAAGCTCCCTTTTTTTCAGAAGCATCATTTTCCATTGTAATAGTACTATAGCGTATTTTAACTTGCGATACATATTGTGAGTGAGTGTGATGATACTAGTGAGCCAGACTTCTCATTTGGCAAGTTATTCTTCCTAGAAGTAAATCAAACTGCATTAGTTTTCAAACTAATTGAAAGGTTGGAGGGGGTGGTATTCACTTTCACAGTTATAATTAAATTAATCTATGTCACGGAAACTTATCGGTTCCACCATTTTTGAGAATGCACGGGACAAATAAAACCCGGGGGGGGGGGGGAATTCCCTTATGAAAGAGATGATGATGCTCATCGTCTCGCTTAGGAGTGTAAATTTCGGATTTTGGCTTCACTTAAGATGTACCAGGCAAAACACCAATATTTTTAGCCGGCACGGTCTCGCTAAAGGGTTGCAAGTGAAGAAATAGAAAAATATAAATTCTATTCTCTTAAAATGTGGTATCTTATATGGGTCAAACACAGTTTGAGCCATGCCTAGTTTGGTCTCCTTTAGGAATTTAATTCAAAATTGCCGACGAGCATATGCATTCCTGTCTGTTTTATATCGTAGTCCCCCACTCCCCCGGAAATGGAGGTAGCTTTCTGGCACATCTGCGCGAAGCTGGATTTACACTGTCGCGTCATTTTTGGTACATTCACGGGCGTGAATTTAATTGGGTTTACCTGCGTAAAATAAAATAGAGAAAATATCTGGACCGCTTGCGTCCGCGGAAAAAGTTTAATGTGGTTCAACATTTTCCACGGTGGAAATCCACCTTTTGCGATGCCTTTGCCGTTTTAAACCGTCCGTACGGTGAGCATTCATCCCTTCCCCGAGCAGATACTCACATTCGCGTTGTAAAAGTGGCTCTAGTTTGACTAGAAAGCACAATTTGCCGGCATTCCTTTCTCTTGTGTTTTCTCTAAAATTTACCATTCCATCCTTTTTCTTTCAATTCCCAATGCAAATAAGTTTTTTTCAACTGAATGTGCGAATTGAAGTTTTATATTTTGATTGAACAAACTTTTGTGTTGTTATTGCCATAAGTCTGTTCGCAACACAGGTCATCTCGCTGGTCTATATGACTAGTTCCATAAAACTGAAGTTTAATAGAAGCCTTCCGGCCTTTATTATATAGCCGCGAGTGTTTAACTGGAAAATAAACAGCTCGTAAAATTCAAAAGAAACTGCATCTGGGGCTGTAGTCTGCAGTATCCTTACTAGTAAGGATGTCGCTGGCGTCATTTCCCGCCTTTGCATGCATGGGTGCTAAACGCTGTCGAATCACTGAAGCCGACTGAAATAAAAATTTTTACTGAGGTGCAGGAAAATGCTAACACGAGAAAGAAACCCTCATGACTTAAAATTCATACTTAAAAGAAGTCCTTGAAGAACTGCAAGAGCTTGCGATCAGAAATCAGAAAAGCGGTGAGTTTGAGCAGAACATTAAAAAGGCGAAATATTCTCAGTAACAGTGGTGAAAGCCAGTAAAGACCATTTAACAGTTCTTAACGGCTGTATTATGCATCTTTAAAAAGCTTGTAACATTTGACAGTGCTCAGTTCGCGAAATGTTGTCCTTCAGAGTTCAGATTCGCAAATTGTTGTAGACTGTATTTGCTCAACATATTAGCCGTCCTCGCGTTTACCGCTGTAAAATTGGTACCGCAATGAAAACGTATTTCAAAACTTCTACTTTTAAGTAGAAGTTTTGAAAAAAACAAATGAAACAATTTAATAGAAAATTACTAAGTGGGTTGAAGATATGAATTTTATTTTCTTGTGGTAAAAACAATATTTTACTCATTTGCTGCGCCAATCCATAAAATATTGTTTTTTTCCACTCGAAACTAAAATTCGTATCTTCGCGCCGTGTTGTAATATCCGTTGCATGTTGTGGCACAGAGAAGGAAAGAATGTACAAAGAGAACGCTTTAGTCAATTGCGGCCATCGCTGAAGTTCCTATGATGTTTGAACTGTTAGCTAGCTTAGAAGCGCTTCAAAAATGAAGTTGAAAACACAACAGGTCACTTACCACCTTACTCTACTCGCTTGTTTACTTTCCATCAGATACGACTTTTTTGTTTCTGCTGGTACAGCCTCAAGATCGTTTTGAGGAATCTCGATTCCAGCGCGTCGCGGAAGCCTGCAGGTTTTATACAAAGATCCGACTGGTAGAAGCCACAGATGATATGCGTAAAACTAGACCACATGAGCTCAGTTTTCTACGGCGGGAATCGATGCCTTGCAGGTTAAAAATAAAAATGTGACGGAGCGTCTCGCGTCACTTGAAAAAGCGACACCGGTATGGCGAAGTTGCGAGTTGTGAAAATTTTCATAATTATAGAATCAAATTGTGTTCAGGCTTAAGGTGAGAAAAAAGAGTATTCATGTTGCATTCCCGGATTCGCCGTAGAGATACATTTGATCAGGGGTTACATTGTCCATTTTAGAAGATCTCAAGATACAAAGTACAGCAAGTTTCCCAATTTCCGGACACTTAACTGCAACAACCGTAATATCGTAGCCCGAAACAGGACTAACGAGCTGAAATTTACCCACAATTTAGCATTCATTGCTAGTAAGTAGGTCATGATGTTCCATTGCCTAAACCTGTTTGGTTTCTTCGTAATTAGGGAAAGAGTGGGTCAAATTCGGTGCCCTAACTGTGGACAGGTTGCCCTAATTCCGGACGATCGTTACGAGATAAATACTCCCTTTTTCTCGAAAATATCATCTCGATCGTGACAAAAAACATCTCATAAAAGTTAAATGAAGAAGGATTGATTTACAAAATTAGCTTTCTTCAAACTGAATTTAAAGCATTTTCTTTCAATTTTTGCGAAGAAGTCATCAGTGTATTGATATATTATTGCTTGGTGAAATTTACAACTTTCAGGTCTGATCTTCCTTCACAGCACTTTTGTGTTTTAGCCACTGCAAACGACGAAAGCCAAGGAAAATTTATCAATACCAAAACTTACTTCCAACGCAGAGTCGTTTTTCAGTAAGGGCGATCGTGTTGCCCTCCTCAAAACACGATCGCCCTTAAAAGCGACTGCATGGAAGGCTTTCCCAAAACAGGTAGTTATGAAAACACTTATCTTTCAATAGCTATTCCACTAAATTGCTTTTTATTTAAAAACAAGTTTGCTATCGTCAACCTCGTTCCCAGGATCTCTCTCTCTCCGCCCCCAAGAGCGGGGAGAGAGAGACCCTGGGAACGAGGTTGTGCTGTCGTTCGGTGTCCGAAATTAGGCACACATGACTAAATGCAACTCGATTCTTTTGTGGTCTTGCACGAAGATATGAAACTCTAAATGAAAAATTCTTACATGCCGGAAAACCTCATCCTTTCAACTTTACTTACGTCGAGAAAAAAAATCTATCGCATATTTTGCGAGTGCAGACCGCTTAATTGTAAACATGTAATTAAGAAGAAACAAGTTTTACTTCCCCCGACAAAAATTTGAATATTTCCGTCTTTAACGGAGCGCAGCTCGGCCACGAAAAGAACAAACGAAAGCAGACTAATAGCGGACAAGTCTTCGGAACGTATCGTTCAGATTTGTTCAAGTTTATTTCTACTACAAAATACAGAATCGTTAAGTCGAAGTGTCCAGAAACAGGGGTGTCCGGGAAATAGGGCAACATGCTGCAGTGTTAAACGATGGGGTGCGGAGAACAAAATCCCAAAGTGTTGTCCCAAACCTTTGAAGAAAACGCCTGGCGTGATCTGGCAAATTGAGCTTCATTAAACATCACAAACTCTGGCCCGTAGCCAGGATTTTGCATGGGGGGAGGTGCGAATGAGCGCCTCCGGGACTCATCCCGAGCGCCGCAGGCAATTTAGTAGGAAATTTGGAAAAAATAGACTGCATTTCGTGCGTTTTGAAAACAGTTTGTTAGGAAAAAGGCAGGCCGGTAAAAGTGAAGGACATTAGGTAGAACGTATCATTGAAATTAACCTAGAAACGTCACACAATTTGATCCAAAATATACCGTACGAATCTATAAATAATGGACCTTAACCCAAAGGACCATATTGAATGTAAATAGTCGAAGCATGATTTACATTGATATTTTTTTCTTCACAATAACCGGACTTCCAAGGCTTTCAGGGGGGGGGGGGGGGGGGGGTGCGGACGCACCCACGCCACCCCCTCCCCTCCCTACGGGTCTGCAATCTCTCAGGGTGCGGTACAAAGGCTGACAAAATGAGGGGAGTGGCTCTAATGACGAAGAGGCGATTGAAGGTGAAGCGGATGGCGACAGTGAAAAAAACGAATGACATCTCAGGGGACAATGAAAGTGAGAAAGATATAGTCCTTGCAGAATTGTTGCATGAACGCGAGACTGGTTCAAAGCGAGAATCGACCTCATCAAACGGGTGGGAATGTTATCACCCTCACAGGTTAGGAGGGGGAGGGTACTCCCGTAAATTTCGGATAGGTGTGTGTCGCGAAGGTTTTTAAACCTTGATCCTATTATTTTAAGGATAGAGAAAACGAAAACTGATACACTTTTTAAAATCCGCGAAATGACACCCTCTTCGCTAAGGGAAAAACGACAACTAAGACTGGCGTAAATGACTCAAATAACGACAAACCAAGAACGGCAAAACACAGACCTTTTAATAAAATCGGCATCGACCAAATGGCATCAGAGCCTGTCTAGCATCTCTAGATTTTCACGATTTTCCCCGGAGGAGCATGCCCGCGGACCCTCCTACGGAAGTGGGTCTCCTACCCATTTTAATACGGTAGGCAGAAGTCCATAACTAGAAGTCTACATCTCTGGTAATAGGCCTTGAGATATGTCTTTCGCGTGTAGGCTATTTTTAGAACAGCTTTGCCGCGAACAAGTAGCCAATCACGTTGAAGTATTTTTCAATTCGCGCCTTTGATTGGTTGAACAAATTTTTGAAGAAAAGCAGAACTACATCGAACTACAGAGGACGAGCGAACGGCATTACGAAATTACTGTTTGTTGGTCATCATAATTTCCGTTTTGTGAGGATTAAATCGTCCGGACAAGAATCATCAGGCCATCTTTCATCGGTGATGATAGCATCGAAGTTGTAAAAATCCGGAGCATCCAAATAAGCGAGAGGACCTCAGTGTTTTGGAGTCAGAATACGAAAAAATTGTATGGCAACGAGCAAGAGAGACTAATTCCGAGTCAAATTCAAAATGCGAAGACACTAAAGATTAATGGTACTCTCAAGATGAAGACAGGCATTAAGAGAGCAAGTACATTTTGGCACAGGTTCGTTGCTATTTTGAACAACAAAATCGTCATCCCTGAAGTGCTGAAAGTCGAGCGCGGAATGAACAGAATGAAGTTTGATTCGTTTGAGAACAACATTCAGAGAAAACGACAAGTTTGGCGAGTTTTACGTGTTTTTGGAATTATAAGGACGGCATGACAACAAAAGACTGACTAAGGTAATTTACTTGTTTTAATATGAATAGAGATACGAGTTTAATTCATCGATCAATGATGATTTCATTCACAGCCGTCAAAAGTTTAATTCAAGTTGTGCTTCTCGAGCACTTCGCAGTGTGCAGCTATCGTGTTGTGTATGTTGTTCAGTATTTTAACACGATGATATGCTGTACAAAATAAAGGCACACTTTCATACTAAATATTTTGGATACTTCTGTTCATAATTCTCTCGTAAATTATAAAAAGTTGACCTGCTTGTTTTGTGAGTTTGCCTTCGGAAACTCGGCGACGGGTTGCTTTTTCACTCGCCTTCAAATGCCACTGAACAGATGTTTAAAATCACTATTTACGATACTACTTTTGTGGAAATGTGAGAATTAAAGAGATTGGCCTGTCAAGTGTTTTGATGTGATTTGATTTATTTCACCTGCCACTTTCCAAAATATTCGGCCGCAACTTTAATAGAACTCCAATGGTGTCGAAATAGTACGTGTGTGACGTCATTTTCTCGCGAGCACATCAGTTTCTAAAAATAGCCTACACGCGAAAGACATAGCACGTGCGCCAATCCCAGATGTAGACTTCTAGTTATGGACTTCTGACGGTAGGGGCAATTTGCTGAAGGCCGAACAAAGAATGCCGAACGCAGAACGCCGAATGCAAAACAAAAGATAAAAAAGAAAAAAATAAATAATAGATCGACTTTTATGTTAGCCTGTTTGCCCCACGAAAAAGGGAAAAGCCCTGGGAACGAGGTTGCCATTTTGCGGTTAGCTCTCAATAATGGTAACGCGTTCGGCTTTCTGCATTCGGCGTTCGCCAAATTACCGCTGCCGATTTTAATACATCGTAATCAGTGCTAACTTTCGGGCCCCCTCACCTCAAAATTCATTCCTACGGGCCTGACAGGTATATTAATTGCACAATTTTTCACTATAAACCTGTAAAGTGCTACTTACTTTTACGTCATAAAATGAATGGAAAGTAACGTTAAAGTACAAGCTAGGTATTTGATAAAGTGCATGGAGCAGATTTTATAACAATAATTCTTGCACAAGCAATGGGCGAAAAAAAGTCCTGCAAGCCAAAAATTCCCCCCCCCCCCCCCCCCACCACATCACTTTCCTAATGGTCCGTCCCCAAAGATGAAATGACTGTCGCGAGCGTGGAACAAAGAAAAAAATCAGAGTCCCCGACGGGGGTCGAACCCATGGCCTCCCAGATACCGTTTGGGACTCAGTTGTTTTCTTTGTCCCACGCTCGCGTCGAATGGTATATCATTTTCATTCATTAATTATGCCGCTCATTGTCTGGCGTGGTTAAGTTATGGGAAAGATTGTGGCCGAGGCAATGAGCGGCTGGATGCGAAAGCACTAGCTGTGAATCACGTCGCCGAAGGGGAGGAGGGAGGGTCGAAAATCCCTTAGACTTACCGGCTTGCGTATCTCTTTCGAAATGCTCTGAATCTACGAAGACAGATCTTTAAATACGGAGATATTGCACATGGTAATTCATCACTTTATTACGTAACCAACATAGAACAAACGGGATTACATAACCCACGCATTCTGGAATTCCGCGGCAAAAACATGAATGAGAATAGTCATTTCATCTTTATCATTTATTTACCGAGCTTAAAATGTATCATCTCCATTATTTATTACACAATTTGTTCCATTCTTGCCCAATAAAACGTAGTTGTTTTAAAGAAATTGACAATGGTTGTGCCAACACAATAAATAGTGATTTGCTGCGACTAAAATCGGACGGAAATATTAATAAATGTTCACTTTTCCTTGTTGCACCATTTAAACGTCTCCCCTAAAATATTAATAAGCCACGCCAAGTTGCTCTTCTTAAACTGTTTTTAGTTCTTAGCCAGCAAAATGTATCTCAGTTCAGAAGAAAGGTTGCATGACGAAACTGCTTGAGCACTGCTGCGGGTTGATCGCTACTAACGAAAGCACGCACTCGAAACTTGTCCCTGTGGAGCCCCGCCCCGTGACAACAGATGATATCGCAACAAATCCGACAGGAAATGCGGCGTAACCCTCAATTTAGGGCACATTGTAAAACATGGAGTGGAGTGGAGTGGACTTGTAAAACATGGACTGCATTTGTAAAACATGGATTTGTAAAACATGGATTTGTAAAAGGTGGATTTGTAAAACATGGATTTGTAAAAGGAGGATTTGTAAAACATGGATTTGTAAAAGACGGATTTGTAAAAGGTGGATTTGTAAAACATGGATTTGTAAAAGGTGGATTTGTAAAACATGGATTAGTAAAACATGGATTTGTAAAAGACGGATTTGTAGAAGGTGGATTTGTAAAACATGGATTAGTAAAAAGTAGATTTGTAAAACATGGATTTCTAAAAGGTGGATTTGTAAAACATGGATTTGTAAAAGATGGATTTGTAAAAGATGGATTTGTAAAAGGTGGATTTGTAAAAGACGGATTTGTAAAACATGGATTTGTAAAAGGTGGATTTGTAAAACATGGATTTGTAAAAGGTGGATTTGTAAAAGACGGATTTATAAAAGGTGGATTTGTAAAAGATGGATTTGTAAAAGGTGGATTTGTAAAAGGTGGATTTGTAAAAGATGGATTTGTAAAAGGTGGATTTGTAAAAGATGGATTTGTAAAAGGTGGATTTGTAAAAGGTGGATTTATAAAAGATGGATTTGTAAAAGGTGGATTTGTAAAAGGTGGATTTGTAAAAGATGGATTTGTAAAAGGTGGATTTGTAAAAGATGGATTTGTAAAAGGTGGATTTGTAAAAGGTGGATTTGTAAAACATGGATTTGTAAAAGGTGGATTTGTAAAAGGTGGATTTGTAAAAGACGGATTTGTAAAAGATGGATTTGTAAAAGATGGATTTGTAAAAGGTGGATTTGTAAAAGACGGATTTGTAAAAGATGGATTTGTAAAAGATGGATTTGTAAAAGGTGGATTTGTAAAAGATGGATTTGTAAAAGATGGATTTGTAAAAGGTGGATTTGTAAAAGACGGATTTGTAAAAGATGGATTTGTAAAAGATGGATTTGTAAAAGGTGGATTTGTAAAAGACGGATTTGTAAAAGATGGATTTGTAAAAGATGGATTTGTAAAAGGTGGATTTGTAAAAGACGGATTTGTAAAAGACGGATTTGTAAAAGATGGATTTGTAAAAGGTGGATTTGTAAAAGATGGATTTGTAAAAGGTGGATTTGTAAAAGACGGATTTGTAAAAGGTGGATTTGTAAAAGACGGATTTGTAAAAGGTGGATTCCTAAAAGAAAAGTAGATGTTGGTGTTTGTCGGTAGGTTCTTAACTAACGACGGTAACATTTGTACTGACCTATATACAAAGCCGACCGACAAACACCAGCATCTACTTTATTCTTATTTCCATCCCTACATACTAAAAAAGCCATTCCTTTCAGTCTAGCACTCCGTTTACGACGTATTTGTTCTACTGACGAAACGTTCAACACTCGAGCTGCTTAACTTACTACATACCTCCGGTCTTCAAACGAGGTTACAACCTTTTATCACACCTCCCGATACTACTTGCGGGCATTCTGTACAACTCCCGATACTATTTGCGCGCCCACTTTGGGCAAATCGAGATTTCATCCGGTATTATCGACTATATATTCATACTGTACGTACTTCTTAAATTTTCGCGCAGGTTACAATGATGCCTCCTCGGGGTTTTGGCCTCTGGGCCAAAACCCTGCGGGGGTAATTATTATCGATTATTGCCGATAATCAAAGAGTGATCGATGACTAATCGATAGGCCACAAAACGTTTGGTTATGATTAGTCATCGATTGCATCGATTAGTCATTGATTAGTCATTAATTTCATTCATTTGTCATCGATATCATCTCGTGGCTGAAAACGGACCATGTTAGACAGGTAGTTAATTCGTTTGTTTGTAGATTTAAACAAGCAGCCCGTTCACGAAAATACACGGTTCTGGACTCTTTTCAATTCGTCCAAAATCTCAAGCAACTCTATCTTCTGAAAGCATTCTTTTACCCGATGGCAAAATTTTCTCCGGGCCTCTCAGAAACCGAGGGCCACCGGCAGAGATTTAAGATGCAACAAAAGAATTGAAAGAAGCGGAAGAAAAAGAAAAGAATGAAAAAAATAGAACGTATGAAACATAGGTTCGATTACCAGCCGCTGTTCGGGGAATGAGCCCGCGCTCCTACCCGGGGAGGGAAGACCGAACACGAGAGGACGGCGGAAATCGAGCCTAATGAAACACGGACCTGCCGAAAATATGACAATAGCGGTTCTAACTAAAACAACTCTTAAAAGATAAAGGAATCGCGTTTAGCCCAAAGACAAAAAAATCGGAACTTGTAAAAATGTTTAATATTCAAGCTTGTACACGCCATAACAATGTTATCATGGTTGCACCTGAAAAATTAGCACAAAAAGTAACAGTGCTTGCAGCTGTTCCGATGCGTAATGTAACTGCTTATGACGGCTGTTTCCCTAAGACTAAGCAGTTTTACTTTGCTGACAAAAATCCACCGAACAATTCTTGTCAGCGTACTTGTTAATTTCATTTTCAGACTAATTGGTTCCTGTCCAGTTGTTTTGTTATTAAATAAAGAGTTGGGTAAAGTGAAGTATCTGTCAAGTCTCGACATGCCGGAAGCTTATTTGACCTTTTGTGAAGGCGTAATTTCGTCAACAGAAAGGCCAGTTATAAAGAAAAATACGTCTAACACAGATAAAAGAATCTTAAACGCAAAAAATAGTACAAGAAATCAAGAAATGTGTCGTGCGCAGTATAATAGTCGATGAGTAATCGATGGGTCATCGATGGGTAATCAATAACATCAATAGGTAATCAATTACATCAATAAGTATTCGATAGACCACAAAATTTCTGGGCTTCGATTACTCATCGATTACTCATTGATCATCGCCAATAATCAATGAATAATCAACTGATTACCCATCGATTACTCATTGATGCCAATTGATGTCGTTGATCATCGATTAGTTATGTTTGGTTACCCGCAGCTCTGTCGCAGGTAGGCAGGCGGCATACGAAAACCAGGCTTTCTCGCAGTCAACGCCTGAGTCAACGCGTTTCACGAATGAACGCTCGGCGACGTAAGGTTCCAATATTCAAGTGAACATTTCATCATTGAATTTGATTAACATGCCTTCACCACGTGATCGAAAGATAAAGATCACGTTTCGAATGATCGAATCATTCAGAAGTAGCAGAAGTCCATAACTAGAAGTCAACATCTGGGATTGGCGCACGTGCTATGTCTTTCGCGTGTAGGCTATTTTTAGAAACTGATGTGCTCGCGAGAAAATGACGTCACACACGTACTATTTCGACACCATTGGAGTTCTAAGTTGCGGCCGAATATTTTGGAAAGTGGTAGGTGAAATAAATCAAATCACATCAAAACACTTGACAGGCCAATCTCTTTAATTCTCACATTTCCACAAAAGTAGTATCGTAAATAGTGATTTTAAACGTCTGTTCAGTGGCATTTGAAGGCGAGTGAAAAAGCAACCCGTCGCCGAGTTTCCGAAGACAAACTCACAAAACAAGCAGGTCAACTTTTTATAATTTACGAGAGAATTATGAACAGAAGTATCCAAAACATTTAGTATGAAAGTGTGTCTTTATTTTGTACAGCATATCATCGTGTTAAAATACTGAACAACATACACAACACGATAGCTGCACACTGCGAAGTGCCCGAGAAGCACAACTTGAATTAAACTTTTGACGGCTGTGAATGAAATCATCATTGTTCGATGATCGATGAATTAAACTCGTATCTCTATTCATATTAAAACAAGTAAATAACCTTAGTCAGTCTTTTGTTGTCATGCCGTCCTTATAATTCCAAAAAACATGTAAAACTCGCCAAACTTGTCGTTTTCTCTGAATGTTGTTCTCAAACGAATCAAACTTCATTCTGTTCATTCCGCGCTCGACTTTCAGCACTTCCGGGACGACGATTTTGTTGTTCAAAATAGCAACGAACCTGTGCCAAAATGTACTTGCTCTCTTAATGCCTGTCTTCATTTTGAGAGTACCATTAATCTTTAGTGTCTTCGCATTTTGAATTTGACTCGGAATTAGTCTCTCTTGCTCGTTGCCATACAATTTTTTCGTATTCTGACTCCAAAACACTGAGGTCCTCTCGCTTATTTGGATGCTCCGGATTTTTACAACTTCGATGCTATCATCACCGATGAAAGATGGCCTGATGATTCTTGTCCGGACGATTTAATCTTCACAAAACGGAAATTATGATGACCAACAAACAGTAATTTCGTAATGCCGTTCGCTCGTCCTCTGTAGTTCTGCTTTTCTTCAAAAATTTTTTCAACCAATCAAAGACACGAATTGAAAAATACTTCAACGTGATTGGCTACTTGTTCGCGGCAAAGCTGTTCTATAAATAGCCTACACGCGAAAGATATATCTCAAGGCCCATTACCAGAGATGTAGACTTCTAGTTATGGACTTCTGGTAGTAGATTTTACGTTGAAACGACTGAAAAATGTATGAAAAATGGTGGAGATTTTTATAAAGATGGAGAGCAATAGCCTCCTTTGCAGACGTTCTTTGACGAGCTAAAAGAACGTCTGGGTAGGAGGCGAGGAGAGCAACGGACACACTCTTGCGTTTGATGAGCGATAAGCTAAACGCTCAAAGCATACCTTTGAAGACCTTTCAACTTCAATCGCTGGTTGTCCTCGACCGCTACCAAACGTGCGATTGCCGGCGTACCCTGAGAGCAGGCTCACCTTTGGGTAACACGGCGAAGCCACGAGAAAGTAGCCTGCAACGATCTCTGTATTTTTTTTTTTTTGATTCCAACCCCGGAAACCACAGGAATACGATAAGTCAATTAAATTTCACTGGAAGTTTGATATTTGACAGTGCGATGACAATGTTTTTTTTTAAAAAACTCCTTCTCCACCACTCGCTCGGCAGAGGAAAACACGATCTCAAACGCGGTTTCCTTAAGCTCGAGAAAGCTTACTTTCACCTTGCTTCGGCAATCTGGTGTATGGTGGCCGAGAACTGCCAATCGAAAATTCCGGGTTTTGGAGTTTTTTTGTTTAAATTTTTGACATCTTTTTTTTTCATTTCTATTTGTAATTATTTTTCTTTTTTCTAATTTATTTTTTTATTTTTGAATCTAAATTAAAGACAAGATAAAGTAAAATCAATTGAAACCCAAATAAAAATAAAACGAAACCGAAGTAAAATGAAATGGAATCAAAATTAAATTTCCTACCCAGCCGAGAGCTGCAATTACCAGCATGCATTACGTACATAGCAAACATTTAATCAAAGATCTCTTCGAGATTCGCCTATTTTGCATAGAGTATGCGTTGGGGAAATGTTACTATTGAAAGCGATTTGCGATGCATTAACCCATTGACTCCCAGTCTAGAAGGCTTTTATTAGCGCGCACCCACCCCCTCAAACATTCCTGGCTCTTTAACGGCATTTAACATAAACGTGCGAGTGGGAAAAATATACCATATGCGTACTAAATTCAGACAAATAATTCCTTTCTGAAGTAAACTTTTATTACAACTAGACACGCTGAAAGACCAATTCATGATTTGAAACGTTAATTATCAACCTTGATAAATTGATCCCAAACCCCTTGAAACTTGAAGACGGTGAAAAAAATTTCTTCACCTCCGCGCGTCATTTTAACAACTCGCAAAAACACGAACTCTTTCTACAAAATATAACGCTAGTTCGAAACACTCTGGTGAAAGGAAGGCTTTCATTCTGTACAACTGTCACTGACATTTTTAGTAACCACCAGCGGTATTATCTTGGTACATAAAAGCGGTAACTGGGGATAATAATTTGCGAATCATGGTGCCGCGAGATAGCGGAAAACTACTGAATTCCTTCCACAAAATAAACACTCACATTGCTTTTTATGCTATCCATCACTATAACTAATAACAAAAAAATACTTGTTTGCATTTTCCGAAGTACTGTAGTAAATCTTTGCATGTAAAAGGTCGTAAACTGAACACAATTATTAAATAAACAACAACGCGATGGTAAGTCGGCCGCACGCTGCATATCAGATGTCACCATGTGCTTTTCAAATCAATACGCTTCAGAAGCCTAAAATTCCAAACGTTAACTGGGCAAATGAAAGAAACTTGAAGGAAGTTTTGTTTTAGATTAATTCTCATTTCAAGATGTAGCTACTTATGAATCAAAGCTTCAAAATTCTGCATATTTTTGAAGCCGTGAGATCCGTCATTATTCACGCTAAAGCGTAAGTTTAATTTTAGCCCGACGACTTTTTGCAGTCAATTTTTCACTAAGTGGCTTTACCGATCCTTCTAAAAATTCCAGTTAAGTTCCATTTAAGTTCGAAGCAATATTGTACATTGCCATTTTCCTGTCTGAAGTCTTGAGAAGCTGCATTAAGTCGTGATCAAGTCCGTGAATTGTGGTCAAAACAAAAGATTGCGTGACGAGCTAAAAATACTTCTTTCAATGAAGACGACAAACAATAGACTTGTAACAATAGAAAATAGCATTGGCCAATATCCTCTGACAATGAACATTCGCAGCAGCTTTTAAGCATGCAAAACTAAGCGACTCAATCGATGAACAGCACAGATTTTTGAAAAATACCTACCTGTAGTTTCCAAAAGCTAGACAGATTAAATGACGAGCGACGCGTGAAAATAACTTCGGGATCGAGAAGTGCTGACGCATTCCTATCCAGTGACGTTTTTATCGCCCACAGCGAAAAGTATTCCCTTGACAAATTAAAACAGCCCCTTGAGAGTATACAAAAATGTGGGTCAGAGAGTGCCAACCCAATGATCCAAATTCTTACCATTTTCCTTGTTCCAAGCAAAATAGTCGAAAAAATGGCGGGAGTTTGACCAAGATTGTGTTTATGTTCAAGACGGAGACTCTTTCTCTCGAAGATGGCGGATAATAGGTTTTCATCGTGGAAAGAAGATGATCTTCTCAACGGAGCGATGAAAACATACGTCAAACAAGGCCTAAAAAGCGAAGAAGCAATCGAAGTTTTTGTGGTGTAATGGGGGTGACAAGCCTGCACGACTCCTATGTTCGTGACATTTGTACATTTGACGTATTGTGTTAAATTCGGTCTTTCGACTTTTTAGTTTCTCACTTGTTTCTGAAGGGCAATATATGTTGTATCATCAGAGGCACGATAAGTTGACTAGAACCGTAAAACTTCACTTCTATTCTCTATTTGCAATATAATTGCTATAAGCTCTCAAAGCTAAAAGTGTTCACTCTGAAAGGACAAGGTCTGAAATATTCTGTGAAAATGTTGATTACTTGCATTTATATTTGCGATGCCGGGCCCGGCTTTTTAATTAATACTGTTGCAAGATGTATAGCCTGTGTACAGCCGTCCGCTCCCCTCGTCAAAGGGCTGTACACAGGCTACAAGATGTATTGACCTAAGATGTATTGATGACATATTTATCTTTGTCCAGCCGTCGTAGCTTTTCTTTGAGAAAGCTTATAAAGTTGGTTTTAGAGAGACATTCTTTGTTGCAAAGGTTGTGCTTGTAGCATTAATTTGATCGAGCCTTTTGTCTCTTGAGCTCGATGTTTAGGTTTTACCTCCCTTGTTCGTTGTGTTACTGTCACCACGATTCAAATGGAAATTTGAAATCTCACACACGCAAGTCTGTTGACTGTTTTGCGGCTTAGTTCAGGCAAGACCGTGGTTTCGAAGAGGGGCCCTGTTCCCCAGCCAGTATATCACAAACAAGATTTTTTTCTATTTTAGGGATAAGATATCTCTCACAGCCAATCTTAATATTTTCTATCGTCATCTATTCAGATTCATCAAAGGGCACAAACTCCTGAGGCCCAATTCTCGTGTACTTTTGGGCCTTCCCCGAAGCTTCTGCCGACAAACGCTGAACCGTCAACTCCTCTCCTGTTGGACGGCGTCGATGGTCTTTAGCAGGGTCTTTTCTGGTATGCTTTGCCTTAACGTTTTCGTTTAACTTTTTCCACGCGTCTGCCATGATTGCTCGAACAAGTGACAGCCAAGCACTATCCTGAAATGCATTCTGGTAGTGGCAGCTCTCGGCTGGGTAGAAAATCGATTTTGATTTGAGTTCATTTTACTTTGGTTTCGTTTCATTTTTATTTGGATTTCCATTGATTTTACTTTAATTTGTCTTTAATTTAGATTTTAAAATAAAATAATAACAAATCAAAATGAAAAAAAATGTCAAAAATAAAACAAAAAAACCCTTCAAAACCCGGAATATTCGATTGGCAGTTCTCGGCCACCATGTCTTCGATGACGCCAGGATGCAAGCATTCATGTTGTTTATGTTTCCATATCAAACTTTGGCTCCGGTTTTGGTCGACATTGGCACGATTTCACCTTCCTTTTTATGGCATTTCAATTGTTTGCAGCTATGAGCGTCTTTTGTTACCGGAACAAAGGTCTGAAAGAACCGACTTCCGTCCCATTTCCGAGCGCGAAATTCAAAATTATCGTTGATTCTGTTGATTAGGTGGTGACAAAGTCAACTCTTCTAGGGGTGGGTAAAGGCAATAGTCTCCTGATACAACAACAGATTAACTGGCGGGACAGAAGGGGAGATTTTGTTACATTCAAACCGTCGCGCTTTAAAAATGAAACCTCGTTGGCGTGCAATCACATACGTTTGAAATATCAAACTTTTGTCGTATCCAGTCAGCAAACCGGCGAGTACGTCTCGATTCGACAGTAGATGTTTGACAGTGGTACCCTGTTCCTTCTTCATTTTAAAAATCAACCCCGAAACAGACTCAAACTATTAAAGCATCAGAAATACGCGAATTTAAAAACTCTCCATCTGTTGACATTCTGAAAACGCGTGGCAAATTTACCGACTCCGTGGTGATCTTATCAAACATAACGGATTGACAGGTTTCTCACCCTTCGCACTTTTCGGCCAATGTAATTTCACTTTGCTCTAGCAAATCAGAAATGAAAAATTCACAGAGATCGTTGCAGGCTCACTTTCTTGGAGCTTCCACACCAGACTCCGCCCCACCAGATCGCTGCGCTAGGATACCCTGGGAACTTCGCCTGGAGGTAGTTTGGAGACCACACTTTCAAAGCAGCAAAGTTTTAACCCGCATGCCTATTTCGGTGTTCTAATTAAACGGAGAATATAAACATTATTTGCAAACTTAAGGCCTTCTCCAGCACCTTGAGTAATGGAGAGTGGAACATTAATTTCTTATGTATATTATTCAAATTTATTTCCTCTTTGGGGAAGGCGACAAGCAAGTTTGTCGTTACAATTTCACACTCGTTGGGGTATTGAAATCCAGTGTAGAATTCTCTCATTTAAAACCAAACGTTCAAAATTCATTGCTGTATCGATTTGTTAAAAAAAATAGTTCAGTCTGTAAAATAGGCAAGGCAATGTTCAATTCTCTATACAAACATAAACATACGAAGGGCTGTTTACTGAGAGAACGAGAGTAGTGTGCCGCTGCACGTGAGCTAATCGTTGTACATTTCCTGCCGTCCAGTTTGCAAAATAACGGCGAAGTGAAAGTCTGTTTATTATGTCTACGTTTGTATTAAGAATTGAACGTTGCCGTTGTCATGATAATTTACTATGTTTTTTCCTTTTCGTTCAGGAACAAAAACGGACTGCTCGCAGTGTTATTCTAGGCTGGCATAATACATGCACTATATATTATATAATTATATAAGGTGTATGATGATGCAACATGAAAACTAGCGACATAACGACAAGGCAAAAAACACTTTATGTTGATGTTTTATGTCACCAGTGTGAACAACATAACATAACGACATAGTAGGAACATAATGACATAATCATAAGCATAACGACATAAGGAAAGAACTGAAGTTTCTTTATGTCGTTATGTGAGGCCTTCCAAGGGGGGTGTTGATGTCACTTTGTCGCTCATTTTCCAACCCACCTGTCGCCTATATGGCTTTAGGCAAATGTTGCTGTCGCAAATTGTCGCGTTTTTGCCACCAGTTTCTGTTGGCTGTCGGTTTTCTGGAACAACATTGTCGCTACATTTTTAGCAATTTTGCAGCGATGTCGCGTGTCGCCAAAACCCCGAACTAAACCCCGAACTAAACCCCAACGCAATGTCCATGTCGTTATGTCGTTATGTCGCTAGTGTGAACCAGGCTTAAGTTCCAGCTAAGATATTTCAAATGACTCAATTGATTATTGTTCGATTCATAATGTCTACGTAGGTAAACGTTGGATTGCAATTGTCGCAAGTAGAAGTCGTAGAACGCAGTCTGCCACACATTCAGTCGAATTGATTCGTGTTTTTGTTAGCGGATTGTCGAACACGCCAACAGGTCCAACTGAGTATAACGTCAACGTTCACTGTATGTAACTGCGCCGGGCATGGACGACACTCGCTTGACTCGCGTTCTTGTCAAATCATAGCAGTCGCAAAGCAAGCCATTTCAACAACAGCGTTGTATCTACAAGAAGCGCTAAGGGCTCAAATTAACTCTAGCTAACCAAGCTCTGGTTTATAAGGCGAAATAAAGTTAACCGAGCGAATCTTCAAAAGCATTTACTTGAACTGTATATATGCGCAAAATTAATAGGAAACTCATCAGTAGTTTAAACTCACCAGTGTCTTCCTGTTTCCCCGTGCCTGTTTGTGTCGGGTTTTTCTTTACCACTATTTTCTGTCCTCAGAGAAATCCTGGTTCCACCACATCGAAGAAATCTAAACCTGAGATGTATCTACTCTCCATGTACCAACAGTCCGAGATGCAAAAGAGGAGCCATAGCAGTTAAAGTTTCCAATTCGAATTTCTACCCAACAAATTACTGCCATTACTCAGCATTACTCATTCGTGACGCTCGACTCATGGCTATGAGGCAGAAACGCGTGACGACTGCAGACGGGCGGAAGCCTGCGTAAGGCAATCCCAAGCCTCCCGCAAGCTCGGATAGGTGTGTGCTGGGAAGCGAGAATTGATACCGGAAAAAATATCAACCCATTCATGAATTCAAGGGGAAGAGAAGCGGAGGAGAAGCGTTCATGACGACCCAAATACACTCTTTTTTTTATAAGAACCTTTTTTTGTAAGAACGTTGAGGCTGAGATTTGCCCAAATTTTAAGAACATGCTAAGAACATACCCCAGGCTGAGAGTCGGAGAATGACTTTATTTTGCCCATTTGTTTTAATTTTTTGTAAAATGAGCAGTATAAATGAATGCAAAACTGTGGTCCAACAGGAGTGCTTTTAAACGAAATTTGTCCGCGGCACCAAATCAACAACTTCGTACACCACATTCGGTGAACAATGCTGTTTGATACGTTTTCTGGTTTCGTCCGTATTGATTTAATGAAATACTACGGTATGGAACTTTTCAACCTCAAATCGTGAAAAAAATAAGAACGCTCAGCCTCGGCCTCAAAAATAGACGTTCTTATAAAAAAAAAAGAGTGTAACTGCTAACAACGCACAAGTCTTTATAACATTAGGGACCTTAAGATACCAGGACGGGAGGTGCTAGGACGGCTACAGGAAGTAAATTTACACAACCAGGCATGCGCACGAGAACTCTCGACTCATCTCCCTGCCGTCCTCGCCACGTCGAGGACGTCATTTCACCCGATTTGCCGTCGTATCGAGAACGTGAGTATTTTACGCTTGTTTTTGCTTGAAAAAAATGTTCCAATCGACGTTATCTTCAGTTATATTGACGAGAATGTTTATTAGGTTCGCAGTTTTCGTGATTGTCGCGTAGAAATACATTGACATTCGGAAAAAATTTGAAAATATTCCTTGCCTGTTCGTCTGCGTTTCAGTCGCTGTCACGAGTGTTCAAGCGGATCGAAAGCGAAGCAAAGATAATAAATAAGTGTAAGTACAGCTGGGGAAATTATGTGAAAACGAGTGTCTTGAAAGCATCTATGGAGCAAATAAAGTAAATGCACATAAATAAATCGATCTTTAGCTGTGTTTTCATAATTCCCGGAACTTGATGTATGTTGCTTTATTACAAATTCTTGTTTATGATATTGCAGAGGGAATTGAAATATTCACATGAAGTCAGGATTCTCGACAGGATTCTTAAGCGCTCCGGTAGCGAAAAGCAAAGCCACTGCTTCTTTACAAATGAGATTTTACCTTTTTTTTCTTCGTCACCTATCTAAACCTGGTCAGATTGCTTCGTTTAATTTCTTTATACGGAAATTCCTAGTTCTTTATCAATACTTAGATGTTTGTTTCATATATATCACGAAGAATCTGTTCACTATCGTTCAAACTTGATAGGATATGATTTTTACCGCCTCGAAAGGATGTCGTTGGTTTTGTTAAGTGCTTTTATAAAGCTCAAATTATTGACATCGCCGTCCAGTACGAAAATACACATCTTAAGCTTTTTGTTTTTGGGGACACGACGGGACTCGTGCGAGTTTCCCGCGTCCACTGCCGTTGCCGTCCTGGCCTTCCCGTCCTCGTATCTTAAGGTCCCTTTTTTAAGCGATGACGTCATTTTATGACGTCATCGGTTAATGCTGTAAAGTGGAAAAGCGATGGAATTTATGGAATTTTTGGTGTTACGGTGTTACTATTACTCCCTGAATTGAACCGAAGAGCAATGGGAACTAGGTGCATTGTTTGTATTCTTTTTGAGATCCGCCATCTTGTTTTTTGGCAAAGGAAGATATTTTTTTGCAGCTTGTATCATCACCGATCGGCAAACCTTATTTCATTTGTAGCTGTTAAATTGAGATTTCGAGTCTGGAGTGAGTGTTGCACTTTATCAGTTATCGAATAAATTTGGCATAAAGTTAAGAAGTGATGTCTGTCGTGACTGCAGACGAAGCAACCGATTATTAGCAGTTTTGAAACATCTGTTGAAAAGGTGATGACGATGACGTGATCGATTAATCTCGCCGTGCGAGTGGACAGGATCTGTTGTTGTCTGTTGTCTGTTGCCTGTTGTGATCAACCGATCTGTAGAACCGAAGGGAATGCACAATGTGCGAGCCAGCGAGCCATGCGAGGCAGACCTGCGAGGCACTTGAAAACACATTGGTTAGCCTAAATAGCACTCCGGTTAGCCTAAATAGCACTTCGGTTAGCCTACAGTTAGCTCTTAGGTAGCTTGCGGTTAGCTTTTATATTGGGATAAGGGATTTCTTGCTTGCCCGGTTCACATGGCTTGCGAGCCATGCGAGGCAAGCGAGCCATTTCGGTTAGCCTAAATAACACATTGGTTAGCCTAGCAACACTCCGGTTAGCCAAAAAAGCACTTCGGTTAGCCTACAGATCGTATAGGTAGCCTTTTTATTGGTATTTTTAAGTGCCTCGCAGGTCTGCCTCGCATGGCTCGCATGACTCGCTGGCTCGCATATTGTACACACTCGAACCGAATACTGGGAAAAGAAATCAAGTCAACTCAACAAGAAATCGTCGCGTAGAACTCAAAGCAAAATACTCCTGGGCCGTTAGAAAGGACTAATTTAAAGTATAAACGAAAGAAACAAATTATATTTGATGCGTTCTATAAGATTTAGTAAACAGAAATCTCTCCATTCTTTAAAACAAAAGGTGTAAACAATTTTAGACAGCGTTTGACCTTGCATCGTATATCGTATGTCACGCCAAGATAACGCAATTTTTGTTGAACAATCATTCAGCACAGAAGTTGTCAGTTACTTTTATGTACCCTAATTTTTTGACAAATGTCCTGAAAATTATCAAAGACCCCTTGTGAAACGTCATCGCTTCTGCATGCATCGCGTGCCGTTTATTGAGGGGAGCGGGACGGCTGTACACAGGCTACGCGCGTGATGGCTTAGCGTAGATTACACTTTGTGTAAGCCACACAAAAATACCGGGAAAAATGATGCAAATTACACTCCACCCCAGTCTGACAATGCGTGACACCGGGCGTAACGCTTCGTCGTTATTTTATTTACTTCAACAACTTCACTGATTTATCGGGCAAAAATTGAGCTCGTATGGTAAAGTTTGCCGCCTCTGTACCTTGTTCATCGGACTGCTGGTAAATCAGGCTTAGATCGACGCACTGAAACCGACATTCCTGTCGACATAAAAATTGATACGTCTGTGGTGAGTACTGTTGTATTTGAATCGATTGAGTCGCTTTATACAAGCGAAAAGCAGCTTCGGCTTACATTATCACAGGAACGTACTCAGTGCTGGTAGCCATTGAACATCGATTTCCTAGCACAAAGCATCCAGTTTTCCACCTTTTAGAAGGTCAAACGGCTTCCTATCATCCAGAATAATTTGCTAAAATCGAGCGAAATTCGAAGTTCTTTAAAATGAACTTCGGTTTGGTGCATGTGTAGCTTAGCGCGATGGCCTGTGTAGCGAGAACTGAGACCTTATAGTGAAACAACGGACAACGCCAGAATTACTAGTTATTGCAGCATGGCCAGCAAAGTCGCGAGTATTGCTAGTACGAGCGCGCATCCATATTACTTCGATTACTGAACATTCAGCACGCACATAATGACATGCTTGATATAAAGTCTGGCGGCTGCATTTCTTCGTTACGTGGAGCACTTCAGTTAAAACTGTATTTAGGAAATTTTGATAAAAGTCGAAGATAAATGTCTTCCGAAGGGAATGTAAACGGGAAAAGTGGCAAAAAATATCGGGCCAAAACAATTTTCAGGGTCGAAGCACGACATACAATGCGCTTGAAACGAAACTTGACGCGGCGACTGATTACGGCGGACCATTATTAATTAAAATCATGTGTGTTCTTTCTGTTCTTGTTATGTTAAGAAGAATAAATGAAAACAAGACGCATATCTGCGTGAACTTGGGCTTCTTTCCTGGTGTATCTAGTTGTAAACACCAGAAAGTTGACACGAAGAAATCTCAGTTGTCTTTTGTCGATTGGATGGCCTTCCACAGCCACATTTTGTTTTTTTTACGTACAAATAAATAGAAATGCAAAGGCAAACACTCGATAAGTATTTCAAAAGCCCCTCCATGAAACGTACGCGCGAACGTGACTCTTGTCTTCGAGCGGTGTTGAGTTACAATCATGCGATTTGCAAGGGTTTGTAAAGAAAAAGATAAAAAATCTTGTTTCAAAAGGTTTAAATTCTGTGAATGAAATCAGACGTGTCAGACGTTTGCGACGGGAGCTTTTGAAGCGAATTTATAGTCGCTGTTTATAATACTTTGGACGTAATCTCAGTGAACATGATACGGGAAACAAACAAAACAAAAGCTGCAGATGAAGTACACAGGTAAGTCACACCACAGTCTTCCCACGCATCTCATCTCGATGAAAACAACATTACACGATTTGCAAGTTTGGTTCAAATTTCAATCCGATTATGCAAATTCTTCAAGGTTTCACACAACGCCGCTTCAATAATCATAATGTAAACTACGAATTACAATTACAAAACTAGCAGTTCTCAATGAGAAGTGAAGTGCTGCCGTAACACTTCAAAATGTACAGTAAAATAATTTCATAAATATTTTCTGATGGAAAGATATAAAATGGTTGCAGATGAAGTATACCGGTAAGTAATACCACAATCTTGAAAATCAAAATTCTCACGCGTGTCAATATTGCAATGAAAACAACTTGAATTAAGTTTGTATCAAATTTCAATTCGATTATGCAAATTTCTCAAGGTTTTACACAACGGCGCTTCCATAATGTACACTGCGAATGACAAATACAAATTAAAATAAAACTAAAAGGTCGGCCAAATTTTATTTAAATAAGCACTGTACATTTGTTTTTAGAAGCAAACGACTTTCGACTTCCTTGCATCACTGTTGCGTGCGGGAACACACACATGCATTATGTTTCTCCAGATGCCCACGGAAAGCAACAAAAGCATAAATTTCCAAATTATTGAATCCAGTTTCAAGAAATCAGCTTAACGATTATAAAGCAAATCAACATTTGAAGACATTTACCATCCATTTGAACTTGACTTTGTACGAGCTGCATTGTTGAAACCTTGATTAATTTTCGGCCAAATATATACAAAGAGTGCTGTTCTGCTTCATCGCTGTTTAGCTCTTAGACTGCTTAGACATGTTAGAAGACCTTGGTGTCCTATTTTTAGCCGGTCGAGTGTTCTTTAGGGTTAGTTCTTTCCATTTTGAACTTCAAAAATGTGTTTCTATTTACAAGAGGGGATAAACACCGTCCTGAATTCACCGTTCGAGACGCCATTAAACTTTCCTTCAAAACGGAGCAATTTCGTCGAATATAAGGGAACTGCTGATTGGCCTGCTCGTATTTGAAAGGGGATTCCTGATAGGCTGTTTCACGATCCGATAGAACGAACGAACGAAACTTCTCAAATGCCTTCAAGAATATGAAAGCTGCCTATCGGCAGCAACAAGCGTTCCAGAATTCGTATTGGTATTCTGCTCGGTTCGCCATCACGTCTCAATACACAATAATGCTTGTTAAGGTGCTTCTTTACACGTTTAAGGCCCGGGTTTAAGGCCCGGTTCAGACGCCGTACTTTTCATGAGCCGAACTCAATTCGAATTTGGACCGACCCAAATTGAGAAAAGTACGCCTCTTGATTCAGACGCCGTACTTTTTGGCCGTTCCTAATACAGTTCCAATAAAACCAGGCAAAATACATTATAATAATTTATGAATTAGGATCGGCACATGAAAAGTACGGCGTCTGAATCAAAGCCGTTCGAAAGGCGTTCCACAGGCGAAATTCTCGGCCAAGCCAGGCGGGAAGAACGGGTGAGCCGTTCCAAATTGAAATAGCCGTTCTAATTTGATTCAGACGCCGATCTTTTCATGTACTTAATTCAAGGAATTAGGTTCGGCTCATGAAAAGATCGGCGTCTGAACCGGGCCTAACTTTGGATAGCGCATTTTATATAGCATGGTTCTCGATACGTTCACTAAGAAATGTTCGCTCGTAAATTGATCTCTCGTAAAGTCCGCGGAGCAACCCTTTCACAAAAGGCTCCAAAACGTTTTCTCTGGGTCTACCGCAAACGCTGTGTGCATTTGTATGTGGTTTGAGCGTAGAAGAAATCATAATATTCGTGCTTTCTTTCAAGGACGACGCTTGAGATAAATCCACCATAATAATTTAGCATGTGCTCGCAGTGCTTTGCTCACTCTCGTACACAGAGCCCGCGATCCTTCTGGTCTGCACCAGGGATTACACAATAAATAGGCACGCATGCGTTTTAAGGCCCAGAAGGCGATTTGTGACTGAACGCAGAAAACAACAAAAACGAAGGCCAATTTTAAACTTGAGCTCCCTTTGGGAAACGCCCAAGTAACGAGTCAGTCAGAAAATTGTATGCATAATTAATGTATGGGGCTGTGTGGAAATCTTGCCCCGATATTCAGTTGGATGAGTTCTGTCCTCGTGTACCAGTACACACGAGCCGATACAAAAGACCAAACAATACATTACAGCTAAACAATGACTCTTAAACAAAGAAAATGCAATGGTTATCCACTTGTGCACCGATTCATGAGGACTCAGCCACTGGATGTATGGTCATGTATTGCGCACGCATATGAATTTTACATAAACAATTCTATTTAATCCATTTTTTAATGCAATGCACACTTCGCTTGTCCCATTGTTAAAAAATAACACAATCTAAGAGTGCTTACCATTTAGCCAAAAACTTCGGAAATTTCGGTCGAAAGTCAAATGGAACAGTGATTTTCCGGAACATCCGTGCGGAAATTGTTAGCTTGCGTAGCAAGCGTTCCCGTGCGAACGAAGTGTTATGTGTCGCGCGAGTAAAGATTCTGGTCGCGCGAAAATTGGGGCGAGAGCAAAAAAGGAAAAGAAGCAGGGCTGGGGCGGGGCAGCAAGGGACTACCTCTGGAGGTAGTCCACAATTTCAGAACGGATTTTCCGGAAAATTACTGTTCCATTTGACTTTCAACCGAAATTTCCGGAGTTTTTGGCTAAATGGTAAGCACCCAGGTACTCCTCTTTTTCCGTTCGGAACGGAACGTCGGAAATTTCCTTACCCGGCATTTGCACGATTTCCCAGTTCCAGTCTCCCATCAGCGGAAAACAATAACAGGAAACCAAACTTCAAATGGTAAGGTCGGTAAGCGTCATCTCGTTCGGTTGGTTTGCTGATTTTGGAAAATCCCTTACCATTATTCAATGGGGTGTCTGGAAAACCCGAAGAGCGAATAATGCGAATATAATCACGAATAGTGACAAAGTCGCCGATGCACGTTTCCGTTTCGTAAACGGTCGGTGCCATTTTAGCGACACTTAGAATTTTTTTCACAGTCATCAATTTTTTCTTCTACTAAAAAGAAAAAAAAAATGTACGTCAGCACCCAGAATCGAACCTGGAATCTCTGGCATGCTAGCACCACTACACCACCACGTTGATCCGCCAAATCTCCGAACAATTTAATTATATAAGATGTCCTTCTTACTGTTACATCTATAATAGATGACCCTATCCCTAACCCGGCACAACTGACTAGTTCTAAATATGCAAATCATTATGCCTTGCGCCCTGAAATCGGGCACTGTAAGTACATGTCGCAAAAGACAATGGCATTCTGGGCGATGCTAAGCGTGAATCTAACTTAGATTTAATAATCGTCTTCTCTAAGCCTAATTTCATCTAATAATCAAAGCACAGTTTCGACCTTATCCAAGCCTAAACTAGAGCAGATATGGCACTCTCCATTCTGAAAAGCTTGGTTACCAATGATGGCATCGACCGTTTACGAAACGGAAATGAGCGTCGCCGATCGAAACTTGAGAAATTCCAGCACAAACATGTATTGTTCCCAAGGCAAGTACTCGTTTGAATTTCGTTGTTTGTGCAGTAGTAGTACAGTTTGTAGTTATTACAGTCGTGAAGCGAAGCGTACCCTCTGGAGTACATTAATGAATTGATTATTCGCGACTACTCAACGACAATTCGCCACTATTCGCCATTATTCGTACTATTCGCTATTCGCTATTAGGGTTTTCCAGACACCCTATTCAATGTTCATCCCAACTGGTTCCTTCAGACAAATGGTAAGTAGCCTAACAGTCTTATATTCATAGCTTTTATTTAAGGCTATCCGTGTAGAATTCACACAAAAGTCAGGATCCGTTGAACGCAAAATACAGCAAGCTGTAACCTCGACCTTTGCCCAATCACGCATGCGATATGTCAGCCTAGTACCCAGGCGTTCTCTTCCCGCCTACCGATTTGGTGCGCAATTTCGTGACGTCAGCGATGAGATGCGAAAAGTTGTAATTCAGCTCTTTGCGGAATGAGACACGAGGTGATAGACAAGCGAAGTATGCATTGCATAAACAAGTTGATTAAATATGAATTGGCTATATAAAATTCATATGTACCTACAGTATTTAGCTTGCATAATACATGACCATGCAAGGGTTCTTATTCGGATGTTGTTACTGTACTGCAGAACAAGTTGCCAACTAAGTCCTATGCAATAAACACATTAGACGAGACAGTAATCCTGTACTTGTAACTCAGCTACCTTCCAAAGGTACTTCTAATGTCAGTGAATCGTTTAATGTTTTCCTGTTAGAAAACGCGCTTTTAAAGTGGGCCTATCAGCGCGTTGAATACACACGGGCCACCTTAAACTAATGTTATTTGATTCATTTCTAGGAGGAACGCAGACTCAGAATAAGGGCTTGCTAACTTCCTAGATGAGAAAACACTAGTGTGGCTCACTAGTATCAGACTCACAACATGCTTCGCAAGATGAAATACTTGACATACGGTATAGTACAATTACAATGGAAAACGATGTCTTTGACGAAAAGGCAACTTAATCTTGTTGGAATAATAGCAGCTACCTCAATAACTTCATTGGTCACTGGTCTCCTGTTTACGCCTTCCTTCTCCACTACGCCTCCTTCTTTTCCCAACAGTTTTATTCCTCGTCACGATTGTAAATCTTGGAAAGCAAATCCCCAACACAAAACTGCTTTGATAACCAAGAGTGCTTGCGTACGGAACTATTTTCTTCTTATCCTGGTCTCGTCTGCTCCAGCTAATTTTGAAAGGAGAAGTTTAATTCGTCAAACTTGGGGTACTGATAACAGTACAGCCCCTCAGTGGAAGACATACTTTTTGCTTGGTCTAACAAGCGATCAAGAACATTCCGACTCACTCCAAAAGGAAAATAACCAATACGGCGACATGATTCGTGCGGACTATTATGAAAATTACTGGAACCAGAGTTTGAAGATGCAGATGGCAATCGAATGGGCAGCCAGATATTGTAATTTTTCGTTCCTACTCAAAGCAGACGATGATGTGCTGGTTAACACCAAAGATTTGATTAAATTCTTGCAAAGGAGATCGACACCTAAACGAGGACTTTATATGGGCAAACTTCACCGCAGTGATAAAGTACCTCGAACTGGCAAATGGAGTGTCCCTTATGAAGAGTACAGTGGTACACACTATCCAGATTTCTGTACGGGTGCTGGCATTGTTATGTCATATGATGTTATCGAGTGTCTGGTTCCTTTATTTGATGTTATCAAGCCATATAGAATGGACGATGTTTATGTGGGAATGCTTGCAAATAGATCCGGTGTGACGGCAGTAGACCATACGGGGTTCTTTGTACATTGGAGGCTACATTTGTGTGACTTTCTGCCAAACATTCTCGTGCAGCATCAAGCTACTGGGCAATGCTTAATCAAACTACTGCGCATGCACTCGAATGGTCGTTATTATTATCGAATGTTGGGTTCTTTCTTTTGATGTATTATTTTCCGCTTAATTTCCAGAGATAAATGTAAGTACTTAAACATTTTGATTGATCGAGAAAACCAGTTTATATGATATCATAATCATCTCTCTTCCGGGTTGAAGACTCTCAGTCTGATGACTACAAATGGTTGCGATTTTCATTTCTCCCCCTTCCCGTTGGGTGTTTACCATTTGAAAACAAATGCAACAGTACTTTTACGAAAAAACCGTTTGAATATTTTTGGACTACATGTACGTTTTCAGATAGTCCTTTCATTTTGGTCGCAACCAACCGTCGGAAGATTCTGTACCATTTATTCATGTCTCTAGTTTCCATTATCTGATCAAGAAGAAAACAATAACCATTCTTGTCCTCTGAATCGCCTGTCCCTCTTAGCTAGCGGGGCCTCTACACGAGACTGAACACGTGGCTCTGGGGACATGCACATGATTTTATTGGCTAGATTCAGTTTAAAATCCCATCGTTACAAGGGAGTTAATTTGATTGGCTAAGGGTAAAAATGGAATAAAATCCGACAAATGTGATTACAGGGTCGAAAAACCGGTAGTGCCTCAAATCGTCTGATATTGTGACACAAGAGACTTCTCGGCCGAAGTTTGATTTTCATTTTTGTGGGATCTTAGGAATCTTTTGCAGGAACAACGACGAAAGTTGCACAAAATCGAAATCACTATTGAAAACATTCTAGTGAGTGTTACATCGTTAAATACTCAAATTGAACTATGCTTTCGGGAAAGAATACTAAAGGGAAAGAATACCTTTGTCAGTGCAATATATAGGTAGAAAATGACTGGATAAACCTTGCGTCTGAGATGCGAATAACCGTTGTTTATTTAGAATGACTTGTTTTGAATCAACTGATTTTTAAATCAGTTGATTCGAAATATCATTATGCACGTCAGATTGCAATGGGTCGCCGACGCGCGTGACACAAAACTTGAACTTCGATCATCGTTCATACAAAAACATCTACTCGATCCCGCACACCTACAAAACAATGTCTGGACTCTCTCTGGCTTACTGTATATCAGAATATTTGAGACACTACCGGCCAGCTACTTGTCTTGCTGAATTAAGCTTGTTTTCGACTTTTCCTCAAATGAGACAAGTCTAATTCAGTACTCTGGCCTCAACTTGTTCATTATAAACCGCAGATTAAAATAATAACCATATCTTTACTGAAGAATCTTTACGTCACAAGTTTCAGTGAGCGCGATTTCCTTAGCATTTTATAAAAGGGAAAAAAAACTTCATCTTCGTGCTTTGTTGAGTTATATAAGCACCTGGGAATAGCCCAATTTCGATATTTTATTATTCAGCCTAAAACAATAGACATCACTACGAGGCTCCGGAAAAAAAACCCACAATCTCTATAGTTTATTCCCCGGAGCCTCGTATTGAGGTCTATTGTTTTAGGCTGAATTTTAATACATCGAAAGTGGGCTATTTTAAAGACGCTCGAGAAGTGCGAGAAGCACTTCTCTCGTGTTCTTAAAAAATCCCGCGTACTTCTATAACTCAACAATGCATTCGGATGCGTTTTTTATTTTTCTAGTAATTGAACCGAGCGGAGTGTACCCCCTGCCTTTTCCCTGACGTAAAGTCAATTACCCCCTTTTTAGCTGCGCAAAAAAGTTCTTGCGCAAGTTGATTGGCAAGGATCTTAAAAAATTGGTGCGTGCACAATACTTCGCCGGCGCGCGCTTTCACGCGGGAAATTTTGACGTAACAGACAAGCGTCACAAACGACCAGTAAGCCAACTCAGCCAGATAGTCCTAGGTGGATGACTTTAAAAACGAGACGAGAAAGATCAAAACTACGCGATCTTTTAATAATCATTCGTCTTTTTATTCGTTGTATCGGCATTCTCTCGGTTAATGGACTGAAGTACGTGGTGAGGAAGCTTTGTACGTGCATCCAGTACAAGCCGGACGACTTTGTCGCACAGCGTAAAGAAATACAACTCATAGCTAGCATAAAATGCGTGGATGTACCGCGTAGAATCTCTAAAGCGCTTGACCAACGCTGTCTCAAAAATACGAACCAAGCAGAGAACGAGATGAAATCTGGACACAAGCCCAAAGATAGCACAAGCCCTAGAAGTGAGAACTCTTCAAGGCTAAAACCGCCGCCTGTTAAAGAACTGATTTTTACAAAAGACGATGTCTGGAAGGTAAAGAAAGATACATCGAGACTAACACCAGCTCAAGTGAGAGTGTATTCTGGAGATAGCGTCAAAAGTGGTCCTGATGACAAACGCAACAGTCACAACAACTGGGTTAATTACTCACCCATTTCTTTCTTGAAAGATGTCAAGCAATCGGCGCAACAAGGACAGAGCAGTTCTTCCCAGGTATTAAAGAATAATTCCGTAAAACGATGCAATCTGGAATGGTTACAAAGAGGCAAACGACACTGGCAACCCAATACAAACTTTTGTTAACTTTCTTTCGAACTAGCGATTTATTTCATTAACGCTACCAGTGTCGATTTCATTTCAGATACATCCCTGCATCTGGTTTATTAAATTGAAATATTTTGTCTTGTGCATCGAGGTATTTTTATTAATAAGTTCATGATAGGGCAACAACAATAACCTTCAAGTTCCGCAAGGCACATGTGTCTGTATGTAGCACGTCACATTTTAGCCCCACCCATATGCATCAATTCGAGATTCCGGCACCCGTTAAGGGGGGGGGTCCTTTGAAGATTTTCGAGAAACATGAGTGGAGTGGGTTCATTATGTAACGATAAGCTTTAGGCCAGCTGTAGGAGGACTTTACCAGCGCTAGCGAGCTTGGCAACTATTGGAACTTGACGGTTTAAATACTCAGCGTGAGCGAGAGACTGTGTCAGGGTTCCCGATTGTGTTTATTATCCTTCAAATATTTTTACACAAGGCGCTCATTCAGGGAGACCTTTTCTGCAAATCATTCTGTCGGCATTCAAAATATTGCAGTTTGTTTACAATTGGAATGTTGCCTGACGAAGGGCCGGTATATGTCTCCCGTGACGTTTTCGAAGAACAAAATCCATCGACACTTAGGACACTTAGTTATAATAGCATTCAGTCCTTTGGCAAAAAACTTGTGAATTGGGCATTGTAGAAATACATTAGTACTACATTCACGAAGCCAGCAGTACTGTTGCCAGTTCTTAGGGAGTAGACAGCCATTATCCATATTTAATGACGCCCTGTCATGGAGTCTCGCTTGTCTCTTTTTCAAGTGCAGAATACCTTGTGTGGTCGCTGTTTGACATGTTTGATGTCAAGTAAAATCATACGTCTTTGTCAGAACGTTTCACGGGTTCATTTTTCTTGTCATTCGTGGATATTACCCTGAGAGGGCCACACAAATATGTTTACACTTCGCTCCGCCTTAACAAAGATGAGGTAATTCCACTGAAATAGAACCTGCACTGAGATTTTTGTCAAACATTGCCTATTGATTGTTTATATTATATTATAGGAACTTAAATTTTGAAATAAAAATGGGGGGTCCCCATACTCGTTTAGGAGCAACAGCACCTTGTTTATACCCAAAAAATCCTAATAATATCACGAGGATTATTATACGACAATTGTTCTTTATTCTATGCTGAGAATTGCTTCATATTTATTCAACAGAGAGAATTTCTCGTTTTCGAGAAAATGACGATTGCGGTCCAGCCAGAAAGAAAAAGCCGCCATGTTTTTATGCGCGCGCGCTAATCACGCGTGAAATTATGCGCAGTAGGGGATGCGCAATGAAATACTGCATGGGGAATGACCTTAACTGGACTCGAATTACTGTTCCAGGAAGCCTTTCACACTCTTCCGATCTTTTGAAAATTCCCAGCGGAAAAAAAAAACAGATCTAACGCAAACTCCCCCGGGGGGGGGGGGGACTTCCATTTGAAAGGGACAGGGATGCTCGTCGTCTTAGGGGTGTAAATTTCAGATTTTGGTCTCGCTTTGGGTATTCTTGCCAAATGTCATTATTTTTAGCCGTCAAGGTCTCGTTTAGGGTTGCACACAGAAAAATTCTCTAGAGAATATCACGTGGTCTGTAATGGGAAAATAAACCGCCGAAGCGAAAAAGGTCTATTAAATGTCGCACGTGATAGCCTGTGTACACCCGTCCCGCTCCCCTCAAAAAAATCGGGGAGAGAACATCAGGATACTGGAACACGATTATCGCCGCCACAACACAGACGTTCCCTCCCCGATTTTAGGGACCTTAAGATACCAGGATGGGAGGTGCTAGGACGGCTACAGGAAGTAAATTTACACAACCAGGCATGCGCACGAGAACTCTCGACTCATCTCCCTGCCGTCCTCGCCACGTCGAGGACGTCATTTCACCCGATTTGCCGTCGTATCGAGAACGTGAGTATTTTACGCTTGTTTTTGCTTGAAAAAAATGTTCCAATCGACGTTATCTTCAGTTATATTGACGAGAATGTTTATTAGTGACGTGTAGTATATGAAATGATTCATATATGAACTGCGGATATATATGAAGGTGATGTGTGATCTTCGCAGTGAATTTCCAATTTAGGCAATTGGAATGAAGAAGCCTGAAAAAAAAAAAAATCAGGGCTTCAACGGGATTCGAACCCGTGACCTCCGCGATACCGGTGCGATGCTCTACCAACTGAGCTATGAAGCCACACATTGGGAGCGAGGTCAATTGTGAGTTCTTATCTTCCCGTGAAAGGAGTGAAATGACGTGTAGTATATGAAATGATTCATATATGAACTGCGGATATATATCAAGGTGATGTGTGATCTTCGCAGTGAATTTCCAATTTAGGCAATTGGAATGAAGAAGCCTGAAATATTTGGTAGAGCATCGCACCGGTATCGCGGAGGTCACGGGTTCGAATCCCGTTGAAGCCCTGATTTTTTTTTTTTTTCAGGCTTCTTCATTCCAATGTTAACCGTAAAAAGAAAATTCTAGCCACCAAAAGCAAAAGTCTCAGGATTTCGTGTCAAGACTTTCACGTGTCTTGGTACCGAGAAGTGTTAGATTTGCTCCAAGTCGTTCGCTTTTTCTTTGTGTTAACAGAGTTACTGTATTTGAATTGATCATTCTCGTCCCCGGAGCCCGCGATCCTTCTGGTCTCCATCTGGGTTCGAGAACTCTGACCGTTCCCAATTTCTGAGCATTAGCATGAACATGCACAGAGTTCTCGTTCTGTATCTTTAAGCAAATCAGATTTGTCAGATTTGACAATGAGTCCGTGAATCGCGGACTTGCGGTGTTGGAGGCGGAAAGAGATCTCGATTCCTGGCGCAGAGCAGAAGGGTCGAGTTACTTTTTGCCTCCGTTTGAAAACGAATCTACGTGCGAAACCATTCATATGAAAATGCCTTCTACCTTCATGTCCATTTTCATGCAAATCAAACATCTTTTTATTTGAATGGTTTCGCACGAAGACTCGTTTTGAATCTGAGGCAAAAGGCAACTCGGAGATGGCCTATAGACCTTTTTCGCTTGGGCGATTTGTTGCCCCATTACAGACCATTTGATGATACTCTTGGGAATTCTTGCTTTCAAATTTTCAAATAGTCGCGTGTATATGAATGAATAAATTTGATGTGGATAAAAGAAAAATTCTCTAGAGAATATCACGTGGTCTGTAATTGGAAAACAAACCGCCCAAGCGAAAAAGGTCTATTGATCGCTTACAAAAAAGGATACAAAAGGATACAAAATCGCGCATTGAAGTGTTCGCGCGCGAAAGCAGGATTTCCAGGAATGGCTCATTCCACGATCAGACGCACTTTTTGATTTTTAAGCCAGACTGTTCGCCCTCCTTATCCAGCGGTCTTTTGCGAATCAAACGAGCGAGCAACTTGGAGCAAGTGCCGTAGCACATTTTAATTCATAGACTCCATACAGCATGCTTGTTATTTCAAATTTTCAACAGGCACATAATTACCGTGACGCTATAACAAATGTACTTAAGACATAGTTTATTGCAATTATACAATAACTGAGAGAATTTCAGCGCGTTCATTGGTCAAAAAGTAATGGTTGATGAATGTGTAGGCCATTGAAAAAGCTCTGGTCAGTTTGCTAGGATTCGTCGTTCCTTGTTCTTACAGTTCAAATTATAAGAAATAATTATGACGGCATCATAATGGGATTTTATAGCAAGTTATTCGTGTAGACAATGGTCCGCAGGCTCAGGCGGGAGGTAATGATCCTATCAAGTTATAGGATTGAAAGATACAGTTTACCGTTGTAGAATAAGGTCCTATAGCGTTAAATGTGATAAACATAATATGTTCATTTGTCGCAAGCGTGAGACAAAAAATCGCATGCTGCATGGAGACTATGAATTACAATGTGCTACGGCACTAGCTCCAAGTTGCTCCCTCGTTTGATTCGCAAAAGACCGCTGGATAAGGAAAGTGCACAGGTGTCAAAAATCGCTACTGTTCGCGGAACGAGCCATTCCTGGAATTTAATAGTGCGCTTCGCGCGCGAACACTTCAATGCGCGATTTTGTTTCCTTTTTTGTAAGTGATCAATTTACAGTCTCGTCTCTAGAGGCCGCGATCCTTCTCGTCTGCGCCAGGAATCGAGACCTCTGGCCGCCTCCAAAACCGTTAGTCCGCGATTAACGGACTCATTGTCAAATCTGACAAATCTGATTGGCTGAAAGATACAGAACGAGTGCTCTGCGCATGTTAATGCTCAGAAATTTGAGTTCTCGATCCCAGATGGAGACCAGAAGGATCGCCGGCTCTGGGGACCAGAATGAATAATAACTCATAATAACTCTGTTGAGACAAGAAAAAGCGAACGACTTGGGGCAAATCTAACACTTCTCGGTACCAAAACACGTTAAAGTCTTGACAAGAAATCCTGAGACTTTCGCTTTTGCAGCTAGAACTTTCTTTTTACTGTTAACATTTTTTTTTCGGCCAACGACTGTTACGCCTAAGACTTAATTTTTTTGGTCGCTTTACGGCTAACGGCTAACCTCATTAAGATCCACTACTTCACGAAGTTTCGTTTTGATACTTCGGCTTAGTTTTAGGATATTTTTTTTGTTTCGATTCCTCAGAAACGAAACGGTATTATTTTGAATTCGATGTGAACTATTTACACCGTGAGGGCTACTCTCCAATCAGAAGAACGCTCGTAACCACAATGTCAACACGGTGTACCAAAGGCAAACAATCTCTTAAAGTGCCTATGAAGTAAAAAATATTTTTGCGTTTTTTTGTGGCTTATTATGTCTCCTTTTCGAAAAGGTAAAAAACGAATAATGTCAGAGAGAGAGAAATCTGACTTTTTGCCGCCTGAAGTGACCTTGGTATGACAAAACAGTGGGTCCGGAGACTGGGAACGAGTTTACGATCTGTGACGTATGAAATTGTTCCACCGATTTGTTTACCCCGTATCGCTTCTTTTCGCTTCCATTGCTGTTCGGGTTCCCGCTCGAGTTTTACTCCAAATTTTAAGTTTTTATCTCGATTTAACTATATAAAGGCAGCGATAATTAAATGTTTCTTCGGATGTAGTTTCAAACGCGCAATAATCGGAGAGGAGCGATTCCAGTAAAACAGAAGTTGTTGGACTGTAGGTTCACTCGACCGATCAGCGACGAAGACGTGTGCGGCAGAATACGGCGCCTTTTCCCGCAGTGTTATGTGCAAGGTCTGGGAAGAGAAGTTCTCGTAAATGCTCAGGTCGCCGACTACGCCGAGACAATTAACCTGAAACCAGTAAGTATTCTGTGAAGGTCTATTGGTGTCTTCCCCTCACTGTTATTTTTATTCTTGTTTGATTGTACGAGTCTCGCAGTCATGCATGTTCAATGCGATGATCCAGAACACGTTCATGAATGCAGAATACATAAGAAAATCAATCCATCTAGCTCTTCAAGTCTTAAAAGGCAAATACTTTGCTTTTGGGTGGCTGCATGTTTTGTTTATTTTGTAAATTCCAATGCAATAAATACAGATTTATTTATTGACTGTGGGGCATATAATTATGCTATCCCGTGCGATCAGATGTCTCAAAGGGTTGAAAATTTCTACCTCAGTTCGTCCAGTTCGTGACTCCCGCGAACTGTCATTTTTTTTGTTTAACTCTTTTGCTGTGGTATGGTAATAAACTGTGTTGTATTTAATAATCTGAATATTTCGTTGAGAGTGCTCAAAAGAACTTTGAAAGAACCTATATATAATGTTCTCTCCTAATTTTAAAATTTGACTTTGTTCTTTAGATTCCTTATGGCAGACCCGTATGGATGGCCTAGTTATGCATGGGCTGGGACAGTCAAAGGCCCAACACCAGCCTGTCTTTACATGTATCATAACATTTGGTAGAAATTCCAGCCTTTAGGGCTAAGAACGAGGGTGGCCCTCTTTATTGAGGGCATGAGGTTCTGCTTATGTACATGTAATTATAACTTGCAAGATTATTTACTAGAAAAAAATCCAAAATGTGCAGGCAATAAAAATAATTTATTACCAAAGATGTGTGTTTTTCTACCCATCCTACAAATGTTACATCCTGAATGATATTGCGCACATTTTTGTGGATTATAGCATGATTTGTACTGAGAGGGTGATTTCATGATTACACCACAAAATGTTATACCAGAGCGAGTCATACTGGTGCAAGTTCACCCTGGTTACTGTATCAGGGCGAGATTTCCATTCCAGCATAAAAATTTATTCTGGTGTCATGTTAACACGGTATGACTCAGCTGATGACTGTTCATTTCATACTCTTTTTAACGGCAGTATAAAACTCACCCAAACAAAATGGCTTATGTAAACACGGTATGACTTTTCCATCTCGCACCACGATGAAGTCATGCACATATCGTGTAAAAAAAACTAACTGTACACTTTTATATGAAATAAAAATATAATTATTATTATTTTAAACACCTCCTAACACTGTAATGCCACAGTATACCATTGAACATACAGATGGTGATGTTCTCATTTGTAGTGGTATTCTACTGTGATGTAATTTTCAGTTTATTCTTCATGTGCACTTGAAAGTACCAGCCATTAAAGAAAGAACAGGTTTATCAAAATAATTTACTTTGTTCTTATAACTAAAACATCAAGTTGGCAAGTACAAATTGTTTGAATAAAAATGAAGTTAAGGGTGAAAACTCACATTAAATTGTTTAGCTGTGGTCTTGGTGACTATGGAATCATGACAATAATACTGTTTTGAGAGAACATGAAACTTGGATTTGGGAGACTCAAAAAATGTACCAGAATAAATAGCAATGATACATCAGCACATTTCAGGGAGACACCGTGGCCTAACGGTTAGCATTTGGAACGCCGGATCAAGTGATCTGAGTTCGAGCCCAGGCCCAGGTCATTGCCTTGTGTTGTTGGGTGAGACACTCTCAGTGAGTGCCTCGCTCCACCATATGAATGGTTACTTGAAAATTATCAGGGCAGCCTGATATGCAGGGGGTTACCTGCTATGGACTAGCATTCCATCCGGGGAGGGGGGGGGGGGGGGAAGCAACATTACTGCTTGCTTTGTTTTTTGAGTCAAGTGCCAGGAAGATAACCCACCTAGGGCTGCCTTGAAGTCAGAATTAACATTTTGAAATTAAAACAGTAATGAAACGTCAATAAAAAAGTATGCCTGGCTTTAGCCCTCATATTTTCAATATCGTAAATATCATTGCTCTGAGTTTCTGGGAAAACCTTCAATACAAAATGGTACTGTTCAGTTGTTATAATTCAGTCCCCCTATCTGTTGTAACCTGATGGAACTTATGTCAAATGGGAGAAATTAAATAAAGCTTTCACTCACTATTAAAATACTGGTATACAATCTTTGACCAGGGCCTACTTTTAACAATATTTACATGTGTTGCACTGCTTTGCTGAACAGCATACATATTGTAAATATTTCAGATTTATTCAGTTTTTATAATATAGTAATTCCTTTACGTGGCATTCATGGACAATTTCCCAAAAAAATAAATCTAAATTGGTGCTGCAGTTTGCACTATATACCAAAAAATCAAAATGGCGCCAAGAAAGGAAGCAATAGCTTCAGCGGACAGCTTCATAACACAGCCTATAAAACCAAAAATTACTTGACTAAATAACTTGGGGCACCTTTATTTGCCGTTATATTTGTCGTCTGATTCATTTGCTTCATATTCTCGCGAGCCGTAGTGTGAATAACGATAAGTCTTATTTTCAGAAATCACAACAAATATGCAATTACAAGATTTAATGTATTTTCCGATCGCAAAATACAAGAGTAAAGTTTGACGATCAGTGTTTCTTGTGGCAATAGACCCTTTGATTAGATACCTCTAGCTGCACATGGTTTCCACTGTCTGAATAAAACGCCGCCGATGTTTCATCGAAGACCATCGTAACAGCTTTCGTCAAAATGTGCTGAAGGCTGATATGTGGGACATCATCTTTCGCCGTGAATTCGCAAAAACCGACTCCAGTTCTGCCGCAAAGTTTAGTTTTTGTGTAGATAATCCATCGATACTATCGATGTACTTGTTTTGTCCCGGCAATTGTTTTTATTGGGGCCACCGACCACGCAATAGTTTCCTCTTGCACTCACACCACTCTTATCCACCATTTAATACGCTCGAGTCGACTGAACAATTTCCTACATTTCAGCTCCACCACGCAGTAGACAACATGTACAAAAACCATTAGGTTTATTTTGGAGGTTTCGGCCGAGCACCGGGACTATAACAATACGTTATACTACAACAATTACATCCATATTATATAACATGTAACAGAGCTGAGCGACAGTATATAAAAGCTACTGTCAGACGGAGGCCAGAAAAAACCTGCCAGAAAAACCCCGGAGGGGAAAAACACGGCAGGAAATCTGGGTAGGAACCATGGCTCAAGCTCAAATAGCCCATCCTACGGAGCTACTAAATGTATGACTACCAAAAAATGACACACTTAAAAAAAAAAAAATAAATAAATAAATAAATAAAAAATAACGAACTCGGCTAACGAGGTGTCGGCCTAGAATGATTTCCCACGTGATAATCATCTCTTATATAGCCCTCCCTCATGCACATGCTCACTTCGACTGGGCTAGCGCCAGTCCCCACTGCTCTAGTGCCGCAGAAATATTCAATTTCCGGCTAATTCATGTTCACTCAAACGCCAGAAATTCCATGTCACGACCTTGTAACACGATCGTTCTGGCCGCGCGCGAAATGGACCCACTTCTCAGTCGTCAAATTCGAACTTTAGGCGGCAAAAACTCGGATTTTTCTGTCTTTAACACTATTCGCTTTTGGGCATTTCGGAAAGTACATATAACAAGCTACAAAATAACGCGAAAAATTTTTTTACTTCATAGGCACTTTAAATACATGTTCTTCAAATATTAGAAAGATAATCGTAAACAAGAACAAAAATTATTGAGATTCATTACAAATAGAAATATCTGACGACTGCAATGCTTTTAAGTTCGATTGAAGCGCTGTCTTGGCGAAAAATGCAAAGTAAGCTCTTTCCGTATTTAATTTTTAAGTAAACATTCTAGCTATATTCTGAGAAAGAAGAAAATGTCCACCAATGAGAGCGCTTGCAGGCGCAAACAAAGACACGATGCCTGTTTGCTGGCAGAAAGCCATGAAAAAGGGCAAGAGAAGGGCAAATTAGGAAGTTTCTTTTCATTCTTATCCTTCCGCGATCTGGAAACGAAACACTATTCATTTTTGAAATAGCTCCTTGATCGACATTTACAGGGGAAAATTAATTTGCCACCCTCCCCACCCCCCACCCCCGCTCCCGTGAATTCCAATGATCCGCCATGTAACTGAGTACATACAAAACAGAGGTGGACTAGATAGATTTTATCACCACATTTTAATAAACTTTTTCTTGACAAAAATAGTCAGGCACCTCAGACATTTTAAGGATGAGCTGAGAGAGCTTTGAAAATGTAGACAACTTGCCCGCTTTTAATTGAATTAGAGTGAAACCAACAGCCTAGCAAACAAACACTGTGTTACCGGCCGCAGCGTGGGAAATGAAAATAATCACTCACAGCAAAACTGAAACGCTTTTACATCGTCTGAAAGGCATCCTTTCTCAGGTAAGAAACATTTCTTTGCCTTGTAAAATAATTTTTAAGGAAAAAAGTTTCCGGGAATTACAGAGGGAACTATAGCAAAATGTCGTTTTCGGACGGCTAATTTGCATATTGATATTTATCGCTTTTTTTAATTTGAAAATCCTGCAACAACGGTAGATTTTTTCCCCAAACGACGGCTAAATCGACAAATATTATTTATTGGCATGCCACAGTGTGGTGTTTAGTGGTAATGATCGTATCTATAGGCGTTCCCTGTAAAGAAATCGGACCGTCGTTATCTTTGGTTTTAATCAAAATGGCGAAAATTTGGGAAAATCTTGCTGCTCTGTACGGCGCGAAGTGCAGAGTGCCCACAAATTTTATTCGATAGGTTTCTAGACTGGTATTAGTACTTTCGAGATACAATAGACTTGACTTCTGATCAGGTCCCACATTCGAGAAAATCGCTTTCAACTACAGGTATGTTACGTGTCACGCATTCCTGAGTCCGTTAGGAAGTGTTTTTGAAAATTCATAACTCAGTCAAAATTTTATGGAATACAATTGTTTAACCGTTAAAGTATAGAAGAAAAATAAAACCTTGATATATAAAATATTCAGCTTGTTTGGTTAAGGAAATACGCTTTGGCAGCGACCGACATTTAATGCTAAATTATGATGGAGTCTTCAAATGCAAATTGGGTGGTTTTGAGGTTGCAGTAAAAACCGCCTCGCAAAAAATAAAAATAAAAGATTTGATCTAAATAAATGTGATATTTGTTCATGGGATATAATGGTCGACTTTCACTGAAATTATTAGAGAAATCGGTGAAGGTCGAAAATTTGCCTTGTCCGCTGTTACGCTAGTCTCCCTCGCAGCCGTTTTTAGTGTCGTTGTGGGGAGGAGCGTTGCGTGACGACACTAAAAACGGCTGCGAAGGAGACTACTGTTACGCGGACAGCCTCTTAAGCTTTTTGTTTTGGGGGACACGACGGGACTCGTGCCAGTTTCCCGCGTCCACTGCCGTTGCCGTCCTGGCCTTCCCGTCCTCGTATCTTAAGGTCCCTTTTTTGAGGGGAGCGGGACGGCTGTACACAGGCTACGCGCGTGATGGCTTAGCGTAGATTACACTTTGTGTAAGCCACACAAAAATACCGGGAAAAATGATGCAAATTACACTCCACCCTGCAGTCTGACAATGCGTGACACCGGGCGTAACGCTTCGTCGTTATTTTATTTACTTCAACAACCCCATCAATTCTTCACTGATTTGTCGGGCAAAAATTGAGCTCGTATGGTAAAGTTTGCCGCCTCTGTACCTTGTTCATCGGACTGCTGGTAAATCAGGCTTAGATCGACGCACTGAAACCGACATTCCTGTCGACATAAAAATTGGTACGTCTGTGGTGAGTACTGTTGTATTTGAATCGATTGAGTCGCTTTATACAAGCGAAAAGCAGCTTCGGCTTACATTATCACAGGAACGTACTCAGTGCTGGTAGCCATTGAACATCGATTTCCTAGCACAAAGCATCCAGTTTTCCACCTTTTAGAAGGTCAAACGGCTTCCTATCATCCAGAATAATTTGCTAAAATCGAGCGAAATTCGAAGTTCTTTAACTTCGGTTTGGTGCATGTGTAGCTTAGCGCGATGGCCTGTGTAGCGAGAACTGAGACCTTATAGTGAAACAACGGACAACGCCAGAATTACTAGTTATTGCAGCATGGCCAGCAAAGTCGCGAGTATTGCTAGTACGAGCGCGCATCCATATTACTTCGATTACTGAACATTCAGCACGCACATAATGACATGCTTGATATAAAGTCTGGCGGCTGCATTTCTTTGTTACGTGGAGCACTTCAGTTAAAACTGTATTTAGGAAATTTTGATAAAAGTCGAGGATAAATGTCTTCCGAAGGGAATGTAAACGGGAAAAGTGGCAAAAAATATCGGGCCAAAACAATTTTCAGGGTCGAAGCACGACATACAATGCGCTTGAAACGAAACTTGACGCGGCGACTGATTACGGCGGACCATTATTAATTAAAATCATGTGTGTTCTTTCTGTTCTTGTTATGTTAAGAAGAATAAATGAAAATTATATTACCCAAGGTTTTTACTTAGTGGATAAATTAACGTCAAAACTGACTTAAATGCAATGGACCGAGATTACATCTCGTGATGTTCATCTTATTTATCGCGATATTCGGTAAAATTTCCGCACAGCCCCATACATAAATTACCAAATTATGTATGCAGCTATTTCATACTATCACTATACACAAACAGCAATCATGAAAAGAACAAGACGCATATCTGCGTGAACTTGGGCTTCTTTCCTGGTGTATCCAGTGATAAACACCAGAAAGTTGACACGAAGAAATCTCAGTTGTTTTTTGTCGATTGGATGGCCTTCCACAGCCACATTTTGTTTTGTTTTTACGTACAAATAAATAATAGAAATGGGAATGCAAGCACTCTATAAAGTATTTCAAAAGCCCCTCCATGAAACGTACGCGCGAACGTGACTCTTGTCTTCGAGCGGTGTTGAGTTACAATCATGCGATTTGCAAGGGTTTGTAAAGAAAAAGATAAAAAATCTTGTTTCAAAAGGTTTAAATTCTGTGAATGAAATCAGACGTGTCAGACGTTTGCGACGGGAGCTTTTGAAGCAATTTATAGCCGCTGTTTATAATACTTTGGACGTAATCTCAGTGAACATGCTACGGGAAACAAACAAAACAAAAGCTGCAGATGAAGTATAGGCACGCATGCGTTTTAAGGCCCAGAAGGCGATTTGTGACTGAACGAAGAAAACAACAAAAACGAAGGCCAATTTTAAACTTGGGCTTCCTTTGGGAAACGCCCAAGTAACGAGTCAGTCAGAAAATTGTATGCATAATTAATGTATGGGGCTGTGTGGAAATCTTGCCCGATATTCAGCTGGATGAGTTCTGTCCTCGTGTACCAGTACACACGAGCCGATACAAAAGACCAAACAATACATTACAGCTAAACAATGACTCTTAAACAAAGAAAATGCAATGGTTATTCACTTGTGCACCGGTTCATGAGGACTCAGCCACTGGATGTATGGTCATGTATTGCGCACGCATATGAATTTTAAATAAACAATTCTATTTAATCCATTTTTTAATGCAATGCACACTTCGCTTGTCCCATTGTTAAAAAAAAACACACAATCTAAGAGTGCTTACCATTTAGCCAAAAAATTCGGAAATTTCGGTCGAAAGTCAAATGGAACAGGGATTTTCCGCAACATCCGTGCGGAAATTGTTAGCTTGCGTAGCAAGCGTTCCCGTGCGAACGAAGTGTTATGTGTCGCGCGAGTAAAGATTCTGGTCGCGCGAAAATTGGGGCGAGAGCAAAAAAGGAAAAGAAGCAGGGCTGGGGCGGGGCAGCGAGGGACTACCTCTGGAGGTAGTCCACAATTTCAGAACGGATTTTCCGGAAAATTACTGTTCCATTTGACTTTCAACCGAAATTTCCGGAGTTTTTGGCTAAATGGTAAGCACCCAGGTACTCCTCTTTTTCCGTTCGGAACGGAACGTCGGAAATTTCCTTACCCGGCATTTGCACGATTTCCCAGTTCCAATCTCCCATCAACGGAAAACAATAACAGGAAACCAAACTTCAAATGGTAAGGTCGGTAAGCGTCGTCTCGTTCGGTTGGTTTGCTGATTTTGGAAAATCCCTTACCATTATTCAATGGGGTGTCTGGAAAACCCGAAGAGCGAATAATGCGAATATAATCACGAATAGTGACAAAGTCGCCGATGCACGTTTCCGTTTCGTAAACGGTCGGTGCCATTTTAGTGACACTTAGGCCCGGTTCAGACGCCGTACTTTTCATGAGCCGAACTCAATTCGAATTTGGACCGACCCAAATTGACAAAAGTACGCCTCTTGATTCAGACGCCGTACTTTTTGGCCGTTCCTAATACAGTTCCAATAAAACCAGGCAAAATACATTATAATAATTTATGAATTAGGATCGGCACATGAAAATTACGGCGTCTGAATCAAAGCCGTTCGAAAGGCGTTCCACAGGCGAAATTCTCGGCCAAGCCAGGCGGGAAGAACGGGTGAGCCGTTCCAAATTGAAATAGCCGTTCTAATTTGATTCAGACGCCGATCTTTTCATGTACTTAATTCAAGGAATTAGGTTCGGCTCATGAAAAGATCGGCGTCTGAACCGGGCCTTAGAAATTTTTTCACAGTCATCAAATTTTTCTTCTACTAAAAAGAAAAAAAAATTGTACGTCAGCACCCAGAATCGAACCTGGAACCTCTGGCATGCTAGCATACCTCTCTCACCACTACACCACCACGTTGATCCGCCAAATCTCCGAACAATTTAATTATATAAGATGTCCTTCTTACTGTTACATCTATAATAGATGACCCTATCCCTAACCCGGCACAACTGACTAGTTCTAAATATGCAAATCATTATGCCTTGCGCCCTGAAATCGGGCACTGTAAGTACATGTCGCAAAAGACAATGGCATTCTGGGCGATGCTAAGCGTGAATCTAACTTAGATTTAATAATCGTCTTCTCTAAGCCTAATTTCATCTAATAATCAAAGTACAGTTTCGACCTTATCCAGGCCTAAACTAGAGCAGATATGGCACTCTCCATTCTGAAAAGCTTGGTTACCAATGATGCCATCGACCGTTTACGAAACGGAAATGAGCGTCGCCGATCGAAACTTGAGAAATTCCAGCACAAACATGTATTGTTCCCAAGGCAAGTACTCGTTTGAATTTCGTTGTTTGTGCAGTAGTAGTACAGTTTGTAGTTATTACAGTCGTGAAGCGAAGCGTACCCTCTGGAGTACATTAATGAATTGATTATTCGCGACTACTCAACGACAATTCGCCACTATTCGCCATTATTCGTACTATTCGCTATTCGCTATTAGGGTTTTCCAGACACCCTATTCAATGTTCATCCCAACTGGTTCCTTCAGACAAATGGTAAGTAGCCTAACAGTCTTATATTCATAGCTTTTATTTAAGGCTATCCGTGTAGAATTCACACAAAAGTCAGGATCCGTTGAACGCAAAATACAACAAGCTGTAACCTCGACCTTTGCCCAATCACGCATGCGATATGTCAGCCTAGTACCCAGGCGTTCTCTTCCCGCCTACCGATTTGGTGCGCAATTTCGTGACGTCAGCGATGAGATGCGAAAAGTTGTAATTCAGCTCTTTGCGGAATGAGACACGAGGTGATAGACAAGCGAAGTATGCATTGCATAAACAAGTTGATTAAATATGAATTGGCTATTTAAAATTCATATGTACCTACAGTATTTAGCTTGCATAATACATGACCATGCAAGGGTTCTTATTCGGATGTTGTTACTGTACTGCAGAACAAGTTGCCAACTAAGTCCTATGCAATAAACACATTAGACGAGACAGTAATCCTGTACTTGTAACTCAGCTACCTTCCAAAGGTACTTCTAATGTCAGTGAATCGCTTAATGTTTTCCTGTTAGAAAACGCGCTTTTAAAGTGGGCCTATCAGCGCGATGAATACACACGGGCCACCGTAAACTAATGTTATTTGATTCATTTCTAGGAGGAACGCAGACTCAGAATAAGGGCTTGCTAACTTCCTAGATGAGAAAACACTAGTGTGGCTCACTAGTATCAGACTCACAACATGCTTCGCAAGATGAAATACTTGACATACGGTATAGTACAATTACAATGGAAAACGATGTCTTTGACGAAAAGGCAACTTAATCTTGTTGGAATAATAGCAGCTACCTCAATAACTTCATTGGTCACTGGTCTCCTGTTTACGCCTTCCTTCTCCACTACGCCTCCTTCTTTTTCCAACAGTTTTATTCCTCGTCACGATTGTAAATCTTGGAAAGCAAATCCCCAACACAAAACTGCTTTGATAACCAAGAGTGCTTGCGTACGGAACTATTTTCTTCTTATCCTGGTCTCGTCTGCTCCAGCTAATTTTGAAAGGAGAAGTTTAATTCGTCAAACTTGGGGTACTGATAACAGTACAGCCCCTCAGTGGAAGACATACTTTTTGCTTGGTCTAACAAGCGATCAAGAACATTCCGACTCACTCCAAAAGGAAAATAACCAATACGGCGACATGATTCGTGCGGACTATTATGAAAATTACTGGAACCAGAGTTTGAAGATGCAGATGGCAATCGAATGGGCAGCCAGATATTGTAATTTTTCGTTCCTACTCAAAGCAGACGATGATGTGCTGGTTAACACCAAAGATTTGATTAAATTCTTGCAAAGGAGATCGACACCTAAACGAGGACTTTATATGGGCAAACTTCACCGCAGTGATAAAGTACCTCGAACTGGCAAATGGAGTGTCCCTTATGAAGAGTACAGTGGTACACACTATCCAGATTTCTGTACGGGTGCTGGCATTGTTATGTCATATGATGTTATCGAGTGTCTGGTTCCTTTATTTGATGTTATCAAGCCATATAGAATGGACGATGTTTATGTGGGAATGCTTGCAAATAGATCCGGTGTGACGGCAGTAGACCATACGGGGTTCTTTGTACATTGGAGGCTACATTTGTGTGACTTTCTGCCAAACATTCTCGTGCAGCATCAAGCTACTGGGCAATGCTTAATCAAACTACTGCGCATGCACTCGAATGGTCGTTATTATTATCGAATGTTGGGTTCTTTCTTTTGATGTATTATTTTCCGCTTAATTTCCAGAGATAAATGTAAGTACTTAAACATTTTGATTGATCGAGAAAACCAGTTTATATGATATCATAATCATCTCTCTTCCGGGTTGAAGACTCTCAGTCTGATGACCACAAATGGTTACGATTTTCATCTCTCCCCCTTCCCGTTGGGTGTTTACCATTTGAAAACAAATGCAACAGTACTTTTACGAAAAAACCGTTTGAATATTTTTGGACTACATGTACGTTTTCAGATAGTCCTTTCATTTTGGTCGCAACCAACCGTCGGAAGATTCTGTACCATTTATTCATGTCTCTAGTTTCCATTATCTGATCAAGAAGAAAACAATAACCATTCTTGTCCTCTGAATCGCCTGTCCCTCTTAGCTAGCGGGGCCTCTGCACGAGACTGAACACGTGGCTCTGGGGACATGCACATGATTTTATTGGCTAGATTCAGTTTAAAATCCCATCGTTACAAGAGAGTTAATTTGATTGGCTAAGGGTAAAAATGGAATAAAATCCGAAAAATGTGATTACAGGGTCGAAAAACCGGTAGTGCCTCAAATCGTCTGATATTGTGACACAAGAGACTTCTCGGCCGAAGTTTGATTTTCATGTTTGTGGGATCTTAGGAATCTTTTGCAGGAACAACGACGAAAGTTGCACAAAATCGAAATCACTATTGAAAACATTCTAGTGAGTGTTACATCGTTAAATATTCAAATTGAACTATGCTTTCGGGAAAGAATACTAAAGGGAAAGAATACCTTTGTCAGTGCAATATATAGGTAGAAAATGACTGGATAAACCTTGCGTCTGAGATGCGAATAACCGTTGTTTATTTAGTATGACTTGTTTTGAATCAACTGATTTTTAAATCAGTTGATTCGAAATATCATTATGCACGTCAGATTGCAATGGGTCGCCGACGCGCGTGACACAAAACTTGAACTTCGATCATCGTTCATACAAAAACATCTACTCGATCCCGCACACCTACAAAACAATGTCTGGACTCTCTCTGGCTTACTGTATATCAGAATATTTGAGACACTACCGGCCAACTACTTGTCTTGCTGAATTAAGCTTGTTTTCGACTTTTCCTCAAATGAGACAAGTCTAATTCAGTACTCTGGCCTCAACTTGTTCATTATAAACCGCAGATTAAAATAATAACCATATCTTTACTGAAGAATTTTTACGTCACAAAATTCAGTGAGCGCGATTTCCTTAGCATTTTATAAAAGGGAAAAAAAACTTCATCTTCGTGCTTTGTTGAGTTATATAAGCACCTGGGAATAGCCCAATTTCGATATTTTATTATTTAGCCTAAAACAATAGACATCACTACGAGGCTCCGGAAAAAACCCCCACAATCTCTATAGTTTATTCCCCGGAGCCTCGTATTGAGGTCTATTGTTTTAGGCTGAATTTTAATATATCGAAAGTGGGCTATTTTAAAGACGCTCGAGAAGTGCGAGAAGCACTTGGCTACGCCTCTTTGCACTTCTCTCGTGTTCTTAAAAAATCCCGCGTAGTTCTATAACTCAACAATGCATTCGGATGCGTTTTTCATTTTTCTAGTAATTGAACCGAGCGGAGTGTACCCCCTGCCTTTTCCCTGACGTAAAGTCAATTACCCCCTTTTTAGCTGCGCAAAAAAGTTCTTGCGCAAGTTGATTGGCACGGATCTTAAAAAATTGGTGCGTGCACAATACTTCGCCGGCGCGCGCTTTCACGCGGGAAATTTTGACGTAACAGACAAGCGTCACAAACGACCAGTAAGCCAACTCAGCCAGATAGTCCTAGGTGGATGACTTTAAAAACGAGACGCGAAAGCTCAAAACTACGCGATCTTTTAATAATCATTCGTCTTTTTATTCGTTGTATCGGCATTCTCTCGGTTAAGGTGGTACCCTGGAGTTTGACAGGTCCGTTTTAGATGGAAATTTCTCAAAATTAAGAGAAGTGGTTGAAGTAAAAACATATCAGGTCAAGACAACTTAAGTTAAGCTTCAGAAAAATTGATGTTTGAGGTGACAATTTTCAAACCTCAGGTGACACACCCCATTTGAATTGCGGGCTCAAAATTTAGAAATTTTCGTTTTACGGCTTTCTTTTCAAAAGCTGGTCAAAATGAAATGTAGGAGTCTATTCCTATACAGAAAAGGAAAAATCCTGCGGGAGCCCGGAGCGGAATGCCGCATCTTTCCTCAGATATCGAGTTTTAAAGTAAAAAACACGTGCTGATAATTTACGCGGCGCTTACATCGCGAAGAAAACTCCTTTTGCTCCGGGCTCCCGTGAAAAGTTTCTCTTACACCATAACAACAAACCACCCAAATTTCATTCAGATACGATAAATCTACAACTTTATTCTTAAAATACCTTTCAGTGCGGTCTGTGTAGGTCCTTAAATTGTGGTAGTTTCTCGCCGATATCGCATCATAAGATCGTGTTTTATCGGGCGCCATTTTGAAATCTTCTTACAAAACCGCTGTTCGAAGTGTTTGTGGCAACACATGACCGATTACAGCGCGAAGAACGCCGAAAATCTACGATCTTGTCCGTCCTTTGACGAAGTTCAACATGGCGGCGTAAACAATTACGTAATGCATAGCAACGGTGTGATTTTGAGACCTCGGCTAATGGGCACAGCGGATAATAGGCGTACTGAGTTACTGCGCACGTATCCCGTGAAGAATCTCATGCTGGGCGGCACATTCTTGCGGTGTTGTGTGAATATAATGTCACGAGTCCAAAAAACGAAATAAACCACGATATAGCCATTAAATGGAGCCAAAATACCAAGGAACTACACAAAGGAGTTTATTTCTGCCATCAACTTTGAATTCAAGACGCGTAAATTGCTCTGAAGGACTGATTTTGGCTTATAGTCGATATTTCACAATGATCGATAGTGTAACACAATGCCGCTTTCTAAATCACGTTCGTCCGGTATAATGATCGTCATTTAGCTTCTTTTGTAGACTATTTTGCAGACACTTTCACAGGAAAGCTACAGCGGACCTGAACTTGTGTCTTCCAAGATGTAGCAAAGCTTTTCAGCGGCAAAAGCAGCCTCAAATCAACCATTGGTGCGTGTCACACAATAAATTCAATATGGCGGCGCAAAGCGCCAGCTTAGCAACCAACTTTAGGCTTTAATTATTCCGCACATAGCCAGAATGGAGCGCTTATCTCTTGGTATTGTGAATAAATCTATGTTATCTTTGAAATCCTTAAATGTTTTGATATGTTTCATTTTTGAGTACGTGGTGCGGAAGCTTTGTACGTGCATCCAGTACAAGCCGGACGACTTTGTCGCACAGCGTAAAGAAATACAACTCATAGCTAGCATAAAATGCGTGGATGTACCACGTAGAATGTCTAAAGCGCGTGACCAACGCTGTCTCAAAAATACGAACCAAGCAGAGAACAAGATGAAATCTGGACACAAGCCAAAAGATAGCACAAGCCCTAGAAGTGAGAACTCTTCAAGGCTAAAACCGCCGCCTGTTAAAGAACTGATTTTTACAAAAGACGATGTCTGGAAGGTAAAGAAAGATACATCGAGACTAACACCAGCTCAAGTGAGAGTGTATTCTGGAGATAGCGTCAAAAGTGGTCCTGATGACAAACGCAACAGTCACAACAACTGGGTTAATTACTCACCCATTTCTTTCTTGAAAGATGTCAAGCAATCGGCGCAACGGATAGAGCAGTTCTTCCCAGGTATTAAAGAATAATTCCGTAAAACGATGCAATCTGGAATGGTTACAAAGAGGCAAACGACACTGGCAACCCAATACAAACTTTTGTTAACTTTCTTTCGAACTAGCGATTTATTTCATTAACGCTACCAGTGTCGATTTCATTTCAGACACATCCCTGCATCTGGTTTATTAAATTGAAATATTTTGTCTTGTGCATCGAGGTATTTTTATTAAGAAGTTCATGATAGGGCAACAACAATAACCTTCAAGCTCCCCAAGGCACATGTGTCCGTATGTAGCACGTCACATTTTAGCCCCACCCATATGCATCAGTTCGAGATTCCGGCACCCGTTAACCGGGGGGGGGGGGGGGGGGGTCCTTTGAAGATTTTCGAGAAACATGAGTGGAGTGGGTTCATTATGTAACGATAAGCTTTAGGCCAGCTGTAGCCAGCTGTAGGACGACTTTACCAGCGCTAGCGAGCTTGGCAACTATTGGAACTTGACGGTTTAAATACTCAGCGTGAGCGAGAGACTGTGTCAGGGTTCCCGATTGTGTTTATTATCCTTCAAATATTTTTACACAAGGCGCTCATTCAGGGAGACATTTTCTGCAAATCATTCTGTCGGCATTCAAAATATTGCAGTTTGTTTACAATTGGAACGTTGCCTGACGAAGGGCCGGTATATGTCTCCCGTGACGTTTTCGAAGAACAAAATCCATCGACACTTAAGCACTTAGGACACTTAGTTATAATAACATTCAGTCCTTTGGCAAAAAACTTGTGAATTGGGCATTGTAGAAATACATTAGTACTACATTCACGAAGCCAGCAGTACTGTTGCCAGTTCTTAGGGAGTAGACAGCCATTATCCATATTTAATGACGCCCTGTCATGGAGTCTCGCTTGTCTCTTTTTCAAGTGCAGAATACCTTGTGTGGTCGCTGTTTGACATGTTTGATGTCAAGCAAAATCATACGTCTTTGTCAGAACGTTTCACGGGTTCATTTTTCTTGTCATTCGTGGATATTACCCTGAGAGGGCCACACAAATATGTTTACACTTCGCTCCGCCTTAACAAAGATGAGGTAATTCCACTGAAATAGAACCTGCACTGAGATTTTTGTCAAACATCGCCTATTGATTGTTTATATTATATTATAGGAACTTAACTTTTGAAATAAAAAAGGGGGGGTCCCCATACTCGTTTAGGAGCAACAGCACCTTGTTTATACCCAAAAAATCCTAATAATATCACGAGGATTATTATACGACAATTGTTCTTTATTCTATGCTGAGAATTGGTTCATATTTATTCAGCAGAGAGAATTTCTCGTTTTCGAGAAAATGACGATTGCGGTCCAGCCAGAAAGAAAAAGCCGCCATGTTTTTATGCGCGCGCGCTAATCACGCGTGAAATTATGCGCAGTAGGGGATGCGCAATGAAATACTGCATGGGGAATGACCTTAACTGGACTCGAATTACTGTTCCAGGAAGCCTTTCACACTCTTCCGATCTTTTGAAAATTCCCAGCGGAAAAAAAAAACAGATCTAACGCAAACTCCCCGGGGGGAGGGGGGACTTCCATTTGAAAGGGACAGGGATGCTCGTCGTCTTAGGGGTGTAAATTTCAGATTTTGGTCTCGCTTTGGGTATTCTTGCCAAATGTCATTATTTTTAGCCGTCAAGGTCTCGTTTAGGGTTGCACACAGAAAAATTCTCTAGAGAATATCACGTGGTCTGTAATGGGAAAATAAACCGCCCAAGCGAAAAAGGTCTATTGAATGTCGCACGTGATAGCCTGTGTACACCCGTCCCGCTCCCCTCAGAAAAATCGGGGAGAGAACATCAGGATACTGGAACACGATTATCGCCACCACAACACAGACGTTCCCTCCCCGATTTTAGGGACCTTAAGATACCAGGACGGGAGGTGCTAGGACGGCTACAGGAAGTAAATTTACACAACCAGGCATGCGCACGAGAACTCTCGACTCATCTACCTGCCGTCCTCGCCACGTCGAGGACGTCATTTCACCCGATTTGCCGTCGTATCGAGAACGTGAGTATTTTACGCTTGTTTTTGCTTGAAAAAAATGTTCCAATCGACGTTATCTTCAGTTATATTGACGAGAATGTTTATTAGGTTCGCAGTTTTCGTGATTGTCGCGTAAAAATACATTGACATTCGGAAAAAATTTGAAAATATTCCTTGCCTGTTCGTCTGCGTTTCAGTCGCTGTCACGAGTGTTCAAGCGGATCGAAAGCGAAGCAAAGATAATAAATAAGTGTAAGTACAGCTGGGGAAATTATGTGAAAACGAGTGTCTTGAAAGCATCTATGGAGCAAATAAAGTAAATGCACATAAATAAATCGATCTTTAGCTGTGTTTTCATAATTCCCGGAACTTGATGTATGTTGCTTTATTACAAATTCTTGTTTATGCTATTGCAGAGGGAATTGAAATATTCACATGAAGTCAGGATTCTCGACAGGATTCTGAAGCGCTCCGGTAGCGAAAAGCAAAGCCACTGCTTCTTTACAAATGAGATTTTGGACGCGATCCATTGGACCAAAATTTCCGGAAATTCCGGTACAAAATCGAATGGAACAGAACGTTTCTGGAAACTCATTTCGAAAATTTTGGACAACCTCCAGAGGTTGTCCTTTTTTCCGGAAATTTGGAAATTCCGGGAAATTCCTGTTCCATCGGTGATCAGACAATCACATATTTCGGTGATCGGGCATTATTACTCCGTTTCGTCCTCTTCAAGACCTAAAAGATGGCGGCGGCAGGTGTTTTCACCAGCCATACGTATGCGTATGTTTTTCGTTTTACGCGACATAGAATAATTCTCATGACACATTTCAATGTCAGCGACGCGACGACACGTTTCGTGCAATTCTTGGAAAAGAAGTTTCTTGATCTTGTCAAGTGCAATGTCACGTAATCGTATCGTAAATCGTACAGCGGGCGTACAGACAGATATCTCGAAAGATTGATTTCAAAATAGTCATAGATGTAACTACGGGTAAATTTACCTCTTCTCAGGAACAAGTTAACAGGTAATTATCATCTCCTTGTTACTTCGCAAGATTAACCAAAAGGCCCTATGTCGTGTCGTCATGACGTTGTCATGACGACACGAGAATATGCGAGGGGGAGAAGGTGCATTCCAAGGTGCATTCCATGCGCGTTTGCTTTGTGAGGCCGCGGAATTTTCCCGCCATGTCAATATTTTTCCCGCCATGTCAAGATTTGCTTTGTGAGGCCTCCGGATTTTGTGCGTGTTGTGAAAGAACAAATAATTTTTGTTTATAAGTAGAAGTTCAAAAATATTGCTGCATTGAAAGTTTTTTGCTTTTCTGCTGGTTCATTGTAATCGTTTGTCGGTTGGGAGTGTTTATTATAAATGGCTTTTTAGTTGAACAGAATTGAACTTTAATTTAAGGGAAAATCGCGGCGTAGAATGTAAAGCAGTGAAAGAGATGTATTAAATTTGAGCAGTTTTATTAGGTGAAATTTTTGTACATTTTTTAAATGGAATGGTTGAGACAATTAGGAGAGAGTGTTTGATTTATGAACTTGCAGCGAACGCAAATTCTTAGTGGAGAATTGCGTTGAAAAAGGTTGGACAAAAAACGAGCATCCTAAAAAAGACTATGATTGCTACGTGAGTTTTGCACAACAATTGTATGTATCGTTTCAATAACAGAAGATAAACGATTAGATAAAGACAATTATTTTGATGCTAAATCTTTAAAAATGTCAACTATGGCGTTTGTTTGTTCCATTTGCCTGCTCTGGGCGTCACGGAACATTTCAGCTGATCGTTCAAATCTTGCGTTGTGCTGTTCCATACTCTTTTCACACATTTTAATAAAAGACCTCTGCATGCCAATCTGGAGACGTACTTTCTCGCCTTTCTTTACTCAGGATGTTGAAATAGGGGAAGTCTTCTTTAATTTTCTGCATTCCATCTTCCACAGTCGAGCGAGATCGCTGCCTGAACTGCTTGAGTTCACTCGTACTCTAGACTCTGCTGCCGTTTCTTCACCTGCTGTAGCATTCTCTGGCTTTCTGGACACCTTTCTTTATACGAAGAATAGATATCGTTCCACATTTTTATTTGTTTCTTTGTGAAACTCCCCACAGCTTACTGAATTTGGGGGCCCACGCTTCAAGAAGTTCGTGCGTTTCTTTCTCAGTCCTGTCAGCAGACTTAACGCGAGGTTTTTTCGTTTTGTGTTTGCCGTAGCAAGTACTTCGACATCACTTGCAACTGAAGACTGAGGCGATGGCATGCTTCTTGCCAGTAGAATTGGTGATCATCGAGAAATGTTTATCAGTACGCCGAGATAAAATCATTTTAAGCTGCGTTAGGGGGCTAAAAAAAGCTTGCTTGACTTATCTTACAAACATCTCAAAAGTTAAAGGGCAACTCTTGGCTAGAAAACTATATTTCAGTAAAAGCTTCCGAATGTTTCCAAAATTATACAGGAAGCCAAAAAATTGAATTCAGAAGCTTTTTTACCGGTTAATTTTAACGTAAAACTTCGTATTTTACGTGACATTTCGCCATGGATGCTTCGATTATGATCACGAGATGTGATACGTCACAGGTGTGGAACCGCAACAAGTCACGAACATGGCTGACTCAAATTCTTGCAGTGAGAGCTCAACTTCTGCTAGCGACTCCACTGATTTTTAGAGAGCTATAGGAGGGGATATGTCAGGGGATAATTAAGAACCTTCTATGGTATTTCAACCCTGGCGTTTTGAGCCTCCAGGGAAAAAACAGCGAGACAGAGAAAGGGAGTAAAATATCGAACCTCCTCACCGCCGACGGCGACGAATGGTGAGTGAATTGAAGTCCTAAATGTACAGTCTCTTTCTCTATTACCTCGGCCAGTTGTTTGTGAGCTAAGACAAACCTGAAAAGCCTTGTTTTTATTTGCATGTACGCGAGAAGCTTAATTAAACATGCTTTTATACAACCAAACTGTTTGCTGCATTTTGTTGTTTATATTCGGTCTTCAAATATTTTTGCTCATGTTTATCACAACAGGTTTTGACCTTTTGAGCTTCAGCCTAATGTACACTATCTATCTTGTGCGTTTGAAAGCTTGCAAATACAGAAACGCAAGTTAAATTCTTTGTCTCTTTTGTGTTACCGATTTTTCTAAATTCTGCTCGAAAACGAAGAATTCTGCCGGCGAAATGCCAGCTACCGAAACTAGACTATCCGAAATTCTGCGGCAGATTTTATCTAGAACATACACAGGCTTGCAGTTAAATGTGGACAAAACTCTGCTGGGTCTCTTCACTTCTTTTGTTGGGAGAAGGGAGTTTGCGCTTTCTGTAGTTGAAACAACTTGCCTCGAGGAAACTTTGTTCAAGGTTGTTCGTGCTTGTATGCGTAAAACTGTACTGAGAATGATTTTGTAAACTGATTACTGTCACCGGGACTATTACACGACCCTGCGATTTATCGGTATAATTAAGTTGTCATGTTTTTATTTTGCAATTTCTTATCTTTTTGCGAAAAAAAAAACCACGAAAATCGAAAATTGTGCTGTGTTTGGCTCCTTATTAATTTCGCGTTTGCTTGCGTTTTAATTCATGGTTTGCATTTGAAATGGTCGTTGCGCTCTTCGTGTCTTACAACATTTGGCATGTTTTCCTTTAGTTATCTCGTCAACTGACATCTGCTCGAATCTGCACACGAAACTGTTTCGTGGTCAGGCTAGGGAGGGTGAAGGGAAAGAGCGTGACACGCTTTCATACCCGGGTTTTATGCTACACCCCAGGTTGCCTAATTTACAACAATTGTTTCTCAATAGGAATCACAGAATAAGTACTTCACGCAACCCTTCTCTTAGTTATCCGGATATTGTTTTATATTTGATTCCCCATTTCTTCGTATAATTTTATATCCCGCGAGAGCGCCTCTGCTAGCGCGCGGGGTAGTGGCTTCTTATTGCGCAGTACTGACCTGCACGCAAATCACGCACGCCTTTCGAAGGCATATACTTCAAAGAAACACTACATTTGCTGGTGGGAATTGCATTCTATTTTGCCAATTAACAGCAGGAGAAATCTGAGGGTGGCGACAAATTTCTCAACAACAGAATCAAAATATATCGGTCTGTTTCCGAACGCGTGGATTTCGCTTACATATAGGACATATAGAGGCTCAGTATTCCTGCTCATAAATGAAGAGATTTCTGACAAATTATGGGAGTCAGCACTCGCAGACCCTTTTCAATTTACTATCTACTCCAGACAAAAGACATCTTTATCACGATATGGTGCAAGAGAGGATGCATCGTATTATAAAGCTATGTACATTTGCTGACCTTAGAAGGCCGATTAATCTGACGGATTTGTTTCGTTTCACGACACATGATTTACTCTTTTTAAGTTTATTTCCTTTCATATTTAAGCACTGGAGCACTACCTTTTTTATCTTGGACATCATTGAACAGCATAGGGTCTCTCTCCTTGTCATTCTCATTTATGAAGAGACGCTTGGCGTGTTTTCCTCTTATCAGAAGCATGCAAAAGCAAATCTGCCTTCCAGACCTGTGACGTAGCATCACGTGATGTACCAAAATCCGAACGTTTTCAAAATGGCCGCCAAATTGGCGTAAAAGAAAATTCGTAGTAAACTCATTTTGGCCGATATCTTTAAAATTTTACCTTCTAAAGATTCCTGTGTGCTATAAACAACTTAAAGGAAAAATAAAAAAATCGGGGTAAATTTCCCAAGAGCTGCCCTTTAACAAGGTCAAAGACAGACCTCACGCTAAGTAACCCAGATAAGAAGATGTGGTGATATTCGGCCGGGATGGGAGCTGCAAACAGGAGCGGGAAGCAGGAATTTCAAGAAAGAGCCGGAGCGGGATTTTGAGAATCTTTACGGAAAGTTTTTTCGTAACTGCATAAAATGTAATTAACAAAATTTGACTGGAACAAATTGCTTGATCTGTGTAGCGGTGTAGGGTTTCAAGTACGGAATAGGTTAATAGTGTAGTGTGTCAAATTTATATAGTTGCGGTTACACATCGTCCTTTTAACATGGTAAAAGGGCTCTTTACCTCGGGAAACTCACAAATAGAGAGGACGTTTTTTTGGTAAATATCATAAATAATATGTGCTCTGTGATTTTGTTTTTCCGCGTGCTTTGTAATTTTGTTTTCCCGGGTGTTTTGTCATTTTTATGGCCTGTTCGCCATTTTTATTTCCCGCTTATGAAAAAAAAAGACTAAAAATTATCTCAGCAAAATGTTCCCCCAAGGTAAATTTATGGCGGTGTGAAAAAGAACAAAAGAATCGCCCATGAAAGTTACCGAGGCAAATAGGTAGGTTTTCCAAGTACCCCAAGATAAAATGACCAATCGTGAGGCAAACCTCAAAGATAAGCAAATAAAATAAACAGAGAATTTGAAATTAAATATGATGGCGTGAGGTTTAGATTTCCTGAGGTCAACTTTGCATGTTCAAGGCAGCAAAAACGTGGTCTTTCTTAGAATCATGGCTTGATGGCTTGCTGATTTGTAAGTAATATAAATGCTATTTTTTTTGTAGTGCGTTTTCTTATATGTATTTTGATTTCATCTCAAGGTTTAGAAAAATCCAACAAAGAGATTTATATAAACGGAGTCTTCGCCTTCTATTTCTTCGCTGTCTGAAATACTGACATAACAAAGCAGTAGAGGACTGTCGAAAGAGTATAAATAATAAAAGCGAGATGATGCTAAGTAAGCACCCTCGTATTGCCCATTTTCGCATTTCGCGCGGAAAACAGTATGAAAAATTGACCTTGGTAAAGTGTTAAGTGTGTGACCGCAAACACCTCGGTAACGTATTCCCGCGGTGAGTTTACCTTGGTGTTATTTACCTTGGGAATGCTATTTGCCTGGGTATGTGTAAAACGTTCGTTACAAACATATCGGCATTTCTATTTTCAGCGTTTTCGTCACCAGAAACATGTATGAAATACTCTATTTTCTGATATTGTTCTTTGATCGTTAAAAACGGGCAATAAATAACAAAAGAAATGGAAAACTTCGCAAAACGTTGGCGCAAGGAGGTGAAGTGGGGGACGAGTGCTTCGAGTAACGCTCAATTCCTCTTGCGTTCAGTTTGCGTCGGAAATAGAGAGGACTCTGTCATTTTGTTTTCCCGCCTGTTCGCCATTTTTATTTCCCGCGTATGGAAAAAGAAGACTAAATATTATCCCAGCAAAATGTTCCCCCGTCTCTGCTTTCCCTATCCCCGGATATGGTAAATTTTCTAAGAAAACCTATTTTTTTAGTGGCGCGAAAGTCTTTAATGAACTCCCTGTAAATATTGCAAACGTAAATAACATACAAGCTTTTTGCGGCCTAGCAAAACATTTACTTTTATAATAACTATTTAGTAAAGTATATTTTAATCCCTTTTTGACTGACACGAGACAGCCCAAAGGGCCTTTGATTCATTTTGTTTTGCATTGGTTGTAAAAGAAGCAAGCTCCAAGCAGACAAATTCAAGTTTGCGTGTTTTCGTGCTAGCTTGTGTTCACTCTTTTTCCTGTACAGCGTGTACGATTAACGTTCAGTTTCCGGAATGTGTTTTGATAGTGCCATGAGCATGATATCGATAGGTTTTATCTTGCATTCTTTGATTGCTGTGAAGATTAAGCGTCGTAATTGAAATAGGCTAGGTTGACCTTTGTCGCGTGACACTGATAATCTTCTGTCAACTAGCGATTACACTTTCGATTTCGCTTTCACCGTCACATGCAAACTTAAGAAAATTCTGTTGATTTTTCAATAGGGCAGAAACAACATACACCTGATTTAAGGTAAAATAAAAATAAAATATGTTCACAATCGATTTTCAAATTATCATCACATACCCATCAAAACAAAACCATCAGGGCGTAAAGTACAGTGGTCTGTCATCGGTCTTAATAAACCGCAACGTCAAACTGAGAGTGGCGTTACATGTAGGTCTGCCAACCATCTGTCAACGGCCTTTTGTTTACAGATGATCGACTGAAGGAGTGAAGGAAGGATGGCTTCAAATAATAATTAACTATGAAATCGCCACCCCTTCCATAACTCCCGTTTTGCATACGCAAAAACAGTCGTAAAAATGTCTGTTTACTTGAAATCGCACTCGCGTAACAAACAACTCGAACGGCAAATCCGCCATTTTGAGGTGACCGGTTCAGTCAAGTGGAAAATGCCGTTCCTTTCGGCACGGGAAAATTTCGGAAACTCAAACCGAAATTTTTGGTTGAATGGATCGCGCCCTTTACCTTTTTTTTCTTCGTCACCTATCTAAACCTGGTCAGATTGCTTCGTTTAATTTCTTTATACGGAAATTCCTAGTTCTTTATTAATACTCAGATGTTTGTTTCATATATATCACGAAGAATCTGTTCACTATCGTTCAAACTTGATAGGATATGATTTTTACCGCCTCGAAATGATGCCATTGGTTTTGTTAAGTGCTTTTATAAAGCTCAGATTATTGACATCGCCGTCCAGTACGAAAATACACATATACGCGTAACAGCGGACAAGGCAAATTTTCGACCTTCACCGATTTCTCTAATACTTTCAGTGAAAGGCGACCATTATATCCCATGAACAAATATCACATTTATTTGGATCAAATCTTTTATTTGTATTTTTGCGAGGCGGTTTTCACTGCAACCTCAAAACCACCCAATTTGCATTTGAAGACTCCATAATTTAGCATTAAATGTCGGTCGCTGCCAAAGCGTATTTCCTTAACCAAACAAGCTGAATATTTTATATATCAAGGTTTTATGTTTCTTCTATACTTTAACGGTTAAACAAGTGTATTCTATAAAATTTTGACTGAGTTATGAATTTTCAAAAACACTTCCTAACGGACTCAGGAATGCGTGACACGTAACATACCTGTAGTTGAAAGCGATTTTCTCGAATGTGGGACCTGATCAGAAGTCAAGTCTATTGTATCTCGAAAGTACTAATACCAGTCTAGAAACCTATCGAATAAAATTTGTGGGCACTCTGCACTTCGAGCCGTACAGAGCAGCAATATGCAAATTAGCTCCGAAAGCGACATTTTGCTATATTTATCTCTGTAATTCCCAAAAACTTTTTTCCTTAAAAATTATTTTACAAGGCAAAGAAATGTTCCTTACCAGAGAAAAGATGCCTTTCAGACTATGTAAAAGCGTTTCAGTTTTGCTGTGAGTGATTATTTTCATTTCCCACGCTGCGGCCGGTAACACAGTGTTTGTTTTGTTTGGAAGGTTGTTGGTTTCACTCTAATTCAATTAAAAGCAGGCAAGTTGTCTACTTTTTCAAAGCTCTCTCAGCTCATCCTTACAACGCCTGAGGTACCTGACTAATTGTCAATAAATAGTTTATTGACAATTTCCCCCAATAAATGTCGAAAAAAAAGCCTAAAAATAAACTGAAGTATCATATCAAAACGAAACTTCAAGTAGTGAGTCTCAATGAGGTTAGCCGTAGGTCTTAGGCGTAACAGTCGTTGGCGGAAAAAAAAAATGTTAACCGTAAAAAGAAAATTCTAGCCACCAAAAGCAAAAGTCTCAGGATTTCGTGTCAAGACTTTCACGTGTCTTGGTACCGAGAAGTGTTAGATTTGCTCCAAGTCGTTCGCTTTTTCTTTGTGTTAACAGAGTTACTGTATTTGAATTGATCATTCTCGTCCCCGGAGCCCGCGATCCTTCTGGTCTCCATCTGGGTTCGAGAACTCTGACCGTTCCCAATTTCTGAGCATTAGCATGAACATGCACAGAGTTCTCGTTCTGTATCTTTAAGCAAATCAGATTTGTCAGATTTGACAATGAGTCCGTGAATCGCAGACTTGCGGTGTTGGAGGCGGAAAGAGATCTCGATTCCTGGCGCAGAGCAGAAGGGTCGAGTTACTTTTTGCCTCCGTTTGAAAACGAATCTACGTGCAAAACCATTCATATGAAAATGCCTTCTACCTTCATGTCCATTTTCATGCAAATCAAACATCTTTTTATTTGAATGGTTTCGCACGAAGACTCGTTTTGAATCTGAGGCAAAAGGCAACTCGGAGATGGCCTATAGACCTTTTTCGCTTGGGCGATTTGTTGCCCCATTACAGACCATTTGATGATACTCTTGGGAATTCTTGCTTTCAAATTTTCAAATAGTCGCGTGTATATGAATGAATAAATTTTATGTGGATAAAAGAAAAATTCTCTAGAGAATATCACGTGGTCTGTAATTGGAAAACAAACCGCCCAAGCGAAAAAGGTCTATTGATCGCTTACAAAAAAGGATACAAAAGGATACAAAATCGCGCATTGAAGTGTTCGCGCGCGAAACGCAGGATTTCCAGGAATGGCTCATTCCACGATCAGACGCACTTTTTGATTTTTAAGCCAGACTGTTCGCCCTCCTTATCCAGCGGTCTTTTGCGAATCAAACGAGCGAGCAACTTGGAGCAAGTGCCGTAGCACATTTTAATTCATAGACTCCATACAGCATGCTTGTTATTTCAAAATTTTCAACAGGCACATAATTACCGTGACGCTATAACAAATGTACTTAAGACATAGTTTATTGCAATTATACAATAACTGAGAGAATTTCAGCGCGTTCATTGGTCAAAAAGTAATGGTTGATGAATGTGTAGGCCATTGAAAAAGCTCTGGTCAGTTTGCTAGGATTCGTCGTTCCTTGTTCTTACAGTTCAAATTATAAGAAATAATTATGACGGCATCATAATGGGATTTTATAGCAAGTTATTCGTGTGGACAATGGTCCGCAGGCTCAGGCGGGAGGTAATGATCCTATCAAGTTATAGGATTGAAAGATACAGTTTACCGTTGTAGAATAAGGTCCTATAGCGTTAAATGTGATAAAGATAATATGTTCATTTGTCGCAAGCGTGAGACAAAAAATCGCATGCTGCATGGAGACTATGAATTACAATGTGCTACGGCACTAGCTCCAAGTTGCTCCCTCGTTTGATTCGCAAAAGACCGCTGGATAAGGAAAGTGCACAGGTGTCAAAAATCGCTACTGTTCGCGGAACGAGCCATTCCTGGAATTTAATAGTGCGCTTCGCGCGCGAACACTTCAATGCGCGATTTTGTTTCCTTTTTTGTAAGTGATCAATTTACAGTCTCGTCTCTAGAGGCCGCGATCCTTCTCGTCTGCGCCAGGAATCGAGACCTCTGGCCGCCTCCAAAACCGTTAGTCCGCGATTAACGGACTCATTGTCAAATCTGACAAATCTGATTGGCTGAAAGATACAGAACGAGTGCTCTGCGCATGTTAATGCTCAGAAATTTGAGTTCTCGATCCCAGATGGAGACCAGAAGGATCGCCGGCTCTGGGGACCAGAATGAATAATAACTCATAATAACTCTGTTGAGACAAGAAAAAGCGAACGACTTGGAGCAAATCTAACACTTCTCGGTACCAAAACACGTAAAAGTCTTGACAAGAAATCCTGAGACTTTCGCTTTTGCAGCTAGAACTTTCTTTTTACTGTTAACATTTTTTTTCGGCCAACGACTGTTACGCCTAAGACTTAATTTTTTTGGTCGCTTTACGGCTAACGGCTAACCTCATTAAGATCCACTACTTCACGAAGTTTCGTTTTGATATTATACTTCGGCTTAGTTTTAGGATATTTTTTTTGTTTCGTTTCCTCAGAAACGAAACGGTATTATTTTGAATTCGATGTGAACTATTTACACCGTGAGGGCTACTCTCCAATCAGAAGAACGCTCGTAACCACAATGTCAACACGGTGTACCAAAGGCAAACAATCTCTTAAAGTGCCTATGAAGTAAAAAATATTTTTGCGTTTTTTTGTGGCTTATTATGTCTCCTTTTCGAGAAGGTAAAAAACGAATAATGTCAGAGAGAGAGAAATCTGACTTTTTGCCGCCTGAAGTGACCTTGGTATGACAAAACAGTGGGTCCGGAGACTGGGAACGAGTTTACGATCTGTGACGTATGAAATTGTTCCACCGATTTGTTTACCCCATATCGCTTCTTTTCGCTTCCATTGCTGTTCGGGTTCCCGCTCGAGTTTTACTCCAAATTTTAAGTTTTTATCTCGATTTAACTATATAAAGGCAGCGATAATTAAATGTTTCTTCGGATGTAGTTTCAAACGCGCAATAATCGGAGAGGAGCGATTCCAGTAAAACAGAAGTTGTTGGACTGTAGGTTCACTCGACCGATCAGCGACGAAGACGTGTGCGGCAGAATACGGCGCCTTTTCCCGCAGTGTTATGTGCAAGGTCTGGGAAGAGAAGTTCTCGTAAATGCTCAGGTCGCCGACTACGCCGAGACAATTAACCTGAAACCAGTAAGTATTCTGTGAAGGTCTATTAGTGTCTTCCCCTCACTGTTATTTTTATTCTTGTTTGATTGTACGAGTCTCGCAGTCATGCATGTTCAATGCGATGATCCAGAACACGTTCATGAATGCAGAATACATAAGAAAATCAATCCATCTAGCTCTTCAAGTCTTAAAAGGCAAATACTTTGCTTTTGGGTGGCTGCATGTTTTGTTTATTTTGTAAATTCCAATGCAATAAATACAGATTTATTTATTGACTGTGGGGCATATAATTATGCTATCCCGTGCGATCAGATGTCTCAAAGGGTTGAAAATTTCTACCTCAGTTCGTCCAGTTCGTGACTCCCGCGAACTGTCATTTTTTTTGTTTAACTCTTTTGCTGTGGTATGGTAATAAACTGTGTTGTATTTAATAATCTGAATATTTCGTTGAGAGTGCTCAAAAGAACTTTGAAAGAACCTATATATAATGTTCTCTCCTAATTTTAAAATTTGACTTTGTTCTTTAGATTCCTTATGGCAGACCCGTATGGATGGCCTAGTTATGCATGGGCTGGGACAGTCAAAGGCCCAACACCAGCCTGTCTTTACATGTATCATAACATTTGGTAGAAATTCCAGCCTTTAGGGCTAAGAAAGAGGGTGGCCCTCTTTATTGAGGGCATGAGGTTCTGCTTATGTACATGTAATTATAACTTGCAAGATTATTTACTAGAAAAAAATCCAAAATGTGCAGGCAATAAAAATAATTTATTACCAAAGATGTGTGTTTTTCTACCCATCCTACAAATGTTACATCCTGAATGATATTGCGCACATTTTTGTGGATTATAGCATGATTTGTACTGAGAGGGTGATTTCATGATTACACCACAAAATGTTATACCAGAGCGAGTCATACTGGTGCAAGTTCACCCTGGTTACTGTATCAGGGCGAGATTTCCATTCCAGCATAAAAATTTATTCTGGTGTCATGTTAACACGGTATGACTCAGCTGATGACTGTTCATTTCATACTCTTTTTAACGGCAGTATAAAACTCACCCAAACAAAATGGCTTATGTAAACACGGTATGACTTTTCCATCTCGCACCACGATGAAGTCATGCACATATCGTGTAAAAAAAACTAACTGTACACTTTTATATGAAATAAAAATATAATTATTATTATTTTAAACACCTCCTAACACTGTAATGCCACAGTATACCATTGAACATACAGATGGTGATGTTCTCATTTGTAGTGGTATTCTACTGTGATGTAATTTTCAGTTTATTCTTCATGTGCACTTGAAAGTACCAGCCATTAAAGAAAGAACAGGTTTATCAAAATAATTTACTTTGTTCTTATAACTAAAACATCAAGTTGGCAAGTACAAATTGTTTGAATAAAAATGAAGTTAAGGGTGAAAACTCACATTAAATTGTTTAGCTGTGGTCTTGGTGACTATGGAATCATGACAATAATACTGTTTTGAGAGAACATGAAACTTGGATTTGGGAGACTCAAAAAATGTACCAGAATAAATAGCAATGGTACATCAGCACATTTCAGGGAGACACCGTGGCCTAACGGTTAGCATTTGGAACGCCGGATCAAGTGATCTGAGTTCGAGCCCAGGCCCAGGTCATTGCCTTGTGTTGTTGGGTGAGACACTCTCAGTGAGTGCCTCGCTCCACCATATGAATGGTTACTTGAAAATTATCAGGGCAGCCTGATATGCAGGGGGTTACCTGCTATGGACTAGCATTCCATCCGGGGAGGGGGGGTGGAAGCAACATTACTGCTTGCTTTGTTTTTTGAGTCAAGTGCCAGGAAGATAACCCACCTAGGGCTGCCTTGAAGTCAGAATTAACATTTTGAAATTAAAACAGTAGTGAAACGTCAATAAAAAAGTATGCCTGGCTTTAGCCCTCATATTTTCAATATCGTAAATATCATTGCTCTGAGTTTCTGGGAAAACCTTCAATACAAAATGGTACTGTTCAGTTGTTATAATTCAGTCCCCCTATCTGTTGTAACCTGATGGAACTTATGTCAAATGGGAGAAATTAAATAAAGCTTTCACTCACTATTAAAATACTGGTATACAATCTTTGACCAGGACCTACTTTTAACAATATTTACATGTGTTGCACTGCTTTGCTGAACAGCATACATATTGTAAATATTTCAGATTTATTCAGTTTTTATAATATAGTAATTCCTTTACGTGGCATTCATGGACAATTTCCCAAAAAAATAAATCTAAATTGGTGCTGCAGTTTGCACTATATACCAAAAAATCAAAATGGTGCCAAGAAAGGAAGCAATAACTTCAGCGGACAGCTTCATAACACAGCCTATAAAACCAAAAATTACTTGACTAAATAACTTGGGGCACCTTTATTTGCCGTTATATTTGTCGTCTGATTCATTTGCTTCATATTCTCGCGAGCCGTAGTGTGAATAACGATAAGTCTTATTTTCAGAAATCACAACAAATATGCAGTTACAAGATTTAATGTATTTTCCGATCGCAAAATACAAGAGTAAAGTTTGACGATCAGTGTTTCTTGTGGCAATAGACCCTTTGATTAGATACCTCTAGCTGCACATGGTTTCCACTGTCTGAATAAAACGCCGCCGATGTTTCATCGAAGACCATCGTAACAGCTTTCGTCAAAATGTGCTGAAGGCTGATATGTGGGACATCATCTTTCGCCGTGAATTCGCAAAAACCGACTCCAGTTCTGCCGCAAAGTTTAGTTTTTGTGTAGATAATCCATCGATACTATCGATGTACTTGTTTTGTCCCGGCAATTGTTTTTATTGGGGCCACCGATCACGCAATAGTTTCCTCTTGCACTCACACCACTCTTATCCACCATTTAATACGCTCGAGTCGACTGAACAATTTCCTACATTTCAGCTCCACCACGCAGTAGACAACATGTACAAAAACCATTAGGTTTATTTTGGAGGTTTCGGCCGAGCACCGGGACTATAACAATACGTTATACTACAACAATTACATCCATATTATATAACATGTAACAGAGCTGAGCGACAGTATATAAAAGCTACTGTCAGACGGAGGCCAGAAAAAACCTGCCAGAAAAACCCCGGAGGGGAAAAAACACGGCAGGAAATCTGGGTAGGAACCATGGCTCAAGCTCAAATAGCCCATCCTACGGAGCTACACTTAAAAAATAAATAAATAAATAAATAAATAAATAAATAAATAAATAAATAAATAAATAAATAAATAAATAAATAAATAAATAAATAAATAAATAAATAAAAAATAACGAACTCGGCTAACGAGGTGTCGGCCTAGAATGATTTCCCACGTGATAATCATCTCTTATATAGCCCTCCCTCATGCACATGCTCACTTCGACTGGGCTAGCGCCAGTCCCCACTTCTCTAGTGCCGCAGAAATATTCAATTTCCGGCTAATTCATGTTCACTCAAACGCCAGAAATTCCATGTCACGACCTTGTAACACGATCGTTCTGGCCGCGCGCGAAATGGACCCACTTCTCAGTCGTCAAATTCGAACTTTAGGCGGCAAAAACTCGGATTTTTCTGTCTTTAACACTATTCGCTTTTGGGCATTTCGGAAAGTACATATAACAAGCTACAAAATAACGCGAAAAATTTTTTTACTTCATAGGCACTTTAAATACATGTTCTTCAAATATTAGAAAGATAATCGTAAACACGAACAAAAATTATTGAGATTCATTACAAATAGAAATATCTGACGACTGCAATGCTTTTAAGTTCGATTGAAGCGCTGTCTTGGCGAAAAATGCAAAGTAAGCTCTTTCCGTATTTAATTTTTAAGTAAACATTCTAGCTATATTCTGAGAAAGAAGAAAATGTCCACCAATGAGAGCGCTTGCAGGCGCAAACAAAGACACGATGCCTGTTTGCTGGCAGAAAGCCATGAAAAAGGGCAAGAGAAGGGCAAATTAGGAAGTTTCTTTTCATTCTTATCCTTCCGCGATCTGGAAACGAAACACTATTCATTTTTGAAATAGCTCCTTGATCGACATTTACAGGGGAAAATTAATTTGCCACCCTCCCCACCCCCCACCCCTCGCCTCCCACCCCGCTCCCGTGAATTCCAATGATCCGCCATGTAACTGAGTACATACAAAACAGAGGTGGACTAGATAGATTTTATCACCACATTTTAATAAACTTTTTATTGACAAAAATAGTCAGGCACCTCAGACATTTTAAGGATGAGCTGAGAGAGCTTTGAAAATGTAGACAACTTGCCCGCTTTTAATTGAATTAGAGTGAAACCAACAGCCTAGCAAACAAACACTGTGTTACCGGCCGCAGCGTGGGAAATGAAAATAATCACTCACAGCAAAACTGAAACGCTTTTACATCGTCTGAAAGGCATCCTTTCTCAGGTAAGAAACATTTCTTTGCCTTGTAAAATAATTTTTAAGGAAAAAAGTTTCCGGGAATTACAGAGGGAACTATAGCAAAATGTCGTTTTCGGACGGCTAATTTGCATATTGATATTTATCGCTTTTTTTTATTTGAAAATCCTGCAACAACGGTAGATTTTTTCCCCAAACGACGGCTAAATCGACAAATATTATTTATTGGCATGCCACAGTGTGGTGTTTAGTGGTAATGATCGTATCTATAGGCGTTCCCTGTAAAGAAATCGGACCGTCGTTATCTTTGGTTTTAATCAAAATGGCGAAAATTTGGGAAAATCTTGCTGCTCTGTACGGCGCGAAGTGCAGAGTGCCCACAAATTTTATTCGATAGGTTTCTAGACTGGTATTAGTACTTTCGAGATACAATGGACTTGACTTCTGATCAGGTCCCACATTCGAGAAAATCGCTTTCAACTACAGGTATGTTACGTGTCACGCATTCCTGAGTCCGTTAGGAAGTGTTTTTGAAAATTCATAACTCAGTCAAAATTTTATGGAATACAATTGTTTAACCGTTAAAGTATAGAAGAAAAATAAAACCTTGATATATAAAATATTCAGCTTGTTTGGTTAAGGAAATACGCTTTGGCAGCGACCGACATTTAATGCTAAATTATGGAGTCTTCAAATGCAAATTGGGTGGTTTTGAGGTTGCAGTAAAAACCGCCTCGCAAAAAATAAAAATAAAAGATTTGATCTAAATAAATGTGATATTTGTTCATGGGATATAATGGTCGACTTTCACTGAAATTATTAGAGAAATCGGTGAAGGTCGAAAATTTGCCTTGTCCGCTGTTACGCTAGTCTCCCTCGCAGCCGTTTTTAGTGTCGTTGTCGGGAGGAGCGTTGCGTGACGACACTAAAAACGGCTGCGAAGGAGACTACTGTTACGCGGACAGCCTCTTAAGCTTTTTGTTTTTGGGGACACGACGGGACTCGTGCGAGTTTCCCGCGTCCACTGCCGTTGCCGTCCTGGCCTTCCCGTCCTCGTATCTTAAGGTCCCTTTTTTGAGGGGAGCGGGACGGCTGTACACAGGCTACGCGCGTGATGGCTTAGCGTAGATTACACTTTGTGTAAGCCACACAAAAATACCGGGGAAAATGATGCAAATTACACTCCACCCTGCAGTCTGACAATGCGTGACACCGGGCGTAACGCTTCGTCGTTATTTTATTTACTTCAACAACCCCATCAATTCTTCACTGATTTATCGGGCAAAAATTGAGCTCGTATGGTAAAGTTTGCCGCCTCTGTACCTTGTTCATCGGACTGCTGGTAAATCAGGCTTAGATCGACGCACTGAAACCGACATTCCTGTCGACATAAAAATTGGTACGTCTGTGGTGAGTACTGTTGTATTTGAATCGATTGAGTCGCTTTATACAAGCGAAAAGCAGCTTCGGCTTACATTATCACAGGAACGTACTCAGTGCTGGTAGCCATTGAACATCGATTTCCTAGCACAAAGCATCCAGTTTTCCACCTTTTAGAAGGTCAAACGGCTTCCTATCATCCAGAATAATTTGCTAAAATCGAGCGAAATTCGAAGTTCTTTAAAATGAACTTCGGTTTGGTGCATGTGTAGCTTAGCGCGATGGCCTGTGTAGCGAGAACTGAGACCTTATAGTGAAACAACGGACAACGCCAGAATTACTAGTTATTGCAGCATAGCCAGCAAAGTCGCGAGTATTGCTAGTGCGAGCGCGCATCCATATTACTTCGATTACTGAACATTCAGCACGCACATAATGACATGCTTGATATAAAGTCTGGCGGCTGCATTTCTTTGTTACGTGGAGCACTTCAGTTAAAACTGTGTTTAGGAAATTTTGATAAAAGTCGAGGATAAATGTCTTCCGAAGGGAATGTAAACGGGAAAAGTGGCAAAAAATATCGGGCCAAAACAATTTTCAGGGTCGAAGCACGACATACAATGCGCTTGAAACGAAACTTGACGCGGCGACTGATTACGGCGGACCATTATTAATTAAAATCATGTGTGTTCTTTCTGTTCTTGTTATGTTAAGAAGAATAAATGAAAATTATATTACCCAAGGTTTTTACTTAGTGGATAAATTAACGTCAAAACTGACTTAAATGCAATGGACCGAGATTACATCTCGTGATGTTCATCTTATTTATCGCGATATTCGGTAAAATTTCCGCACAGCCCCATACATAAATTACCAAATTATGTATGCAGCTATTTCATACTATCACTATACACAAACAGCAATCATGAAAAGAACAAGACGCATATCTGCGTGAACTTGGGCTTCTTTCCTGGTGTATCCAGTGATAAACACCAGAAAGTTGACACGAAGAAATCTCAGTTGTTTTTTGTCGATTGGATGGCCTTCCACAGCCACATTTTGTTTTGTTTTTACGTACAAATAAATAATAGAAATGGGAATGCAAGCACTCTATAAAGTATTTCAAAAGCCCCTCCATGAAACGTACGCGCGAACGTGACTCTTGTCTTCGAGCGGTGTTGAGTTACAATCATGCGATTTGCAAGGGTTTGTAAAGAAAAAGATAAAAAATCTTGTTTCAAAAGGTTTAAATTCTGTGAATGAAATCAGACGTGTCAGACGTTTGCGACGGGAGCTTTTGAAGCAATTTATAGCCGCTGTTTATAATACTTTGGACGTAATCTCAGTGAACATGCTACGGGAAACAAACAAAACAAAAGCTGCAGATGAAGTATAGGCACGCATGCGTTTTAAGGCCCAGAAGGCGATTTGTGACTGAACGAAGAAAACAACAAAAACGAAGGCCAATTTTAAACTTGGGCTTCCTTTGGGAAACGCCCAAGTAACGAGTCAGTCAGAAAATTGTATGCATAATTAATGTTTGGGGCTGTGTGGAAATCTTGCCCGATATTCAGCTGGATGAGTTCTGTCCTCGTGTACCAGTACACACGAGCCGATACAAAAGACCAAACAATACATTACAGCTAAACAATCTCTCTTAAACAAAGAAAATGCAATGGTTATTCACTTGTGCACCGGTTCATGAGGACTCAGCCACTGGATGTATGGTCATGTATTGCGCACGCATATGAATTTTAAATAAACAATTCTATTTAATCCATTTTTTAATGCAATGCACACTTCGCTTGTCCCATTGTTAAAAAAAACACACAATCTAAGAGTGCTTACCATTTAGCCAAAAAATTCGGAAATTTCGGTCGAAAGTCAAATGGAACAGGGATTTTCCGCAACATCCGTGCGGAAATTGTTAGCTTGCGTAGCAAGCGTTCCCGTGCGAACGAAGTGTTATGTGTCGCGCGAATAAAGATTCTGGTCGCGCGAAAATTGGGGCGAGAGCAAAAAAGGAAAAGAAGCAGGGTTGGGGCGGGGCAGCGAGGGACTACCTCTGGAGGTAGTCCACAATTTCAGATTCCGGAAAATTACTGTTCCATTTGACTTTCAACCGAAATTTCCGGAGTTTTTGGCTAAATGGTAAGCACCCAGGTACTCCTCTTTTTCCGTTCGGAACGGAACGTCGGAAATTTCCTTACCCGGCATTTGCACGATTTCCCAGTTCCAATCTCCCATCAACGGAAAACAATAACAGGAAACCAAACTTCAAATGGTAAGGTCGGTAAGCGTCGTCTCGTTCGGTTGGTTTGCTGATTTTGGAAAATCCCTTACCATTATTCAATGGGGTGTCTGGAAAACCCGAAGAGCGAATAATGCGAATATAATCACGAATAGTGACAAAGTCGCCGATGCACGTTTCCGTTTCGTAAACGGTCGGTGCCATTTTAGCGACACTTAGAATTTTTTTCACAGTCATCAATTTTTTCTTCTACTAAAAAGAAAAAAAAATTGTACGTCAGCACCCAGAATCGAACCTGGAACCTCTGGCATGCTAGCATACCTCTCTCACCACTACACCACCACGTTGATCCGCCAAATCTCCGAACAGTTTAATTATATAAGATGTCCTTCTTACTGTTACATCTATAATAGATGACCCTATCCCTAACCCGGCACAACTGACTAGTTCTAAATATGCAAATCATTATGCCTTGCGCCCTGAAATCGGGCACTGTAAGTACATGTCGCAAAAGACAATGGCATTCTGGGCGATGCTAAGCGTGAATCTAACTTAGATTTAATAATCGTCTTCTCTAAGCCTAATTTCATCTAATAATCAAAGCACAGTTTTGACCTTATCCAGGCCTAAACTAGAGCAGATATGGCACTCTCCATTCTGAAAAGCTTGGTTACCAAAGATGGCATCGACCGTTTACGAAACGGAAATGAGCGTCGCCGATCGAAACTTGAGAAATTCCAGCACAAACATGTATTGTTCCCAAGGCAAGTACTCGTTTGAATTTCGTTGTTTGTGCAGTAGTAGTACAGTTTGTAGTTATTACAGTCGTGAAGCGAAGCGTACCCTCTGGAGTACATTAATGAATTGATTATTCGCGACTACTCAACAACAATTCGCCACTATTCGCCATTATTCGTACTATTCGCTATTAGGGTTTTCCAGACACCCTATTCAATGTTCATCCCAACTGGTTCCTTCAGACAAATGGTAAGTAGCCTAACAGTCTTATATTCATAGCTTTTATTTAAGGCTATCCGTGTAGAATTCACACAAAAGTCAGGATCCGTTGAACGCAAAATACAACAAGCTGTAACCTCGACCTTTACCCAATCACGCATGCGATATGTCAGACTAGTACCCAGGCGTTCCCTTCCCGCCTACCGATTTGGTGCGCAATTTCGTGACGTCAGCGATGAGATGCGCTTTTAAAGTGGGCCTATCAGCGCGCTGAATACACACGGGCCACCTTAAACTAATGTTATTTGATTCATTTCTAGGAGGAACGCAGACTCAGAATAAGGGCTTGCTAACTTCCCAGATGAGAAAACACTAGTGTGGCTCACTAGTATCAGACTCACAACATGCTTCGCAAGATGAAATACTTGACATACGGTATAGTACAATTACAATGGAAAACGATGTCTTTGACGAAAAGGCAACTTAATCTTGTTGGAATAATAGCAGCTACCTCAATAACTTCATTGGTCACTGGTCTCCTGTTTACGCCTTCCTTCTCCACTACGCCTCCTTCTTTTTCCAACAGTTTTATTCCTCGTCACGATTGTAAATCTTGGAAAGCAAATCCCCAACACAAAACTGCTTTGATAACCAAGAGTGCTTGCGTACGGAACTATTTTCTTCTTATCCTGGTCTCGTCTGCTCCAGCTAATTTTGAAAGGAGAAGTTTAATTCGTCAAACTTGGGGTACTGATAACAGTACAGCCCCTCAGTGGAAGACATACTTTTTGCTTGGTCTAACAAGCGATCAAGAACATTCCGACTCACTCCAAAAGGAAAATAACCAATACGGCGACATGATTCGTGCGGACTATTATGAAAATTACTGGAACCAGAGTTTGAAGATGCAGATGGCAATCGAATGGGCAGCCAGATATTGTAATTTTTCGTTCCTACTCAAAGCAGACGATGATGTGCTGGTTAACACCAAAGATTTGATTAAATTCTTGCAAAGGAGATCGACACCTAAACGAGGACTTTATATGGGCAAACTTCACCGCAGTGATAAAGTACCTCGAACTGGCAAATGGAGTGTCCCTTATGAAGAGTACAGTGGTACACACTATCCAGATTTCTGTACGGGTGCTGGCATTGTTATGTCATATGATGTTATCGAGTGTCTGGTTCCTTTATTTGATGTTATCAAGCCGTATAGAATGGACGATGTTTATGTGGGAATGCTTGCAAATAGATCCGGTGTGACGGCAGTAGACCATACGGGGTTCTTTGTACATTGGAGTCTACATTTCTGTGACTTTCTGCCAAACATTCTCGTGCAGCATCGAGCTACTGGGCAATGCTTAATCAAACTACTGCGCATGCACTCGAACGGTCGTTATTATTATCGAATGTTGGGTTCTTTCTTTTGATGTATTATTTTCCGCTTAATTTCCAGAGATAAATGTAAGTACTTAAACATTTTGATTGATCGAGAAAAACAGTTTATATGACATCATAATCATCTCTCTTCCGGGTTGAAGACTCTCAGTCTGATGACCACAAATGGTTGCGATTTTCATCTCTCCCCCTTCCCGTTGGGTGTTTACCATTTGAAAACAAATGCAACAGTACTTTTACGAAAAAACCGTTTGAATATTTTTGGACTACATGTACGTTTTCAGATAGTCCTTTCATTTTGGTCGCAACCAACCGTCGGAAGATTCTGTACCATTTATTCATGTCTCTAGTTTCCATTATCTGATCAAGAAGAAAACAATAACCATTCTTGTCCTCTGAATCGCCTGTCCCTCTTAGCTAGCGGGGCCTCTGCACGAGACTGAACACGTGGCTCTGGGGACATGCACATGATTTTATTGGCTAGATTCAGTTTAAAATCCCATCGTTACAAGAGAGTTAATTTGATTGGCTAAGGGTAAAAATGGAATAAAATCCGACAAATGTGATTACAGGGTCGAAAAACCGGTAGTGCTTCAAATCGTCTGATATTGTGACATGAGACTTCTCGGCCGAAGTTTGATTTTCATTTTTGTGGGATCTTAGGAATCTTTTGCAGGAACAACGACGAAAGTTGCACAAAATCGAAATCACTATTGAAAACATTCTAGTGAGTGTTACATCGTTAAATACTCAAATTGAACTATGCTTTCGGGAAAGAATACTAAAGGGAAAGAATACCTTTGTCAGTGCAATATATAGGTAGAAAATGACTGGATAAACCTTGCGTCTGAGATGCGAATAACCGTTGTTTATTTAGTATGACTTGTTTTGAATCAACTGATTTTTAAATCAGTTGATTCGAAATATCATTATGCACGTCAGATTGCAATGGGTCGCCGACGCGCGTGACACAAAACTTGAACTTCGATCATCGTTCATACAAAAACATCTACTCGATCCCGCACACCTACAAAACAATGTCTGGACTCTCTCTGGCTTACTGTATATCAGAATATTTGAGACACTACCGGCCAGCTACTTGTCTTGCTGAATTAAGCTTGTTTTCGACTTTTCCTCAAATGAGACAAGTCTAATTCAGTACTCTGGCCTCAACTTGTTCATTATAAACCGCAGATTAAAATAATAACCATATCTTTACTGAAGAATCTTTACGTCACAAGTTTCAGTGAGCGCGATTTCCTTAGCATTTTATAAAAGGGAAAAAAAACTTCATCTTCGTGCTTTGTTGAGTTATATAAGCACCTGGGAATAGCCCAATTTCGATATTTTATTATTCAGCCTAAAACAATAGACATCACTACGAGGCTCCGGAAAAAAACCCCACAATCTCTATAGTTTATTCCCCGGAGCCTCGTATTGAGGTCTATTGGTTTGGGCTGAATTTTAATATATCGAAAGTGGGCTATTTTAAAGACGCTCGAGAAGTGCGAGAAGCACTTGGCTACGCCTCTTTGCACTTCTCTTAAAAAATCCCGCGTACTTCTATAACTCAACAATGCATTCGGATGCGTTTTTTATTTTTCTAGTAATTGAACCGAGCGGAGTGTACCCCCTGCCTTTTCCCTGACGTAAAGGCAATTACCCCCTTTTTAGCTGCGCAAAAAAGTTCTTGCGCAAGTTGATTGGCACGGATCTTAAATCAAAGATCTCTTCGAGATTCGCCTATTTTGCATAGAGTATGCGTTGGGGAAATGTTACTATTGAAAGCGATTTGCGATGCATTAACCCATTGACTCCCAGTCTAGAAGGCTTTTATTAGTGCGCACCCACCCCCTCAAACATTCCTGGCTCTTTAACGGCATTTAACATAAACGTGCGAGTGGAAAAAAATATACCATATGCATACTAAATTCAGACAAATAATTCCTTTCTGAAGTAAACTTTTATTACAACTAGACACGCTGAAAGACCAATTCATGATTTGAAATGTTAATTATCAACCTTGATAAATTGATCCCAGACCAAACTTGAAGACGGTGAAAAAAATTTCTTCACCTCCGCGCGTTATTTTAACAACTCGCAAAAACACGAACTCTTTCTACAAAATAAAACGCTAGTTCGAAACACTCTGGTGAAAGGTAGGCTTTCATTCTGTTCAACTGTCACTGACATTTATTTAACCACCAGTGGTATTATCTTGGTACAGAAAAGCGGTAACTGGGGATAATAATTTGCGAATCATGGTGCCGGGAGATAGCGGACAACTACTGAATTCCTTCCACAAAATAAACACTCACATTGCTTTTTATGCTATCCATCACTATAACTAATAACAAAAAAAATACTTGTTTGGATTTTCCGAAGTACTGTAGTAAATCTTTGCATGTAAAAGGTCGTAAACTGAACACAAATTATTAAATAAACAACAACGCGATGGTAAGTCGGCCGCACGCTGCATATCAGATGTCACCATGTGCTTTTCAAATCAATACGCTTCAGAAGCCTAAAATTCCAAACGTTAACTGGGCAAATGAAAGAAACTTGAAGGAAGTTTTGTTTTAGATTAATTCTCATTTCAAGATGTAGCTACTAATGTATCAAAGCTTCAAAATTCTGCATATTTTTGAAGCCGTGAGATCCTTCATTATTCACGCTAAAGCGTAAGTTTAATTTTAGCCCGACGGCTTTTTGCAGTCAATTTTTCACTAAGTGGCTTTACCGATCCTTCTAAAAATTCCAGTTAAGTTCCATTTAAGTTCGAAGCAATATTGTACATTGCCATTTTCCTGTCTGAAGTCTTGAGAAGCTGCATTAAGTCGTGATCAAGTCCGTGAATTGTGGTCAAAACAAAAGATTGCGTGACGAGCTAAAAATACTTCTTTCAATGAAGACGACAAACAATAGACTTGTGATCTATTAAAGCAAACTTATGTTGAGCAATACCTCTGTTGCCTCAACGCGTAACAAACGTATCCTTGTACTCATAATATTCGTACGAATAGATAAAAGCCACTGCGCACATTCTGTCGTTCCAGATATAAAATCGATCTGGCTTGCGTAAGCAAAAATAGCCGCCTTATAGGCGCATGTGACTACTGCTGGAGGGGAAAAGAATGAAAAGTATAATTGGTGTAAATATGCTGTTAGGGACCGGTCATTATTTATGTAGAGGGGGGGGGAGGGAAAATATATTGGAAAGATCAAAATTTCTGTAAGACCCCCCTCCAGGCCAGGTAATTAGCAAGTGCCCCTCCCCCCCCCCCCCCCCCCCTTTTTGTGTGGACCAGTGGCCACTTTTTCGAACATTTTGAGAGCTAAAAACTTATCTTGCATATGTGGATGAGCAGAGACTAGCCGCTATAGCAATACGTATGACAAATTAAACACAGAGGTGTCCAAAATCTAGTAACGGGAAACCGTGCAGACCTATGACCTCTGAAAACATTTCCTGGGCGGCAGTCTTACGGCTCTTCTCAACTAAAAACGCCTCCCAATAATACAGCCGACAGCATATAGTGCCCTTTCTATACAAGTGAGAAGCAAAATAAATTGGACAACCAAATCCAATACACAGAATACAAAACGGCAACTTACAAATTTCGCGAACGTAGTCTGTGTAGGCCTGTCACGTGCTTTTTACTTTGTTTATAGCAGAAAATAATTTCAGTCAAACCAAATATTAAACCAGATAGGTCTGGATTCTTTATTAACTAAAATTTGAGATAACAATGGAGTTTAGAGTGCAAACAGTATTTCTGTAAAATACAAATCACTAAGTTGTACATAATAGTGGAGTTTATGCAAAAGAAAAACAATAGAATTAGCATAAAATTATACAATTTAGCATTACTGTTTCACAGATAGTGCTTACACTCTACTAATTAACTGTTTCACCCACCTTGGCCAGTGAACACCTCTACATAAATAATGACCGGTCCCTTATGTGGATGCGAATGCATGTAAAAAAGTTTAAATAAGGCACTGTTGTCGACGATGTAAAACCAGCATCTTGGCATGGTTTTACTGCTTCTGTTTGGAAGGTGATCTTGCAAGGTGATCGATAACTAGGTGAGTGTTTTTATATTTTACAACATTTACTTCTCATATCCTGCGTCGCAGACAGTCTAAACCGCCGAGGATTATGTGACACGTCCGGCAGCACATCGAAGGACAGCTTTAATTGTTACCTGACCTCAAAGACCACAAGAGGTCAAAAATTCTAGTCAAAACAAACCTTGGAGGAAGCTACATTTGCATAATCACTGGTATGTCAGCATTTTGTTGAATGTGATCCAAAAGATCGCACATTCCCTGCAAATGTTGTCATCAATTTCTTCATCTTCTGTGAAACTTTTAGTCAATCATAATAAACGTTCAGCAAGTAAGAAACAAACTTTTAATTTGAGCCTTTTCGTGACTTCGCATTATTATAAGCGAAGCGCGAAGAAAGACGGACACGCTGTCACGCTCAAATGTTAAATAAACAATTGGAAGAAGCTTACATTTGCATAATCACAGCTTCGTCGGGTTAAGAAGCTTAATTATCCCACAATAGGACTTAATATTCCTCGGGAGAGCCTCAGTTAAGTAAATTTTCCTGTACCAAGCTTATGTACTTCGAAATTTCGGAGTATCGTCAAGCCTACGGGTTCTTTATGGAGCCACAAGCGTATACGTGTTGATTATCACGTGCTGCAAAATAACGATGAAACACCATAGAAATTCGTCGTATATACCGACCTAAAAGCTGAAAAATACTCACGAAACCTTTCAGCTGATCGGTTAGAAACAAAATATGAAAGCTGTGAGAAGTAAATGTTGTAAAATATAAATACACTCACCTGGCAATCGATCACCTTCCAAACACAAGCTGTAAGCCAAGATGTTCGTTTTACATCGTGGGTCATCGGTAGGTCATCGTTGATACGAAGTGTTCGCGAAGGGACCACAAGATCTGTATTTATTTGTGCTGATTGGCTACGAACTATATTCTATTGTTACTTACTTACATTCGGAAATCTTACATGAATTTACATGAATGCAATGTGACTACGGCGCAAGCGCAGTAGTCACAAAAATTACACTAACACTTAATCCACGTGATTCGTCAGGTGACTATCAAATCGTATCCAGGGCAACAAACTTCGGCACATTTTGAACCGGTGAGATCCTACATTATTTACTTAGACTCTCTACCGATCCTTCCATACATTCCATTAAAGTTCGGACCATCATTGTACACTCACTCAATGGCTTCACCGATGGTCTAAATAGAAAATCATGGGGTAGAGTATGCTAAAACAGTTCCGGTGAAAACGTATCCGATCGTTTCGACAATCGATTCGCCTACACAAATACTTGCAATTCATCGCCCAGACTATCTCTCATGTTTAGCCTACCCTAAAATTTAAAGATAATGTATATTCTTCGTTCTTGAAGCGTCAGAGCCCAAACACGCTTAACACAATGTTATTCCTCGTTCTAAAAGAGTAAAAATGTAGACGAATCGACTTGTACGAAAATCATCTTATAGGCAAAACGACCGACATTCGGTGAGAAACGTATTTCAATGCGCGGATATAATAACACCGTCTTAGATGCATGGAGGTATTAATGCGTTTTTTAATAAACATATTCCATTAAAGTTAAAACCGTTATTGTACATTACCATTTTCCTTTAGAAGCTGCTTGAAAACTGTACGTGAGGGCACATTGCGTGACGAGCTAAAAATACTTCTATGAATTAAGACGACAAACAGCAGACTTGTAACAATAGACAATAGAATTCGCCAATATCCCCTGACAAAGAATTTTCAGCACCTATTAACATATTAAACTAAACGATTCAATCGATGCCTGGAACAGATCTTTGAAAAATACCAACCTGTAGATTGCAAAGCTACACAGGCTACCTAACGAGGGACGCGTGAAAATAACACTTCCGAGGGACGTGTGAAAATAAGACTTCCGCTCGAGAACTGCTCACGCATTCCTATCCAGTGACGTTTTTTATCACCCACAGCGAAAAGTATTCCCTTGACAAATTAAAACAGTCCCTTGAGAGTATACAAAAATGTGTGTCAGAGAGTGCCACTATGATCCCTATTCTTACCATTTTCGCTTGGTAACCAAGCAAAATAGTCGAAAAAATTGGTGCGTGCACAATACTTCGCCGGCGCGCGCTTTCACGCGGGAAATTTTGACGTAACAGACAAGCGTCACAAACGACCAGTAAGCCAACTCAGCCAGATAGTCCTAGGTGGATGACTTTAAAAACGAGACGCGAAAGATCAAAACTACGCGATCTTTTAATAATCATTCGTCTTTTTATTCGTTGTATCGGCATTCTCTCGGTTAATGGACTGAAGTACGTGGTGCGGAAGCTTTGTACGTGCATCCAGTACAAGCCGGACGACTTTGTCGCACAGCGTAAAGAAATACAACTCATAGCTAGCATAAAATGCGTGGATGTACCGCGTAGAATCTCTAAAGCGCTTGACCAACGCTGTCTCAAAAATACGAACCAAGCAGAGAACGAGATGAAATCTGGACACAAGCCAAAAGATAGCACAAGCCCTAGAAGTGAGAACTCTTCAAGGCTAAAACCGCCGCCTGTTAAAGAACTGATTTTTACAAAAGACGATGTCTGGAAGGTAAAGAAAGATACATCGAGACTAACACCAGCTCAAGTGAGAGTGTATTCTGGAGATAGCGTCAAAAGTGGTCCTGATGACAAACGCAACAGTCACAACAACTGGGTTAATTACTCACCCATTTCTTTCTTGAAAGATGTCAAGCATTCGGCGCAACAAGGACAGAGCAGTTCTTCCCAGGTATTAACGAATAATTCCGTAAAACGATGCAATCTGGAATGGTTACAAAGAGGCAAACGACACTGGCAACCCAATAAAAACTTTTGTTAACTTTCTTTCGAACTAGCGATTTATTTCATTAACGCTACCAGTGTCGATTTCATTTCAGATACATCCCTGCATCTGGTTTATTAAATTGAAATATTTTGGCTTGTGCATCGAGGTATTTTTATTAATAAGTTCATGATAGGGCAACAACAATAACCTTCAAGCTCCGCAAGGTATATGTGTCTGTATGTAGCACGTCACATTTTAGCCCCACCCATATGCATCAGTTCGAGATTCCGGCACCCGTTAAGGGGGGGGGGGGGTCCTTCCAAGATTTTCGAGAAACATGAGTGGAGTGGGTTCATTATGTAACGATAAGCTTTAGGCCAGCTGTAGCCAGCTGTAGGACGACTTTACCAGCGCTAGCGAGCTTGGCAACTATTGGAACTTGACAGTTTAAATACTCAGCGTGAGCGAGAGACTGTGTCAGGGTTCCCGATTGTGTTTATTATCCTTCAAATATTTTTACACAAGGCGCTCATTCAGGGAGACCTTTTCTGCAAATCATTCTGTCGGCATTCAAAATATTGCAGTTTGTTTACAATTGGAATGTTGCCTGACGAAGGGCCGGTATATGTCTCCCGTGACGTTTTCGAAGAACAAAATCCATCGACACTTAGGACACTTAGTTATAATAACATTCAGTCCTTTGGCAAAAAACTTGTGAATTGGGCATTGTGGAAATACATTAGTACTACATTCACGAAGCCAGCAGTACTGTTGCCAGTTCTTAGGGAGTAGACTGCCATTATCCATATTTAATGACGCCCTGTCATGGAGTCTCGCTTGTCTCTTTTTCAAGTGCAGAATACCTTGTGTGGTCGCTGTTTGACATGTTTGATGTCAAGCAAAATCATACGTCTTTGTCAGAACGTTTCACGGGTTCATTTTTCTTGTCATTCGTGGATATTACCCTGAGAGGGCCACACAAATATGTTTACACTTCGCTCCGCCTTAACAAAGATGAGGTAATGCCACTGAAATAGAACCTGCATTGAGATTTTTGTCAAACATTGCCTATTGATTGTTTATATTATATTATAGGAACTTAAATTTTGAAATAATCAAAAGGCCCTATTGGGCCACGACTGTTTTTTTAAGCGATGACTTCATCATTTAATGTGTTCGTGCGAGTTCTTGTCGCTTTTATTTAACAAGTGACGAATTAAATCGTCAAAGTCGAACGTGCATCACTTGTAAAGATCTATACGGATTTACGTTGTTTTTCATTTTGTTTTGCATTGGTTGTAAAAGAAGCAAGCTCCAAGCAGACAAATTCAAGTTTGCGTGTTTTCGTGCTAGCATGTGTACACTCTTTTTCCTGTACAGCGTGTACGATTGACGTTCAATTTCCGGAATGTGTTTTGATAGTGCCATGAGCATGATCTTGCGTTCTTTGATTGCTGTGAAGATTAACGTCGCATAAAATTTATTTTGAAATCGGCTGCGTTGACCTTTGTCGCGTGACACTGATAATTCTGATTTTTTGTGGTGAACTCAATGGTACGTGGAACGACTTTTTGGTGGAATTCGATTGCGTGTCTATTTGGATAACTTTGGGGGCAAGTTGTTTTCTTCTATGTATTTTTCTATTCGTGTTTGAAAACATGATCACTTTTAACGATCCGCACATCGTCTTTTATTTTAATATGCTTTTAAAATATGACTTTGCCTGTCTTCTGCGACCGCTATTTTGGTTGCTTGTACTGTGAGTTTTGTTGTTCCTTCTTTACTTGCGGTAGGGTCCTCTGGCTTTTGGGATAGGTCGTCTTCTGCTAGGAATAAATCTCGCTCCAGATTTTATCTCGTCGTTGAAACTCGAGTGTTCTCCGCTGCGACCTGTGCTGATGATTTTGCTTGCATGCGATGAACATTTATCTGTTGTGGGTTATAAAACTCAGCAAGGGTACTTCTTAACTCCGAGGCCTACAAAAGTTGTTTGAAATGCGTTGATTTAGGTTGTCGCTGTGAAGCACACGATGCAATTGTTCCTTCTTGTAGCTTCTATTTAACAAGCGACGAATTAAATCGTCGAAGTCGAACGTGCATCACTTGTAAAGATCTATACGGATTTACGTTGTTTTTCATTTTGTTTTGCATTGGTTGTAAAAGAAGCAAGCTCCAAGCAGACAAATTCAAGTTTACGTGTTTTCGTGCTAGCATGTGTACACTCTTTTTCCTGTACAGCGTGTACGATTGACGTTCAATTTCCGGAATGTGTTTTGATAGTGCCATGAGCATGATCTTGCGTTCTTTGATTGCTGTGAAGATTAACGTCGCATAAAATTTATTTTGAAATCGGCTGCGTTGACCTTTGTCGCGTGACACTGATAATTCTGATTTTTGTGGTGAACTCAATGGTACGTGGAACGACTTTTTGGTGGAATTCGATTGCGTGTCTATTTGGATAACTTTGGGGGCAAGTTGTTTTCTTCTATGTATTTTTCTATTCGTGTTTGAAAACATATGATCACTTTTAACGATCCGCACATCGGCTTTTATTTTAATATGCTTTTAAAATATGACTTTGCCTGTCTTCTGCGACCGCTATTTTGGTTGCTTGTACTGTGAGTTTTGTTGTTCCTTCTTTACTTGCGGTAGGGTCCTCTGGCTTTTGGGATAGGTCGTCTTCTGCTAGGAATAAATCTCGCTCCAGATTTTATCTCGTCGTTGAAACTCGAGTGTTCTCCGCTGCGACCTGTGCTGATGATTTTGCTTGCATGCGATGAACATTTATCTGTTGTGGGTTATAAAACTCAGCAAGGGTACTTCTTAACTCCGAGGCCTACAAAAGTTGTTTGAAATGCGTTGATTTAGGTTGTCGCTGTGAAGCACACGATGCAATTGTTCCTTCTTGTAGCTTCTATTTAACAAGTGACGAATTAAATTGTCGAAGTCGAACGTGCATCACTTGTAAAGATCTATACGGATTTACGCTGTTTTTCATTGTGATTTGCATTGGGAGTAAAAGAAGCAAGCTCCAAGCAGACAAATTCAAGTTTGCGTGTTTTCGTGCTAGCGTGTGTATACTCTTTTCTCTGTACAGCGTTTACGATTAACGTTCAATTTCCGGAATGTGTTTTGATAGTGCCATGAGCATGATAGGTTTTATCTTGCATTCTTTGATTGCTGTAAAGATTAAGCGTCGCATAAAATTTATTTTGAAATCGGCTAGGTTGACCTTTGTCGCGTGACACTGATAATCTTCTGTCAGCTAGCGATTACGCATACTTCGCTTTCAATTTCGCTTTAACCGTCACATGCAAACTTAAGAAAATTCTGTTGATTTTTCAATAGGGCAGAAACAACATACACCTAATTTAAGGTAAAATAAAAATAAAATATGTTCACAATCGATTTTCAAATTATCATCACATACCCATCAAAACAAAACCATTAGCGCGTAAAGTACAGTGGTCTGTCATCGGTCTTAATAAACAGCAACGTCAAACTGAGAGTGGCGTTACATGTAGGTCTGCCAACCATCTGTCAACGGCCTTTTGTTTACAGATGATCGACTGAAGGAGTGAAGGAAGGAAGGAAGGAAGGAAGGAAGGAAGGAAGGAAGGAAGGAAGGAAGGAAGGAAGGAAGGAAGGAAGGAAGGAAGGAAGGAAGGAAGGAAGGAAGGAAGGAAGGAAGGAAGGAAGGAAGGAAGGATGGCTTCAAATCGCCACTCATTCCATAACTCCCGTTTTGCATACGCAAAAACAGTCGTAAAAATGGGGGTCCCCATACTCGTTTAGGAGCAACAGCACCTTGTTTCTACCCAAAAAATCCTAATAATATCACGAGGATTATTATACGACAATTGTTCTTTATTCTACGCTGAGAATTGGTTCATATTTATTCAACAGAGAGAATTTCTCGTTTTCGAGAAAATGACGATTGAGGTCCAGCCAGAAAGAAAAAGCCGCCATGTTTTTTATGCGCGCGCGCTAATCACGCGTGAAATTATGCGCAGTAGGGGATGCGCAATGAAATACTGCATGGGGAATGACCTTAACTGGACTCGAATTACTGTCCCAGGAAGCCCTTCACACTCTTCCGATCTTTTGAAAATTCCCAGCGAAAAAAAAAACAGATCTAACGCAAACTCCCGAGGGGGGGGGGGGGGGGGGGGAGGGGGACTCCCATTTGAAAGGGACAGGGATGCTCTTCGTCTCGCTTAGGGGTGTAAATTTCAGATTTTGGTCTCGCTTTGGGTGTTCTTGCCAAATGTCATTATTTTTAGCCGTCAAGGTCTCGTTTAGGGTTGCACACGAAGAAATAACTAAAAAGAAAGAATTTTGATTCGTTATATGGTTTCTTTCAGGGGTCTGCATTAGCTTCGGCCACGCCCATATTGGTCTCTTTTAGGGGTTAAATTTAAAATTTCCGACAAGCATCCCTTCTATATGGGAGTCCCCCCCACCCCCCCGGGCGCAAATTTTGTGTAAATAAAATGTCATCGGCAACTTTTTGTGCAATGCTTAAATTCTATTGATATTCAAAAGGGGCATTTCAGGCCGTTTTCTTTTTATCCAAAGGACGATGCTTTGTTCTATAGGACGATGCTCGCGAAAACTGTAACTACTGCCAATATTGCAAGGAAGACGCAGAAGCAAGGCGCACAATGAGAAACGCAAACCAACCCACGCGGCTCTGTCGAATGTTCGATCAAAAGAGAAATAAACCTTTAAACACCGACAAAAGGCGACTCACCGATTAGAAAACTGATGGGGGGGGGGGATTGTTGGTTTGCAAGAATATTTTTTTTGGCCCATTGCCTGTGCAAAAATTTTTTTTTTTGACTGCAGCCCTATGCACGATTTTGTTTTTTTTTTAATAAAATCTGCTTCATGTACAATCTGCTATTGAATTAATTAAAAACAGTGCTACCGTTACTTTCCATTTATTTCATGACATAAAAAGTAAGTAGCATTTTACAGGTGTAAAGTGAAAATTTCTGTAATTTATATACCTGTCATGCCCGTACGTAGGAATGAATTTTGAGGTGAGGGGACCCAAACGTTAGCACTGATTGTGACGGTATTAAAATCGGCAGGGGTAATTTTGCGAACGCCGAACGCAGAATGCCGAACTCGAAACAAAATCACCGAAACAAGCAAAACCATTACCATTATTGAGAGCTAACCGTAAACAGGCTAAACTGGGCCTTTTTTAGGCTAACCTGAGATAACCGGATTGCTCTTTAGACTAACCTGAGTGCAAGGTACACTCCGGTTAGCCTGAATAGCACACCGGTTGTTTCTTGCCTGTTTCGGTGATTTTGGTTCGCGTTCTGCGTTCTGCGTTCTGCGTTCTGCGTTCTGCGTTCTGCGTTCTGCGTTCTGCGTTCTGCGTTCTGCGTTCTGCGTTCTGCGTTCTGCGTTCGGCAAATTACCTCTGCCGTATTAAAATGGACGGGACCGCGGGAGGTCCATTTCCGTCAGGGGGGTCCGGGGGAATCCTTCCCCGGGAAAATATTCAGCGTAAGATGTTTCTCGAAAACCTGGCTAACTTTTTAGTTCATCGAAGTGTAGATGCCTGTTTTCCCCTTCCCCATTTCAATGATGGGAAAATGGGCGCGTTTTGGTTTTTGCGGGGATTCATCATTGATTCGGGTGTGGGGGTGGGGGAGGGGGGCAAGTTCTCTTTTTATTCTGTCCAAGATTGTAGCTTGCTCGAGCCGTACTGGGGAATATGGTCCCTCTGTCGTTTTTATCCGTACCACCACGACCTCGGGCCAATATTTCCCAGTACGGCCCTCGCGCTCGGTTAGTAAGAGGTTTTAAAATACTGTCAGAATAAAACAATTTATCACTATTTATCAGCTGCCTTTTTGTTACAATGGCTATTGTTCAAACTGGCTTCGCTGATTGGCGGGTATCACTACTCACGCCAAGCGTGACACTCGTATATTACTCTCACGGTAAAATTTGAGCCTCGGTGTATAGTTAGTTCGAAGATTCTGCGCCTTTTGCATTTGATCCTTGGACCATTGGTAAAAATCAGTCTTCCAAGATTCTTCTGATCGATATTTAGGGTGTTCCAAGGGAAAAACTTTGCCGTAGAGCCGAGATTCTTCTGATCGACAGGGAAAATATATATACGGAAAGTACACAAACGGGAAGACTTCGTATATGGTAAGTGTTTATAGACGATATATCTTGCTTTCTGGCCGCTTATAAGGCAAGAGGTAGCCTTCAAAACGTACTGATTGTTACCATTTACTTTTTATATAGCAGTAAATAATGTTGTAGTTAAGTTGAAATGACTTGTTTAGCTATTGACAACACGAGGTCCAGCCCAAATTCAATTTATATAGTCGATGTAGATGGCCAGACGTTGCTACTTATTATATATAGAACTTTCGGCATCGAGCAACTTATTGCCTTGTTCGACAATCGAGCACGCTGTCGAACAAAATCGAAACAAACATGAACCTAAATGCGCGTTCCCTTGCGTTCGAATTCGACTTGCGAAATCGTAAGCAAACACGCCCAATCTTCAATCGAATCATGACAAAGTATCGTGAATTTTGCTATATACAATATCAGTGATAATATTGGATATTGTCCTAGAACTCACACTAGTGTTAGGTTCAGATGAATGCTCGGAGTGAGCTATTAAACACTGTCAACATTGTTCCCAGTTTACACAGTCAACGCGGCGAAAAGTTTAACGCATGAACGCCCGGGTTTGAAATTTATTTATTCGATCGAACTTTCCTGCGATTTACTGTACCGCATTATTCGATTCATATTAAAACGATTCTTTTAACTTTAAGTTTAGCTATTGCAAGTTAAATTGACTATTCGAAATTGCATATAATTTTGTAAGACATATGATAAATAGCACAGATCGATAAACCTTTTTACTGTCGGAACTAATGTGCCGGTGCTCGATATTTGAAGTGTTTATAATAAATGCTACTGCGGAAAAGACTGCGTGACGGAATGCGTTACGTTACATAAAGTTGAATATAAGCAGGATTGGAGTGGACTGGTGGACTGAATTGGAGTAGTAAAATATGGAGTGGTAACGCTCGAACTAGTAAAACGAGGACTGGTAAATAAGGGCTTGTAAAGCACAGACTGATCAATCACAGATTGGCCAAATGCGGGTTGGTAACACAGGAATTTAAAAATTTCCAAATTATTACATGAAATAGCCTGTGTTGCAGACGAACTAAACCCTGATAGTTAGACGTGTGATAAAGATAGCAAAAACACAAAAAAGCTTTGAAGGGAAGTCACTCAATTTTTAAAAATTATCTTCAGAGAAAAAACATGTACAATATCTGGCAATAGCAGAGGAATTGACCATAGTTTTGTATTTTTAGAGCTTTGAAAATATTTTGAATGGATAATAAAACAATTATTGAATTTGGCTTTCATATGATGTGAAAAATTCTGTAGATTTCAGAGGGTGTGATAACACCCTCCTTGATCCTCATAATTCTTCATATCATACCATGGCGTTAAACCAATCGATGAAATTGATGATCGGAAATGCAATCAATAAATCATTATCAATCGATAAAATTAGTTAATTGATATCGATTGGTATCTGCCAATCAATGGCCAATCAATAGTCACAAAAAAAATTTCATCAATTGATATCGATTGGCAATTACTTTCATGACAGATGTTCTTAGTGAAATTGACCCTCGAAGCAGCAAGTTTTCTCCGCTTTGTGCGTGTCTCACTTCTTGCCTCTTTGAGGCCCTGCCAGGGTAAATTCCGACAAGCGACATGGGCCAAAAAGTAGCGACAGCGCTCAAACGAAATAGCAACAAACGACTGACGAAGCCAAATGTATGTCACTAAATTTCCGACAGCGTTGTGTAGCCTTGCCAAAACGCCGACACGAGACATTTTAAAATTCCGACAAGCGACCTGGGACACCCCCTGGCAGGGCCTCCTCTTTGCAACTCACTTTTACTTGAGTTTTGAAGCAAGAAGAAACTGAGAAAACTTCTATGGCGAGTAAATCACTTACGCATTGTAATTCCTTTCTGACCAAATGACACGTTCCCAGTATGTTTGATGTATGTTTTGTAGTACCGTGACAGCCGGGCATGATAGGAGCCACCGTGGTGGATCAAAAGTGCCTGGAAGAAGAGATGGAGAGGCCAAGTCAGGGAAAAACCAGAAAAAACTGCATTGTGATAATCAATAACAATTGATGACAATCGATAGTAATTGATGCCAAATCGATAAGGTCACAAAAATCTTCTTCATGGATTGGTCGTCGATCGTCAATATCAATTGATTGATTGATATCAATGGCCATCGATTGATATTGATTTTAATCGATCATTGATTTCATTGATTGGTAACGCTACTCCTAGGATCATACTCAGTCTTGTCCAATAATTGCTAACTATTGAAACACATGAATTTAGAATTTGGAATCCCCAAGAATTCAGAGATACTTTTAAATTAAGTCAGCTTAGGGATAGTATTTTTATACCTTTTTTAGATAATTATTTTTAGATTTAGTAATACGAATTTATCTTTTAGCTTAGCTTAAATCTTAATCTTATATACATTTTGATTTTTAAATTTCTAATTATGTTTTTAATTATAGATATCGATTTTTAATTGCTGCTTTGTTTAAGAGGGCCAAAAGTTCATAAGTTGTTTAACTACTTAGTGTTACCCTCTTTAAATAAAGTATAATTAATTGATTGATTGATTGATTGATTGATTGATTGATCGATCGATCGATTGATTGATTGATTGGTTGATCAATTGATTGATTGACCGATTGATTGATTGACATTTACAACCTTTTGCAGTGTTGACGATTGTGGCTTGCCATTTTGAAATCTATGTTTTCTTTCAACATTATCTAATACACAGGGTGAAATCCTGATTCTTGATAACTCGAACCAATAGTCCCTTGAATTTACCAGTTGAACAGCGCCCCCCCCCCCCCCCCCCCCCTCCTCTGATTGCTTGCACTCCAGATTTCTTGAAACAATTCTCGTTTTCCTTGGAGGTTTGGGAAATCAGGATTCCGTTTTACCTCTGAGCTCTGCCTGAGTTCTGCCTCTATTCTGCCTTTCTTAGCTTTATACCAATTCTGGAGGGTTTTTTTCTTTTGACTTGCGTATAATTGACGCATACAGTCGAATCTCGATTTCCCTTATCACCCAAGGGAAACGAAAATTGTTTCGAGATATGTTAAGTTCAAGATATCGGGGGTGAAGCAAATGGTAATTCGGAGGTTCGAGAAATCAGTACTCCACGGTTTAAAGCTGTTTCAAGAAAGGTTGTCCGAAAAAGCGCACGCGACAATCCCGAAAGGTATTGTTCACGGTTCCCCTTGACTTCAGCATTTCGGGGAAATCCGAAAAAAATAGAACGATACCCCATGGATGTATGTTTGCATGTGGTAAAAGAAAGCAACAAAAGTGGATTCGACAGCAACAGTGTCAGAAACAGTGTATTGATCATATCCCAGATTACCTTTCGGGATTGTTGTGTGCGCTTTTTTCCCGACCTTTCTCAGACAGCTGTAATTTTTTTCCCAAATGCGCAAATAAATATTAAGGTGTAAACCGGGATTTGATGGTACCATGTTGCCCCTGAATTTTTCTTTTCACGGGTAAGCTCTTCCTTGACTGAAATATACGATGAAAATCATAAATTTTCGAAACAAAACAAAAGAAAATAGAGTCAAAACATTAAAAGACTTCAGCTCAAACAGACCCATGTCCACGGTGCGAAGGGATCTGTGTGACGGAAACTGAAACATCAACTGCCCGAGCTCCAAGTTGAGGGGTGATGGATGCGCAGACAGTAAACAGTTCAGTATGAATATGAAACGGCCCTGAGACAGTAAACAGCATTATGTCCTGTTTTCCCTCTTGTAGTCTTGATGTTGGTGAATTCACTAATCGCGAAGTCGTTAACTATGTTTATCAGTTCGCAAAGCTGTCCTGGTTTTTTCTGTCGTTGTAATTGTTACTATAAATACGACGTACCTGCCACAACTTTTGTCAGTTTTCCTTATTTTCTTTCATTAAAACCAATGTAATTTGTTTCATCACCAGATGAAAGGGAGAGGAGACGGTTTGTAGCTTGCCAAAAGAGAAGTGTGGCTCACTAGTACCAGGCTCGCAATATGCATCGCAAGTTAAAATACGGTATAGTACTATTGCAATGGAAAGCGATGTCTTTGACGACAGAGGAGCTTCATCTTATTGGGATAATTGCATCTGCTTTAATAACCACATTAATCACTGGTGCTTTCGTGAAATCACAACACTCTACAGCGCCTCCTACGTTTCCCAGTCGTTTTGTCCCGCAACACGACTGTAAATCTTGGAAAGCAAATCCGCAACACAAGACTACTTTGATAACCAAGAGTGCTTGCGTACAAAACTATTTTCTTCTTATCCTGGTCTCGTCTGCACCAGAACATCTTGAAAGGAGAAATTTAATTCGTCAAACTTGGGGTACTGATAACAGTATTTCCCCTCAGTGGAAGACATACTTTCTTATTAGTCAAACAAGGAATCAAACATATTCCGATTCAGTAAAAACAGAAAATGAAGTATATAGCGACATCATTCGTGCCGACTATTATGAACATTACTGGAACCAGAGCTTGAAAATACAGATGGCCTTCGAATGGGCAGCCAGATATTGTAAGTTTTCGTTCCTTTTAAAAACGGACGATGATGTGCTGGTCAACACCAAAGATTTGATTAAATTCTTGCAAAGAAAAACAACCCCTACACGAGGACTTTTTATGGGCAGACTTCACCACAATCCTATAGTACGTCGAGAAGGGAAATGGAACGTCAGTTACGAAGAATACAGTCATACACACTATCCAGATTTCTGCAGTGGTGCTGGCTTTGTTATGTCGTATGATGTCATCGAATGTCTGGTTCCGTTATTTGATGTCATGAAGCCATATAGAATGGACGATGTTTATGTTGGAATGCTTGCAAACAGATCGGGTGTGACAGTAGTAGACCATAGCGGTTTTTATATGCCAATTGATGATTACGATGATTGCATTTTTCTGCCAAAGACTCTCGTGCAGCATCGAGCTACTGGGGAATGTTTACTCAAGTTGTTGCGTATGCATTCTAACAGTCGTTTTTATTATAGAAATATAGGGTCTTTCTTTTGATATATTATTTTTTAACGTTGATTTTCAGAGGTTATAAAGAATTACACATTTTGATTAGCCGAGAAACAATGCTTATGACGCTATATCACCCCGCTTCAAGGCGTGGTCACTAAGATTAGCCTTGCGAATAAATTAGTATCAGAATTTAGAAAAAAAAATTATATCCAAGACCTTTACACTAACGTTATTTTCAAGAAAGGGTTTTCAAGTCTATTAAACATCGCTAATAACACTTTTGTAGATCGCCAGCCATGACATTCTTTGTTCCGGGTTTTTCGACAGGAGCTACTTATTTCCAGACGTTAACTGCTCATGAAGTCACCAACTATTCTTTTTAAAAAATTCATTCTTTTCTGCATTTATCTGGCAAACTGATGTGTAAAATGATTTGAAAATGACTCGCCTGTTCTAATTGGTCAATGTCCATGGATTTTTGTACAGGAAAATGGCATAGAAGTTATGTAATATAGTAATATAATGCGTATGATTTAATTGAATTGTTGCTTCAATTTGTAGCCTGCAATCAGGCGTATTTTGGATTTGGGAAACAGGGTAGGCTTGCAGTGGGACTGAAGGATGAGTGCAACCATTTGTGCGACTCCAAATACCTGCCAGCGCTTGCCCACCAAAAACTGTGCACTGTAATTAAGTCGATTAACCCAAATCGCTCCCTGGGCTATAATATTTGCTTGTGTTCCTAAAAAAGCCGTGTGAAATACGTGACGTATATGCTGTAAATCGAAAAAAAACCTCTCGCTGTTAGATGCTGTTTTTACTGGAAAATAAAATGACGCTATCATTGGACAAATATATTGTGTTTTCTGGGTACCAGAGTCATTTTATAGTGGGTGGTTTCCGATCTCGTTTTCCGCATCAGCCTTCGGCCGACAACACTCGCTATCCGAATGACCCCAACACGCGCAAGTAAGTACCTGGAAATACGAATGGTATACAAATATGGTACAGAAGTGAAAATTATATGAATGAATAAATGAACTAACCAACGAACGATTTTAATTTTACTATATTGTTATTGTTTGCTTAAACTAAACCAGTTCTTGTCACTATTTACACGAGCGTAATACGAGTAATGTCGGTAGAAACGACTGGCCATCCAGTTTATGAGAATAACTTGTCCCAGTCTATAGCTCTCAACCCAATGAGTTGAACCGTAAAATGCAGCAGTACAGTGAGGTATGCCGGCTGAGACCAGTTGGTATATTTAGATTGATTTCGTCATATATAAGTTAAAACCGTGGCATCCGTCCGGGATTCAAATAGAACACGTCCAGGCTCCAGGATGTTGGAGATCTGACCCCCCCCCCCCCCCCCCCCCCTTTTAGTTTTAGGAAAATTACCAGTAACAGGCAGAGATATGATTTACTCTATACCTTGAGGGGAGTTGTTCCTTACTTGTCATTTTCAGGTGTTAAATCCAAAGCCTGGTTGTTGTCCAAAAAAAAAAAAAACAAATCCAGTCTACGGTCGGACTTAGTCACCAATTCAACAAAGTGTTTATTAAATCCTTGCAAGAAAAAGCAAACATGCCATCCGCCATCTTGAATTGAACGACGATGAAGGCATGGAGATGATTCCTTCCCATTCCCTCCCGAAAGTCGATCGAAGTTATGCGTATTCAAATACAATCTAAATTTTCCTGAGGTGACATACTCCGACAACAAAGCCGCCTTTCCCCCCTTGCGAACCAAAGGGTTTCATCTTCCCTTTTGGACAAAGGCTTCTTAAACCAAAAGTTGATAAGCTAGAAGTCTACATCTCTGGTAATGGACCTTGAGATATGTCTTTCACGAGTAGGCTATTTGTAGAACGGCTTTTCCGCGAACCGGTAGCCAATTGCAATCGCGTTGAAGCATTTGCCGTTCGTAATTTGCAACAATCTCATTGCACATGCACGCAATCATTTCTTTACAATAATCTACGTCATTCGTCGCGCGCAACGTTTGTTCTAAAAATAGCCTACTTGCGAAAGACAACACGCGCCCAAATACCAGATGTAAACTTCTAGCTTATGGACGTCTGCTAAAACTCATTAATAATGCATCTTATTAAAACAACGGAAATCAGAACCAGGACGGCGGTTTGGAAATCTGATCTAAATTAGCATAGATTTTTACGATTTTATTTCTCCGCTTTCTCCGTAGTTATAGTCTAGCTCATCTACATTTTCAAACAGTTCGTCACGAATACTCTGTTGCGCGTCGTATTTTCAACTCCCTTCTCTGTGTTTGGAAATGTGATGAAACACTCTCTCGTGTTTGATATGTTACAAGAACAATGCAAGACATATAATGCAAGGAATGAATGCGATGAAAGTTCGAATCTTCTACGTCTTGCACCTACCCATAAAACATAACTAATAGAGACTTGATTCCTATGAAGAAAAAATAATGATGTCAGCGTCCTGTCGAAGGAAACTCTGCAGATAGTTCTCTTTTTCAGTTTTCCGAGTTACTGTAAATGAGCGTTAGAGCAAACATAGTAAAGGTTCTATATTCCGTAATCTTTGGGGGTCCTACACATCCGGTCGTAGACCAATAGAAATGCAACTAGCTAAGGATTCAACTAAGTGCAGCATTTCATCAACGGCAAAAAACAAAATTGCACAACACGTCACTTTTCTTGGAAACCTTTTATTCTAGGAAATGCTCTTAAAAACACCCTAGACGCATAAACGCCCCTATGTAACAGCGAACTACAAGGTTAATTACACAATACTGTCATTGTGACACTATGGAAATCCATTAAGTTTTTTGGACAGAAACTGTTTTTCACAATTACCGCGAGGGCGACACGTCTTTATTATTTACAATACTAATGATTTAGCTTGCTAGCTAGGTCTTTAATATAAAATAATCACGTTATTATACAGATAGAATTCATTTTGCGTATTTTCCCACAAAGGAAAACGGTGAACATACACGACCTGTAAAGGAATTTGCTTGCATTTGAATGGTTTCAACCATTCAACATGAAACTTTATTACCTTCAAATAAAATCTCTGATATTCTCTTCTTCTTTTGTGAGATTTTAAATCTGCGACTAAACTTCTCTATTTTCCGAGAGATTCACTGAAGAAATTTAATTTCTTCAATTTGTCCAAGCTATAGCTCACTTCTACACGGCTGAATAAGATGAAAGATAGGAAGAAGCTAACTCTTTTAATACCGTTCTATTATCAAACGGCTCTACTCTAAAACGCCTTTGTGTGTTAAGGCAGAAAGTTAAATACTCTTTCATTTCTTCCACGAAAATGTCGTCAATGTTGGGGAATATTACATTGTACGTGTTCATATCAATGTGACCAAGTCGCCCCACTTTTCTAAATTTAAAAAAGCCTTTGAGATTTATACTTCCTTGACCAATTCTAAAACTAGTTAGGAAAACAATCCATGCCTGTGCCATTTCATTGAAAATATTCATAGCTGTGGATATGGACATAAAGTATAAACGGCCTTTTTGGAACAGAAATATAGGAAATGATATTGCGCAGATTACATTAAAATTGGTTAACGTCGTTGTAACCCTCCTTTTTTGATCAATTGCCCTAACCCTTAATAGTGTTTATTCATATGGACTGGTGTTAGACCCGTGTAGTCCGGTATAGTCCGAGTTGCAATACCAAGTAAACAACCAACTATGTACAGAATATTCATCAACTATCCGTTGGAAGGTAGGTTCTACTCCTGAAAATTCACAACTTTCGCGTGGTAAGGATGTTTCCACAAATCTTTCAACAGTTTCTCTCTGGATTTTTCTCTTCGCTTTCTAAGTACGTCATCAAGTCGAGTTCCTCTCTTTCTTCGTTTTCCTGAATCAAGTAAAACATCAGTTGTGTGTACCTCGTCTGGAATACACTCATAGCACAGCTTTAAATATTTAAACGTGTTCTTGCAAGTGGGATCGTCGAAGAACGTGTTCGAAGCCACGATTTCGCAGGCTTGGTTATGTCTACACTGGCTTTCAACTTTCTTAAAAGTGTTGTCCGTATCGGTCTCGCAGACTTTGCCCGCGTCCAGACCAACTGGAGCCTCGGGACAGAACGCGTTTTCCTCTCGTCCCCAGAACGCGCGGTTTACTTTGATCGTCTCATACTGCTTGCACTGGAGCCAAGTCTTCTCTCCTTCGCAGATGTAAGAACAATTCTGAGGAGAAAGATGAGAGAATTTCGCTTATAAGGTATTGTAAAGAATGCGGAGGGAATTCCTCTGAGAGGACGCTGCAACCAGTGCATTACCCTTGCTTTCTAGTTTCCTGACAATGCGTATGCTTATATTACTTGCTTTACACGTGAAGGCCTGTCCGTTTGTTTCACTGATACCGACTGCTTCTGTTTTGTTGGTTGCACTGCTCATCTGTTAGGAGATGAAAGGCAACTTAAACAAACGGTACATAACCTGTGACAGTTGGATGAAAAAAGCTTCAAACTGACAACGTTAGGGATGCTTTATGGACCTTTAAAACAAGTTGTCGCTCGAAATCGGTCTTAATCATGCTCATTTGTATCCATTCTTGTTTATTATTGGTTTTATATTATTACTTTGGTGTTTTTCTATCTTATAAGGGTATCATTTTAAGGTTTCCTTCTGTACGATAGTCATTTTGTATATTAGAAAAGTAACTATTTTGTAATAGCTTATAACGTTTTGACGTTCGTCATTTGCAATCTGTCTCCGTCTCAACCATCCTTCTTCCATTTCAGCTCCTTTATCCCAGCAAGAAACGTAAACCTGATAGTAATCCAAATACTCCTAAGTATAGCTAGAAGGCTTAAAAAGAACTATAAAAGAGAATTCTAGTTTTAACCTTAGCAATTCAGGAGTTAAAATACTCACCGGCATAACAGCTTCCGGACCAGATGGTCCCATATCACCCAAAGGACCCGGAAGTCCGGGGGCCCCGGGCTCTCCGGCTAATCCCATGAGTCCTGGTGTTCCCTGTTCCCCTTTGAAACCAGGCATACCGGGAAGCCCAGGTAGACCAATCGGGCCGGATTCACCGTCAGCGCCCGGGGCACCTACTTCACCAATTCCACCAGGAGGACCCATAGGGCCCGACATACCCTGCATGCCGGCAGCCCCGGGGGGACCCACGGGACCTTGTTTACCCGGGCGACCGGCAAGTCCACCGTAAAATAACGTGAGATTTTGTTCCAGGATTTGACTGATCATGAAGCGATCCAACAACTGTTGATCCACAGTATCTCCTGGCTTGGGCAGATCGTATTCAACCTGAAAAGGAGGACAAATTATTCATAGCCGCGAGGAGATAAGAAATTTCTCTTCGTGTGTTGAGAAGAGAGATTTCATGTCTCTAAGCGACCATGTTATTTTCTTTTTATTATCTAAAATTTGGTGGTATACCGAGTGGTAGGAAATCGATAAATATATCCTGCAGTTATCGTCAACATCCACATATGTGTGATATCTTTTTTTCGATTTACCACCGCTCGGTATACCAACTTTAGTTTGTATAATAAAGTTATTTATCTTAGTCTAAATCCAACTAAATCATTTTTTTTTTCGCTATTCTAGAGAAAACATGGCATTGGGCAAACCTACTTACTTCCTGGGAATTAAAGAAGCTTGGAAATTGAAAAAATGTAGTACGTTGCTTATCTTAACACTTTTCTATCTGAAAGGCCAAGTTAAATTTCCAGATTTAAAGCTACATATACAATATATTAAAAAACAAACAGCACAACATGACAGTACAGTTCAGTAGGTGTCATTTGAATGGTTACGTTGCATAATTCCATTCACAAGCTCAAAACGGCGGAAGAAAGGAATAAATATTTACCTGTTCTTTGTCTTCCAAGGGCGCGATCTCATCGTCTCCACTGATCGGTATTTGATGCCTATTCTTCCCCGGCTTAACATGTTTCACCGTGGATCCTTCATCGCTTGGGGCCGCACTGCTACTCGACCCACTGTCGACTTCTTTCTCAGCGGGACTTAACGTGCTGCCAAACAGGTTCACGATAGCATCAGAAGGATTAGTTGCCGGAGTCAGCTCCAGAGTACCGCTACCAGCCGAGCCAGATAAGAAGTCCGCGGCAGAGCCGTAATCGATCCCAGCACCAGAACCTAAGCCGTAACTACTGCCTGATCCGACACCCAAGTTGATAGGTATCTTTCCAAAGTTTGCTGGAACGATGTCGGCTTGGAGTCCTGAGTCGAAGTTGAAGCTAACGGGCTTCACCTTACTAGTGTGAGAACGCACGGTTGTCTCTTCCAAGCCTTCATCACCGGACGATTGCGCACCAGACCCCTCCCCGGCTCCGGACTCGACCACGCTCACTTCTTCAGAACCTGAAGCGGAAGTTTCAACGTCTTCCGTGTTCAACAAATCTTCCTGCGGGAAATCGGCTATATTTGGGATAACTCCCGAGGCAGAAGTATCGAAGATTGCGGACCCAGAAGAAGAGAAAGACTCCTCAATACCAACGCTTCCTGGAAGTGCACTCGCGCCGGAATCTGACTGGCCAGAGGAAGAATATCCAGATGCAGATGCGGCCAAAGTAGTGGACGAAATTCCTGTTCCGACCTTCTTTGGCGTTGGTAGGTAAGTGTGCTTGACTATTTTTAACGGTTTGGAAGCCGAACCAGAGCTAGATCCACTATCTTGTTCCGCACTTGCTGATGCCGACGCTGAAGCTGTTGGGGCAAAGTCCTTTTTCGATACACTTTCAAAGTCATTTGAGTCTGAAGAAAATTTACCACTGCCACTGCTGCTTCTTCCTGATACGTCAGACACCACGTCGAGGTCTGCTGATCCAGATGCAGAGGTACCATCTAGGAAGGATCCTAATCCAGACTGGAAGGTGAAACCGGAAGCATCCTCTCCTCCGGATCCAGCCAGGGATTGAATGTCGGCGCTGTCTCCATTACCAAATCCACCTGGTAACGGCTCCTCGGCAACCCCAGATCCTTGAGAAGGTTGAAGGGATTTAAGAAGTCCAAATTCATCACTACTCTTTTCTGCCTTTTCACTTGCAGGTTTCGTCTGAGCCGTGATAGTCGAATTGCCCGACTGTGAGGCATCATTTTTATCAGCAAAAGCAGCGAGTGGTTGGGAAACCTTCGTTGTTTCTATCGAATCCTTAACTGCACTTTCGTCTTTTTCCACTTGTCCTGACCCTGATCCAGAACTATCAGCAAACTGGAATGTATTCATCAAATTTCCCTCTTCTTGTAGCCCAGAACCAGCTTCAGATCCAGAACCAGACTGGTCCGCCATCCCAGAACCTGCTTTGTTTTCTGGAGACGCCATGGTCATAAGATTAGGACCCACAGCTCCAACACTACCCGGGAGAGTCTCGTCCTCTGATGAAGATGCTAAAGACTGAAGGTCATCACCAATTCCAGAGCCGCTAAGCTGTTCATCGCTTCCCGATCCAGAACTATCAGACTCAAGTACAAAGGGTACATCAGCAACATGAGAACGGCTCCTCGGACTTTCTCCCGAGCCTATGCTTGACGCAGGACTGACTATCTTTACAACTTCTTCTCCAGACCCCGAGTTGGAAGAGTCTCGTGCCTCATCTATATTAATATGTCCACCTATGCTCCCTGGGAGGCTTTCTTCTTGCTTTTCCGACTCCCCAGATCCCGAAGATGCACTTGGCAATACTTGCTGCAACAAAGATTCCTCTGTGTTAAATTGACCGTTCGAGTTTATTAAACGTGGCGTAGACTTTCCTGAACCAGAAGCATCAGTATCTGCATCTGCACGGGCATCCGATTCAAGTTGGCCAATGTCAGCTATACCGCCAACACTTCCCGGAAGTTCAGCTTCCCCTGACGCTGGCGATAAAGCGGAAGGCTTTGGCGGTGTTCGGTCTTGCACTGGTTTTACAATTGAGTCCTGACCTTTAGCAACGTCAGGTAGGCCAGAGCCTGACGTAGCAACATTCTTTACGTTGCCTGGCACAGCTTCACCAGATCCAGACGAAAAGGCAAACCCAGGTGCAGTTAATGGTTCTGCAGGTTTCTTCTCGAGGTTTGCAATGTCATTCACTTCACCAATACTACCTGGCAAAGCATCGTCGGGTTCATCATCTTCCCCAGAACTTTCTGAAGAACCTCCATCGCTGTCGGATTGGCCTACTCCTGAAAGGAAGCTTACTCCAGATCCACTAGCCACATCAACAATAGCATCTCTCCTTTCTGTCTCGTCAGCACTTGACTCTCCTGAGCCATCTTCATCATCATCGTCATCATATTCGTCATCTTCGCCGGAGGCCGAACCTGAACCATCAGCTGAAACATCATCGTCTTCTTCTGAGTCATCCTCCTTGGACATTTGACTCGACTCTGATCTCCGGTGACCTTCTGCAACCTGAGTCTCATCTGAGCCAGAGGAGGTTGTTTCATCTTCCTGGTCGCCGCTTGCACTAGAATCCGATTGCTCTCCACTAGCGTCTCCACTCTCTTGATCATTATTATCATCATCACTATCATCTTCGTCATTTCCTACGCTACCTGGAAGTTTTGTTCTCTTTGGCATTTGCGGTACTGTTCTCTGCTGCTCCTTTGCTTTTTTAAGACCAGCAATGAAAGCAAGCTCATCTGCATTCAATCCACTTCCGTTGGCCTCCCCTGAACCAGACGCTGCCTGCTCCTGATCAGCATCGGCTGATGGTACAGGATGAGCTCCTTCTGCTAAACCACTAGATTCAGGTGTGTAGTCATTGTTAGAACCTGTCTGTTGACCTTCCTCTGTTGGAACTGGCAAAGCAGCGGACTCCTTATCTGCGTTTTTAGCTTGATCCAAGGTGGTCTTATTTGCGAATGACACCTGTTGGGCAGAGTAAGCTTCCTCTGGCTCTGCGGCGTTGAAGGATGCAGCACCGGCAACGGCAGCAGAGGTTGGTTTATTCTCGGCGTTATGTGATATAGCGACTGGAGGCGGTTGTGGCTCAGACGTAAAATTTTCTGAAGTATCGGCAGCTACGGTAGATGGAGCTTCCGAACTCCCTTCTTCTTCGCTATTGGAGGTGGATGCAGCAGCAGAGTTTGTCGGTTTTAACACAACTGGTTCATCTTGCTCAACAGGTTTCGGGTTCTCCTGTTCCACAACCTCGGATTCTTCCCCAGAACCAGAAGCGTCCTCTCCAGTTATTTCGCTTTTCTTTGTTTTGGAAGACGCAGCGTGTCCGCTATCCCATTCACCTTCTCCCGAGGGAGGCGTGGCTCCACTATCGGAAAATGGTCTCTGGCTGAAGATAGAATTATTTTCTTGAGGTGCTGGAAGATCTGGAAGCGATGAAACACCGCTAACAGGTTCCACTCGACGCCTGAATCTTTCAATTCCCTCTCCCTTTGGTCTAATAGCTACCACTTCCTCGCTAGGGACCGGTGCAAGGCTTTCTAGGACTTCCATTAGGTTGATGTCCGAATCCTTTTGAAGCTGAACATTGTCGGGGACATCACTAAGCTGTAAAGTGTAATAGAACAAAACAGCAATAAATTTCAACCAAAACGGCAATAAAAGCTGCCTTTCACACAGTTTTTTTTTCTTTACGTCTTTGTTATACTCCTGATTAATATGAATCATTTTGTATTTTGATGACATTGACATAGTGCAATCCTGATAAGGAGCATGCCCGCCGGTGCCCAAACTTTCTTTCGCTGTATTGATTTGTTAAACGATAATCTAAATTTGTAAAGTGTTCAACGATGTTATCTTTACTACAGAAATGGCCATTCGTTCGTTACCGTAAAATTCCGGTTATAAGCACCGGGTTTATACAATTTCGTAAGGGGTTTTGGGTGGGCTTATAAGCCGAGGGGCTTATATCCGGGGGGGGCTTATAAGCGGAATAAAATAAATGTTTCGAAACGAGTCACGGCAGTGTTGATCGAAATACGTTTTTGAGTTAAAAAGTCAAAATAAAGCAACATTTAGCCCTGTTCAGTACTGTCATCCAGGACAGGGGTCTTATATCCGGGGGGGGCTCATAACCGGATGTATTTTTCTGTTTCCAGTTAGATGGGCCTATAACCGGGGGGGGGCTTATAAGTGGGGGCTTATAATCGGAATTTTACGGTATATGGAAAGGTACCCTAGACTAGTTTGTTATACAGAGGTCTCACTGTACTCTGTCACGCAGCTCAGTCCTCTCCAGGCGTACACGAGTGACGTTAGCCACAAAACGTACGACGGGTTAGAGATGGTAACATACCATGCCAGTAACAGAAGAAAAATAAATAGGAAACATCTATTGTCGCCTTTCGAAATCAATATATATTCTCAAGCAGTCATAGCTGCGCGAAGAACTAGGGATTTTGATGCATCTCCAAGCAGAATGCCCAAAACATGTTTTGTAAATATCGTACGTTACACTTTACCTACCTTACACTCAGCAAAAGCGACGATCAAAATCGTGATCAAAACTGTTTGTAGCAGCGTCATATTTTGACTAGAAGGAAAATCAGGAGGTCAGTTCGACAGAATAGAAGGAAATACCACAACGTCTTATAGAGCAGTTTTCAATTGAGTGTCGTAAAACCAAAAGCAAGTTATCACCCTGGCCAATCACAATGGACACAGACGATGCAGTGATTCAATCTTAACTCGAAGCAAATACATGTAGCCGTCACGAAGCGCGGAGAAACGTGCGCGAGAGAGTCATGATTAGTTTTGGTATTCTTCTGATTGGCTGAGAAAGTGCCGCGAAATTTTTTAACCAATCACTAAGCGTAGTAATGCAAAACTGAAGCAAACACGAATTACTTTTCACGCGAAAACCGCAAGTGAAAACCGCTTTGTTAATGAAGCGTTGTATAAAAAAGTCGTTTCTAAGAACATTATTTTCTTTCTCGTGACTTGAACGTGTTCCCATTGCTCCCCCGTGATAGCAATTTTAGTAATAGCATTCCTACGTTTTATGTAATGAATCGACGTAAAAAGCAGATTGAGTCGATTGGATAGACAGCTGACGTTTCGAGTGTTAGCACATAGTCACAGTAACTCGATTTGGTCTGATCTGGAGCTAACACTCAATACGGCGGCTTAATTTATAATCACTGTATCTTAATTCATCTTTTCGCCTTCAAGTTGACATCAAACTGTGTTTTATTTCTCTCGATTAAAAATGATGTGTCCCACATACCACAGTACTCCGCTGTTCACTGTCCAGCCAGTGACTATTCCGTAATACACAACAATACGCAGATTTTTTTCCTACCTGTTTAATATGAGTAAAAGGGACCTCCGGCACCCTTTGCCGTTTGCTTATTGCTCGGCTCTTGCCAGTTTTGGTAGTGTTCTGCGGTAAATAGAAAAAGCAAATTGTTAACTTACCTCTGTCACAAGAAAACATGTTACATTAAACCGCTCAGGAACATACGCACAAAAGAAGGTCATATATGTAACATCTTATTCTTGTCTAATCTATCTAAAGCAAAAAAGAAGAATTGACTGGAGTGCTGTTCCTATACATTAATAACTCAGCTGTACGAAAATAACCTATCGATCAGGCAAGCGACGCAAACGAGTTTAGCTAAGCGCCATTTTGCCTCTTCTACAGAAACTAACTGAGGCGTTATATCAAGAGCTAAAAGCTATATTTGAAAGTAATAATCATAAAGGCTAACCAAGAATTTTAAGCCAAGCATTGATATCGAAACGACCGCACAAACATTTTCGTCTTTACCTCGTATAATTAAGTCACCACAGGTAATCTGCTCCGGTGGCCAACAAATCGAGCAGACAAACTAACCGTCAGCTACAAGGAAACATAAAAACAGCCGTTTCATAAATACCGCTTACTCGAAACAGCAAATTAACATGAAATCTGAAATAAAATCACGTTGAAAAAAATCAATCGAAAGTTACCTTGGACGGAGAGAATTTTCTAATTTTTCAAAATTATGACAGGGCGCCGGTGCGTGCAAATGCTGTTTTCATAAAGTCATTCTTCCGCTTACGTCATTATGTCATCTCCCTGGTATGCGAGCTGATTTGGAACGCATGCGCTGAACGCATCTATTATCTAAGTTCTTTTGTGAAATCTTGACTCAAAACGGGGTATTTCGCTAGAGAAATTTTGCTTTTTGTCAAAATTTTCCGATGTAAAAGACTTTGTTACTCAGGTTTCGTTTAATCATGAGAACAATGGGATAGTCGTTTCTTGTTCGCAGGTTTGCCTCGGACACCTGTTTGTTTATGATCAGGTCATCAATTTGTCCTACAAACACAGGTCACTCTGTCATTTTGTACCTGACGTCGGGGACGGAACACGAGCTTGTGGTAATTTTCTGGGCGTTTTGAGCTCGAGCTAAGTCAAATAAGGCGATAATTTGTTTGCTGTGTTCTACGGCATTAAACGCTGCGTTTGAATCGGTCCATCGAACGATTTGCTTATCACAAACGAGTCGAGGCAGTTCGCGACCACTAACGTTTCACAGATAAACCGCAAGGAAACTTTAAAACTTGCTAACCGGGTGAAGAAGATTAAAAGATCAACTCGGTGCACTGCCTATAACATTCCAAGTCAGTCTTATACGGAATTCGTTTAAATTATAACTGAAAACTTGACGCAAATTAAATTTTACAGTTTTTTAGTTTTTAACAAAGTAGACAGAGCTGTTTGTGGTTAATGTCAACTTCAGTGTTGAGTTTACTGAAGTCATGGTCTGTCACACTGGCAAAATAATAACCCAGTTTTCAACGATAAAATTGCTGACAAAATTCTCAAACGGGACATTGCAAAATCGAATACTGTGTAAGTGAATAAAGCAGAGATATTAATCATTATAAAGAAACTGTATAACTTCAATTCCCCATATCCTTACGTTTCTTAGTGTCTCCTGATTACGACATTTCAAAATTTCTCAGTTTTTATGCCCTCTGCTGACAAGATTTCACATTTTAAGTAGTAACAAGAATTTCAGTGATCAAATCAAGCTATACGTCCCTTCCTAGGTAAATTGGCGGTTAATGGCTAAAAAGGAACTCGGAAGACCGTATCACATCAGACAGGGAGGCGACTGGTAGCGTATCATATCAAGGCCAATAACTGGTGCTCAGATCTGAAAGTTAATTGGCGTGTAGAAAACTCGTTAATAATGCAATACCCCGTTATAACCTTATCAGCGGTTTAATAAACACAGCATAAGGGAGTGAATAAGCTATACATTTCGTCTGCCTTATCTCGCGGTTTTTGGTTCTTCAGCATGCGTCCTCAGCTGGAATGGCGTTATATTCTCTGGTATTTGTCCTGGTTGGTTAATATGGCGTTTGGTTTACCTTTTGAAAGCGCTCTCACCAATTGGGTTCGGCTAGCGAACGCCACGGCACTTGGATGCGAGGGAAACATGTTGTCGCTCTCTTGCGCTGGACAGGAGGAAGGACTGAAAATCAATTCGGCGGTCTGGGGAAGAGACGATCTTAAGACATGTTTACCTGACAAGCCCTCGAAGCAACTAAACTTCTGTTCTCCGAAGACTGTGCCTGTGGATTTAACCCATATTTGCGAGAAGCAGCCATCCTGTAGCTTTTATGTGTCCGAAGCTCTGTTCGGGAAACCGTTCTGTCCTTCCGTTCCGAAGTTTCTGAAAGTTGTGTACGACTGTAGAATGATGAGCGGTATGGGTGCCAGATAGTTCCAGTGGGTTTCTTCTTTACACAAGTAACTGAAGTTCTACAATGGCAAAATGGATCAACAAGATCGATTAGATCTTGATTAGTAAATGTCAAGAAACTAACGACTGCAGTGACCAAGTCAAAACCTACGTTGCACTCCGCGCTTATATTACAGTGCCAAGTCGATAGAATATTTCATGAGTGGACAAGCTCAACAGTGAAAGAAGCGCATCATTTCGATATGACCTATAAATCATTTTCACCTGTACGATGTTGTCCCACTGTGAGATGTTTTCAAACGGAAAGAGAAGTTGTCGATGGATACAGTGGCCATTTACTAGAATTCCATTAGAATAATTATGTGATTTATGAGACTAGCAGGGAAATAAGGTTTTTGGATTGGGGGCAGTCTCAATTTTTCCCTAAAATCAGCGTAGAGTGAACGTAAAAATGGCGTGGTCTACGAAGTAGCATTGACTCTTTTCATATAATGAGCCGCGCTACTATAATGCAGGCCCGCGGCTCACTGCTTCGCAGCTCGTACATTGCGCTACCCTCTAGGTGACAATAGCCTGTTCTTATACCTGTAATACTAGAGACATAAAATCAACAGTCTTTTAATTAAGCTCGTTTATATATTAAAGATTTGCACAAGAAGGCGGATTGTACGTTTATGAGTGTAGAAAATCATGTTGATAGCAGCGGACATTAAGATGTTTTAGTCGGTGAACCGGTTGGGAGTGGCTGGTTTTTTTTTTTTTTTTTTTTGCAGTTTGTAAGTTGAGACCACTTTTAGAACTACTGCGAGGCAAGACAGGACAAGAGGCAGAGATTTATCGCACGCGATTACGCAGAGAATAGCTAGCTAGATCCAGCTATCTGATGCAAGAAACAAAACCTGAATTGGATTTGGGGTAAACTGCAACCTGTGACATATACCTGCCTTGTCGGCGACCTATCTTGAGCACATAACGAAACAAGCTCTACAGTACGCGAAGAGACTACCTTATTATAGGAAATTAACGCTTCATGAAATTAACGCAAATTTGGAAAATTCGCGTTAATTTAAAGGGGCACTGTCACGAGCATAACTTCAAAAATTCAACAGCCCAAAAACATGTTTACACCATTGGAAACCTATTAACAGTGGTCAAGTTTTCTTAAAATTACTATACCAGTGTACTGAAGCTAAATATAGAGTGATATCACTGTGATAAAATCGGAAACTTTTGATCTCAACTTGAAAAAGTCAACCTGGCTTTTTCAAGTTCTGTCCTTGTGGTTTGGAAAAATTGATAAAAACTATTTACAGTCACCCTCTTCTTTAAACAATTTGCCAGAAATCGTTCTAGGAATATTTCCTGCATAGTTGAAAGTACTTAGTCGTAATTTTGGTGCCGTTTTACTAAAAAAGCGAAAATGTGTCCGTGACAGTGTCCCTTTAAGTCGCGTTAATTTTTGTGAGCGTTAATTTCCACGCCCTTAATAGTGGAGCGTTAATTTGGATTTTTTTTAGCATTGTCTTATCAGGGTGGAGGTCTACCGGTATCGTCGGCGATGAAAAGAACGCTCGAAGTAGCGAGATTCGTTTGGGTTTTGGATTTTGTTAACTTGTTAACAGTGTGCTACAATAAATTTGCTCCTGTTGTCCCTGCAAGTTTTCTTTCTTAGTGTGGTCCCGTTAATTTCCTTCATTTTGAAATTTTAGCACCTCTTTCGCGTTAATTTCCTTTATTGGAAAGCAAATCTTCGTTCACTTCGCGTTAATTTCCAATACCTTAATGAACACGAGCGTTAATTTCCTATAATAAGGTAATTTACTTTTCGATTGATTATAAGCTTTAAATTATTGGTCTACAAATACACACTTGCCTTTACGCCGTTTCGTAGCTCATTGATTCATACAGTTGGCTGCCTTCTATTTCCCCTTGAAGCTTAACGTAGAAACAAAGTCTCTGGAGTTTAACAAAACAAAGAAAAGACATCTTCTATGGAGTTAAAATTCACCGCCAACACTCGCTTACACCGCCATTTTGTTTGCTGCCACGATACAGCAATCCTTGCAGTCAGCGGTCATATAATTCACAGTATCGACGTCATATTGAACTGTCATCCAGTCGACAATCGAAAAGGCGGTGAATTTATGCACTTTTGCTTTTCGATGCTAATCAATACTAACGTTTTTTTGTTTCATACCTTTCAACATTATTATCCCATTATCACCTGGACGTGAGGTTTCATGCAATTTAAAATGCCGTCATATTACATGAGAGTTTTGTGATGACTTTTTAGATAACCATGATGAAGGTGATGAGAGATGAGTGGATTCAAAATAGGAAATATTTTCAACTAGATGAAACATGTACGATCTGGTCGAAGATGGAAATTTGGAGATTTTTCACTGAGAAACTGGTTGATCGCTGTAGAAACCCAATATATAAAGCATCGAGTAAATCAGCTGCCAATAATATGACTGAATCGCGCTAATTTGCCGTGATAATGACACGACCTACCAAGGATCAGTTTGTATCAACCAGAAGTGAGGGTGCAAAGGGGGAGGGGGGGGGGGGGGGGTACTTGTCATGTCTGCCGCTATCAACCCGAAGTGCTCTTATGTTGAACGTCTGTTTGATGATGTAAATTTCTTTTTTTCATTTTATTCCTCGCTTTACTATCATCCCATCTCCCAAACATTCACGTTAGTAAGAAATATACTTCATAATAAAACGACAATGCTTTCATTACTGTCCCACCCCTAAAACAAGTAAGGTGACAACATTTCCTATATGGGGCGAAGCGCGTTGTTTGTGGAAGTGATAAGAACTGAGTAAGTAATGTAGTTGTACTCTCAATTAAAATTCAGCAATAATAGTCCTATACTAAGGTTGTTTCAATAGGTGTTGAAATCGGCCTCGCGCAGACAAGCCTGGGAACGATTTACAGTTTAATGCACCTGTCTAACCGGTTCATTTTTGCGATTTGGACGAGCAAAATGAAATTGTGATGAGTAAAACTTAACCACCGTTTAAAAAAAAAATAGTTTCCACCATTTTCAGACTCATCAGCAAATTGTTCTGTACATTCTGGCATGCATATGAGAAAATTAAGACTGAACTTTGCACAAAGATTTTCTGGAAAAAGCTTTGTTAACGAAAAACGGCGGCCACACGTTCCAACCAGTATGTAATAAAGAAGCGGTAACGCAATTGTTTCTTCGTCCTCGTATATATTAGTTTTAAATGTATATGGCAACGCGTTAGTTTAATATTTCCTAGTGTATGGCAAATGTAGTCTGCAAACTTGAGACTTTTTACAGTAATATTCGTGTCAGTCACCGTTACCGTTATTGAGACGTAACCTTATACATGCTAACTTGAGCACCATTCAGGCTGATCGGATTGCTATTCGGGCTAATAACTGGACTGCAAGTTTACATTTCTGCATTTGTCGCACGTCAGTTACTTCCATATCTCACGGTAAACGCAGTGACTCTCAAAAGACCATAAAGCTTTACTGTCACAAATATTTAAGGAGTTGTATTCAATAGCAACACAAGAATGATCCAAGTCAACTACACTGATTAATATTATTATCACAAGCATGCAACATTTATAGCAGCTCTTGATGCGTCTTCGTTTGTTTGTCCACTTCTTACGTTTGTCAATTAGTTAGATATTGCGCATGCTTACACCCGTGTAACAGCTGGCGATTTTTACAAGGAATTCTACCGGCTCACGTAAAAATATGTGGCGCATGATTTTAGAAACATTATTACTATATACACATTCGATATTAAATTAAAAATGATGTGTAGTGTGAAGGAAAGAAAAGGAACTGCTTTCCTTGTTTACAGAAAATGCTTTACACAGTGTTCACCTATCCTCCACCTTAAGCAAAACGATTTTCACCGTCTAACATGGCGTCGCATTTAAACTATCTTTTTCCAATCCATAAGTAAGGTTAGCACTTCATGTAGACGAAGATGATTTGTGCTGTCTTCACACAGCTAAACACACATGTATTTTGCCCCAGCAAGCGATTACCAAGCTTTAGACGCGTCGTTATTGCTGTTGCGTCTCGGATGATTTCGACAGCTGAACCATATTAGGCGGTAAAAACGTTTCGTAGCTTATCACGTGATAGAAGCTATGTCAGTCAATGGGAGGATCTAATTAGCCGGCTATCCTTGATCTTTGAATAGCTGCTTTGACTCTTGATTCGCTAGGTAAGCACTCGTAGTTGACGCGGAGGTATTTATAAACTTGTCCACAGTCGGTCTTGTCAAAGAAGGTAGAGGTGGCGGCCAGCTCACAGGCTTGTTCGTCTTTACACTGTCCTTCCACTTTGGTCATGGAGTTTGACTCATCTTGAGGGCACATGTCCGAGGTACTAAGTCCATGTTGCACACCATTCGTTGTACACGTTGCTGCGTCGTCACGACCCCAGAATGCAGAATTGATTTTGATAACTTTGTACTGTGGGCACTCGATCCATTCCTTCTCGCCCTCGCACGTGATAGTTTCCTGAGGACCCTGGGGAGAGAAAAAAAAACAGGCTTTTTGAATGCTCAGGTGGATGTGTAGTTACAGCAACAGCTAATGCAAATTTTGACAAAAACGTACACTTAAAACCAAAACTTGAGAATTCTGCAAGAAAAATATCTATCTCACGTCTGAAACAACTGTGGTATGTTAACTAATAATTTTTCCCCACTATTTAGTTTTAAAACCGATTTTTAAATCATCTTTGATGAAGTTCTCTTGCAAAAGAAAGAGGGGTCTCGGCCCAACTCGGCTTTGGCAAATAGATGGAGATCATTCCATGGTGCATAAAGAGATGAATTTTCACATTGGCTGACAGATTGTCAAACTTATCTTTTTCAATAAATGTAATTTTGTGACGTTTAAAAAAAGCTCTCTATAGATTCTACAGATCCCTTGCTCCCTAAAATCTCTTGCTCCCTAAAAGAGGTTCTCTTTAATTGGTCTAAATTCCAATGAATACGCGTCAAGTTCATTGAACCTTTCATGTTCAAGTATTTGCTACTCACAGATAAAGCGTTTCCGGGTCCGGGGGGACCGGGTGGCCCGGGAGGACCCCGAGGTCCAGGAATTCCCGCGCGGGCAACGGCATCGCCACTTCCACTTCCACTGCCACCCATCATGTAACCGGGAGTTCCTGGGGGACCGGGAGGTCCCGGAGGCCCCATCAAACCACCTTGTCCATTGACAAAAAACCCGAGGGGTAGTTGCTGGTCCCAGTAATAGCTAAGCGCGTTGTCACGCTTGTGAAGTACACGCGGCTTGCGTGGCATAGGTGAACAGTGCTAGAAAATAAAATTCAGAGTCAGGGTTGTCTGTATTTACCATAATTAACTTTGAATTCGAATATCAACAAAGTTTGCGAGAACTCCACAACGTTTCCAAATAATGCACCTTCAGCTTGGCGCCTATCTGAAGGAGCTGGGGCGAGTGACACCAAAGGGAGACAGCAGTTTTTACACTTTGCTACAAAAAGACTTGCAGAGCTTAAATCCGTGTTAACTGTGGTTGTCATTCACATTTTATAAGCTCGCTTCTACAAGGGATTGTACACGGAGATGTGTAAACAACAGTTGTAATAGGCCCGATTAGATTCTCCGTTTTACAGGTGTAAACGGGGCCTAAATCTAAACTTTTCTAAGATTATATCATAATTATAAGAGAAAAAAACAGAATAGAGTATTAATTTTAAGGGTTAAATGCAAACTAAAGAAGCAATAAGTTAATATTATCTACACAGTTCTCAACACAAAAGAACACAAAATGCTGCTCTGACTTGAATATCTCGAAAGATCTTTGTAGACCTATTCAGATCTTTCATCAAGGAAATAAGCTTCTTGTCAAAATTTCCCTGGTTTCATTCGGCGAGCTTATATAGCGAAGCAAACTGAAAGTTCACATTCACATCAATTTGGTCAAAAAATAGAAAGAATTTTACACACTTACCGCTAATACAAATAGAGCAAGGCCTAAAACCAGCCTGAGCAGGCCTGTTGCAGCCTCCATAGCCTAAACAGATAGAAGAAAAATCAGTAAGAACAGATTTTCTGGTTAAGTTACTTTATCTCGATCGCGACTTCAGTAACTGGTACCTGCACACATACCCTGGGACGGCATGACGTCACAACCGCCAATTCTATTCTCAGAAGTCAAGATGTTATTTTCATTAACGCCCTTTTCGTTCACAATATTTTTCGCATCAGGAAAACCTTTCATCAAATGGAAAAGGCGAAAGAAACGATCGAAAAGGGGTCAGAAAAATTTTGCTCGATGGTTTTGCAATGGCACCTCTTCCATCTACGCATCAATAACTTGACCTCTTACAATTCGACTAAAACTCGCGCTTTTTATTTAACCCCTATTACCAGCTACTTTTTTACCTTTTTTTATTTTTAAGGGAATTTAAAATAGTGCCAAGTCTTGGGTTAAAATGCCCCAATTACCCACATTACAAAGTCTTACAACACTGATACTGACCAGAGTGTCGCAAGTGCATTTTCAAGAACTTCAAATTTTATGTCGAACACTTTTTTTTCTTTTTCAGCCTCGCGCAAAACCATCCGCACAACTTCAGACTGTTTCTTTCCACAAGGTGAATTCATTTTTATTTACAAACCTTTAAGGCAAGGCCCTTAGTCGAACTCGTTTCATTGTTGTTTACTTTTGACGATAAGCGGTCCAATTAATAATTGAAACATTTTCATGGGTTGACAATTCAGTGCTCGTCACTCTCCATTTGAAAGAATCCTCAGTATAGAGCAAAGTTTGAAAACGATTGAAAACAATTTATGCTTACTTTTTGCTCAGTTGAGTCAGGGTGCCTTTAAGAATGTTGACAAACACAGAAACCGGTGCAGGGTCATTTAAGTTTATGACCGGAAAATTTAGAATTTACATTGAAAAAACCTCTTCGAGAAATGTTTCAAGTGTTTGCTTGAGTGAACAAAATGTAATGCACCTAATATTTTTTGAAATCTAAAACTAAATGGATTATTACCTTGATTCATTCAGATACTCTAATTTAAACAAAAATGATTAAATCACTGAACAACGACCGTCACTAAACTCTTTCGTTCGTCCGTAGATCAAAATGTGGATTCTCCCATTATTCATGTCCATGTAAGGCGTCACGAAATATCCCTGTATTTGTTATTATTTTAAACCTCTTAAGTATTCCGATTGATATTGTATTTATATTTTTAGGGAGAAAGTAGTTGTTGATCAGAACCTCTAGCGATTACGATACGCTTAATGCTCGAGTCCTATTTTCGTTTCGAATAACAATATTTGTTTTATAAGATGGTTGTTTTCGGTAGTTATCTAACCATAGCAAGCAACACTGAAACAATCAAAGTTTGCCGAAAACCTTAGAAATGCGAGTACCGTTCACAACTGCCTTTAGGTACAATATGAAAGGAGAAGATCGTTACAAAACCGTTTAACAAAGTGTTTAAGACACCCTTAAACCAGAGCAAAGAAATAAAAACAATTAATCTCACCTGTAAAGAAAGTCGAAACTGAAAATATCATCGTTATAACGAGACAAACAGGTGGAGAATGACTTAGACAAAAATAATGTCTGTTAACCGCCATGGAAAACCTGGTTGATTTCATTATTTGCACGCAACAACACAATCTTCTGAATTCTCCCAATGATGCACTTATATTCCATTATAAAACACATAAACTGTCTTTCCGATTTTTAAACTACAAGAAGTACCGATTTAATTATATTTCCTATACCCGGCTAAAAGGGCTAAATGGCGAAAACAAGAACGAAAATTCCTAATATAAATCACTGAATGCGCACAGAAAAACACTCAGATTTTCATATGATTTACGTTGTAGCTTGAAAACAATTATGTTAGATTTGTTTTAACTACACAATAATTGATTTTATCTAATGCCAAATCCCAAAAGGCAGTTAAAACGTTTAAATGAAGGACGACAGAGTTTCGAAGTAAGCAAATATATTCCTTTTTGTCTTAAACTGCAGAGCCTGAGGGAATTTCCCCTTTTCTTTGAGCACAGCTGAAGAGATTAGAGTGCCAAAGTACGAGCGAAAATTGGAGTTACGTACCATATTGTTTTTCTCTGGCGCGTTTTTAGCGCGCTTCGGCTCTTTCTTGATCGACGTTTTACAGAAACAATACTAAGCACTGCCCATATCGACCGGGAAGTCAACAAAATGTTCTCAAAATCACTGATCCGATTAGCACTTAGTTTTATATATAACACCTAAGACGGACCATAATCAAATTGACACTGTGATCTTGGGCGTACGCCTCAATGACATCTCTTTGGGCAAATAGTAACTTCTTCAGTTTTGAACATGAAAGCTGACAATTTAGGAGATGTTTGTTATATCAGTTTAGTGGCGGTTGTGTTCTTTCTAACGTGTAAAGAAAACAAGATTAATTTAGTCACAATATTAAGTCAAAATCACGGATATGATTTCTTATTGCCTAATCATATTTGTCAGCGCAAACAGGTATTTCTTTAAACAATAATTTATAACGCAAAAGAAAATCGAAGACGAAAAGAACACACTACAAAATACATCGACCTTGATTTATATTTTGATGTGCGATGTCATTTGATAAAAACCCGTATTTCAGATCAATTCTTGCCGCGACCTACCCACGAGTAAATAAACTACATGTAAAATAAGAAAGATCAAACGGTTTTTCAAGCTTGACTTGGCAAGGATGTTTTCGTAGATTGATTTCTTCGAAATGGAGACCATGACTTTTCTACGAACAAGGACAATAAAAGCAAAAGAACGCCGAAATAATGAGATTTATCGCACAAACTACGTGATTTTCTACAAGGCGGGGCTAGGGTTCTTTTCTGTTCGAAACGATTAGCGTTTCGCTTCGCTAAATCTCCGGGGCTTTTCTATTTCCGTTAAAAGACTTCAGTGCCAGGATGCCAATCAGGTAATTTGTGCAGTCTAACATGGCTTCGATATGCTCGACTTACCTTAATTCAAGAATCCAAGGCCAGAGAATCGGAGGGAAAAAATCAAAACTGTTAGAAAAACGACACTCTTGTGCCGGTCCGATTTGGTCACCCTCGCAATCCAAGCTGTTAGGTAATGCGGCTAAACTTGTCACTTGATTACGTCATGCCTCAAGAGCGCGCCACGCGCCTTCACTTACCCGCCAATAATGCGCTCAGTGAGCGTGCGCGTGAAGGACCAGTGTGTCTCAACGCTCTGTGATTTTTAAGTGATTCAGTCACCGTGCTTGAACAAAACAAACAGTGGTCTTTAGCGTACGAATCTAAAATAAAAGTCTGGAAAATACGTTCAAGAGTTTTGCATGACCCTCAAAAGAGTCGAGACTTCAATTCAAAAATGGCGGTACACAATTTGAATCACGTTTGTCATCCAAAGCTTTTTGGACTTGTTATGGCGTTTTATGACTGATTGTCTTTATTAAAAATAATGGTGATAACACCTTTGTTAAAATAAAAATACAAAACCATTTCCTGCTAAAATTTGGCTGTGTAGAAACTTTTTAAACCTTCTTGGAAACTTATCCAGTCGATTTTTTTTTTTCATCAACAAAATTGTCATCTTTCACCTATTGTTTCTCGTCTCTAATTAAGAGTAAAATTGACACTTCTATCCCATTTTTAAATGTAACACTTCAAAAACACAGAGGTGTTAACAGCAAGAATTACATCAGAGGAGCAACAGTTTACCGACAAGAATACCTGAAGCAATTTTTAGCTAGGTAAGCTAGATCATGATTTTGACTCACACAGGAAAGTAAATTAAACTTCATTGCAGTTCATATTGATATTGTTTCATAGTTTTAAAATAAACTTTTCTACAAATTATTTTAGGATCTGCAGCTATTTAGCGACTATACATCTGGTTCGCTGGGCTCTTTTGCGATACCAAGCCGGATCATATAAATGGTTTAAATCTGTTAAAATGAATCCAAGCTTACCTTTGATTTAAACTGTTTAAAGGTTGTAATAAACCATTGGTGTCCATGGGAATTTTTTACAGCAATTCAATAGCTTTCCTCTTTCAAAAAATAAAGGCACAATTCCGAGGAAACAAACTTTGTGTTTCACCTCTGTTGACGAACAAAGCATAGTGGTAACCCCCGTGTTCCTCACAGCTTTTCTAATGTTATTAGTGTCACGGTTTAGGAAACCAACTGAGAACAATTTTAAAAGCGCTTTGCTTTCATACTAGCTGAACCCAATCACGTTGAAATAAATATTTTGGTAGTTTTTGTTTGATGCTTGTTGTTGCTCGATGTTGCGTTCGACGTAAACCGCAGGACGTTGTTAAGTTACTGTCAAAGGCTCTACATGCAATTTTGTTTGTTGAATTTTCGCACGGGATTCCGTGAGAAAAGCGTTTGGTTAAAACGCTGGGAAACTTTCAAAAGCACCGAATGGATTTCTGTATACTGAACTCTGAGTGCTCGGCTTGTGCGCACGATTTTCGCGCGAAAATCGTTCGGTAATTAAAATGAACGGGAAACTGTTAAACGCTCTATTAGCGCTTTTGTTGTCTGAATTCTAAATTTCCGGCTTATCCAGTGTCAAATGCATAGCAAGCGCTCTGTTTACCACACTTTTTCGTCGAATTCTGATCTGCGGCTTATTAGCTTTTCCACACGAATTTCGGATAGGCGATTATGTTAACTGAATTCTGAATCTCCGGCTCGACGATTGTCGACATGAATTTCGCGCGAAAAAGGCGGGAAAATGCCAAACGCTCAAATGACGCTTCTAGTTGCTAAGTTCTGATTGTAAGGTTTTGTACAAAAAGCGAAAAGTTTTCAAATGCTTTTCAGGCGGTATTGTTTACTGAAGACGATTTCAATTCCACGAGAAAAACGTTTGGCGAAGGAGGCGAGAAACTGCCAAGAGTCCTAGTTCGCTTTCCTCATAAAACGCAAAATTTGCTGGTTGTTAATAATGTTGTTGGTTGAAGGTGATATGTGATCTTCGCAGTGAATTTCCAATTTAAGCAATTGGAATGAAGAAGCCTGAAAAAAATCAGGGCTTCAACGGGATTCGAACCCGTGACCTCCGCGATACCGGTGCGATGCTCTACCAACTTTCTACCAACTGAGCTATGAAGCCACACATTGGGAGCGAGGTCAATTGTGAGTTCTCATTTTCCCGTGAAAGGAGTGAAATGACGTGTAGTATATGAAATGATTCATATATGAACTGCGGATATATGTGAAGGTGATATGTGATCTTCGCAGTGAAGATCTTCGTTGAAGCCCTGATTTTTTTTTTTTCAGGCTTCTTCATTCCAATTGCTTAAATTGGAAATTCACTGCGAAGATCACATATCACCTTCACATATATCCGCAGTTCATATATGAATCATTTCATATACTGCACGTCAATGTTGTTGGTTGTTTCACAGGGGACTAAAATGTACCAACATGTATAACGAACGCGTGTACAGCCATTGTCACTGTTAATTAAAAGCTAGTTTTTTAAAGGGAAACTCCACTCTTGGGACAAGTTGACGTTAAATTGTTTGAAACAATTCCTAATTTCCAAATTTTACAAGAAAAGGAGAAATAACATTTAACAATAACAATAAATGGAAAAGTTTATGGCTTTTAAATTTCCAGCGCGCCGCCATTTTGAATTTTTATGACGTGTTATGGCTCCCGCTATTGTTTGGAAGCTTCCAAGAGTGTAAGAGTGGAGGTTTCCTTTAAGCACGTGCTGCTTGCTTAAGGTGACCAGATCGAAATAATGACGCACTGTATGCCTGTCTAAAAACTCTAATAACTTCACCATTTCTGACTCGATTTCCCTGAAACTTTCGTATTTTATACGAAATTTTATCAACATATTGACATACATATTATTCCTCAATAAATTGCGTATAAAATCCGCAAGTTTCAGGGAAATCGAGTCAGAAATGGTGAAGTTATCATAGCTTTTAGGCAGGCATACAGGGCCTCTTTTATTTCGATCGAATCACTTTAGGACGAACGTTCTATCTAACATTATTATTGGAGTAACGACACTAATGAGTTTGAAGCTCAGACTACTTTTGCACTACAACCTTCTGTATTGCGCAAATGTATTGGCGTCAAGTATGTTGCGGAGAGCGGAAGAAAGTAACTTTCTAGGTATTGTAACTGATCAACACAACCATATTGTTGTGGCAGCACTTCCTGTTAGGGCTCTTCTGTTGTGTTACTTGACGTGGTAACCGCGTGACGTCAAAACATCCAACTTGGTGGCGTAACGGAATTAGTCTTTATTAGGTGGAACCGTTTTGTTTTGCAAAGTCAAAACAATGAATTTTTATTGCCAACCAAATTACAAAACATCAAAACCGCAGGAGCAGCTAATTCCACTGGGGGCCATCACATCAGATAACAGGAGGAATAAAATATAAATCTTACCTGCTGTCGCGTCTTTTGTTTTGAAGCAGCCATTTTGAATTCTTAACACCCGGTCTGCCGGAAATCGCTCGGAACTCTTAGTGTATGGGGTCGCCATGCAGCTCTCGTAAGGTCTCACATGAGTGGCTGAGAGAACAATAGAGCAAACAACAAGAACAATGCCCTAGCCCCCAAAACAATAGCAGCTGCTACACCAGAGGACCAGAAGAATTACAAGCTTACGAGAGCTGCATAACTATTCAGTGTATGGCATTGTCATACAAAAAAAAAGCGCGTTTATAGCAGGAAATTATTTTTCTTTGTTCTCTAGACTGGTGTGAGGGCCCTCTGTGGCAATATGCCCCTGAGAAGAAGTTTGTAGTGAAATTTGGAGTAAAATTCGCAGTAAATTTGTGGTGAAATTTGTAGTAAAAAAACTAGACTCAATGAGTAATAATTTAAAATGCAGAAAGAAAATCGAGGCGTCATCTATTTAAACTTACGACCGCTAACATAATTTACTGCAGTAAAATGTCTAACAAAATAAATTCATAGATACCATGAAAGACAACTAAAGCGATCACAGATTGTTTACCGTGTTGAAGTCGAAGCGTGGCATGTCGACGCCATTTTGAAATGTTCACCAGTGTAATTCATTATTGCTAACGAATAAATTATCATTATTATTATTATTATTATTATTATTATTATTATTATTATTATTATTATTATTATTATTATTATTATTATTAAAACTAAACACGTCATGTAAGTCAAACAAAGTGTCCAACTGAGCTGTTGACTTCTTTTTAACTTTACATCATTAAGAAAACACATCCGCCTTTCTAGCGAGGACAGACTGAAAGCAAGAATGATAAAAGATGAATTGTGCTAATGGTGCTACCACATTTTCCGCTCTTTGGAGTTCCACTTGGCGACTTATACGGTAGCTTGTTACATAAATTTTTGAACATTTAAGGTTGCTCTGAACCCTATGAATTCTCATAGTGTCTCTCTCTAGCCAGGTGTATAAATGGGTACCGGCGAAATATTGCTGGGATGGACTAGCATCCCATTCAGGGTGAGAAAAAATATTCCCAGTCGCTTAATGCTACAAAAACCGGGATAAGCTCCGGCTGTATGGCCCACTTGACTCGAACACAGACCACCTACCCACCTGAACCCCATGAACAGATTTTTTAAAAAACTTTGCCAAAAGATGCACCTTATTTTACCCATCTAAATTTGAGTAAAAAAAGGCGGACACCAAATTCGTTTTCAGTTTAGTTTAGCAGGTGATACTGTTATCATGGTAACCTAATGTGTTACGAAAATAATAACAACGTGTTCACCAATGATTAGCCATTCGTTTGATACCATGATTATAGCATCGCCTGATAACGAGTGGTCATAATGACCAATCAAAATCTAAGTCTTGAAAAGTGCTGGAAATTGTTGCCATGCAGCCACCTTAAAATAAATTGAACTTTATTTATCAAATTAAAGACAGCTCTCGGGACAGAAATGGCTTCGGGACGTTTGAGAAATGCACGCCTGGTCTTACATGCCTCGTGACGTAACCAGTGGTCAAGTAACCACGTCACCGCGCATAATTAGCGCGCGAAAAGGATCAAAATGGCGACTTTTTTCTATGCGGCTTGGCTTGCGAGAGAGGAAAATCGTCGTTTTCTCGTAAACAAGCATGGTGACCTATATTTTTTTAATGCATAATTCTGGTTGTAAAAATTGCCCCCTTTTAGTTGAACAAAAAATTCATCGGGGTGGAAAATAGATGTCGCTGAATGCTTGACCTATCTATTTTATTTTATTTTTCGAAACCGTGCTTTGTAGGGAACATTTGGGGAGTGTTTCAAAAAATTGATCGACAAGTAAGTTTTATTTCTGAGGAATCACCTTAACGTTTTACATAATCTGGGTAAGAAACAACACCCTTGCAATTCTGCGTCCGAAGCCACACGACTGCCGCGGTAAAAATCTTACGTGTTTTTGTAGCACAGGGCATGATATTAGCCCATAATCTGCCAAGAAAGGTTTGCATCCATGAATTTCTTGTGCTGCGTTTTAGGGCCGAGTTTGCAAGCTGCCACTGTTGCCTCAATTTCTTAGCTGTGCATGGGAAAAGAAGCTACCAGGTGCCCGTTTTACTCCCCTCCAATAAGCCGAGCTAAATCACTGAAACTACAAATTAAGGTCATTTTAGCCAGTTGAATGTCGACTACTTTGCTAGGGACAGATACTGACGTACGAACACAAAGAGGTATTTGAACAAGAATACATTGAATAACGGTAACGTCGTTTATTGACAAACTTGAACTTCATAATTCTGAAGTAGAATTTCATTTCACATGCATCTCGATCAGTCACCAAAATAAAATGAGCAATCATCATCGATTGGCTGTTCTTGGACTACGTACACTAGCGGGTACACCATTAAACCATTCCATTACCAGTTTATTTACATATAAGAGTGAAGATTACAGCATAAAATCGCACTATATCATACACAAACGATTTGAACAGCTAGCGATTGCATTCCTTCGTGGGTTTCTTTTTTTCTGCCAGTTCGGGAGGCTTGTGCTGTAGCCGTGGTCAGTTTATTGCACATGGCATTAGTGGCGACTTTATTGAACAAAAAACTGTCGGAAAACTAAAACTAAATACCCTACCTCACTAATACAGTCATGTATTCGTTAAATTTCATAACGAGTCGAGCCGAGTAAATATCGATCGATTCTACGAAGATGATTTAATCATGTCATGTACAGAAAGAAAACTACCTTAAATCGATATAACACATGGCCTAGTAACACAACGAACCATGTATGTCGTCTTCTTTCGCGGAAGAATTAGAAATTCGAGGACTTCGCCGTTTTTTAGTTGTAATACGATTTATTCGCTTTTTTTCCTCAGGCAAGCCCGTTTTTACAAATACAACTCTTTCCAGCAAAGTGAAATGATACAGCCAAGAGCGAAGCAAAGTAACGTCCAATAGAAAGTTTGTTCGTTCGCTGGCTCGCTCAACCCAAGAAATTTGCGTTGAGTAAGTTGTCCTCGTTGACCACCTCATGCCCGTTTATTACTTCGATGCATTTGTAGTAGACCTCCAAGTATTTGTATACGTCGCCGCATGATTGGTCGTTGAAAAAGAACTTTGTGCACCTAATTTCACACATGGTCGTTCCCTCGCAGGCGTCTTTTACTTTTGTCAGAAAGAGAGGCGTTGTCGGGCAATATTTGTTGGCCATTAGGTTTCCTGTGTGCTCTGTGCACAGGCCGAAGTTTCGTCTTCCCCAGAAAGCAGAGATAATGCTTATGTGTTTGTACTCGTTGCATCGCAGCCATGCTGTGTCCTCTTCACATTTCACTGTACCGTTCTGTATGAGGCAAACAGAAGATTCATTAGCTGATGATTTTTCTTTACAATACCTATATTCAATACTGACGAGCAGGCAACGAATCATATTACAGATAGCCTACGAGAATATTTCAAAAAATCGGCTTCAATTCCATTTTCAGAATTCTTCCTGCAGTTACACGTAGAAAAACTACACGCGGGGAAACAAAAGAGCAAATCGCACTACAGTACTTACGTATCTGATTGGTGTAGGACCAGCAGGGCCGGGGGGACCGGGTGGACCTTGCATACCGGGTATACCGGGCATTCCACTGCCTCCCGGGAAACCTGCGGGACCAGGCAAACCAGGTGCACCGGGAGCTCCGTCCATACCAGGAGGGCCTTGGAAACCAGGGGCTCCGGGGAGACCAGGACTTCCTGGAAAGCCAGGCGGACCGGGGTCTCCTTTAAAACCCGGTGGTCCTTGAGGTCCGGGGGAACCGGACATTCCTGCCATACCGTTCAAACCGGGCGGACCTTGCAGTCCTTTGAGAATGAAACCAAGTGTTACATTCTGGTCCTTGAGTAGTTTGTTAAGAAGAGGGGGGACTGGAGACACGGGCAGTGACGCCTGGAAGAAAAAGAATATGAAACAAGTTGAGCCTATGTTAGAGTATTGGTGCAGTCAAGTTAATCAAAGTTAATAACTATCAAACTAGTCAATCCAGTTATCAATCAAGGTTACCGGCATCCACACGACCTCATCTATCTATTTACTGCATTCGTTCCTTTATCAATCTATCAGTCCCATACGCATATATCCTTAACTGAGACAGTTTCAAAGTTTTCCCTTTAGAGATTACTTAGTAAGATTAAAATATGCATACGTTTTAATCTGCAGGGTCCTACTACAGATTTATCATAACTTGTACAGCGATAAACCAGCGATAAATCAAACTACTATGAACGATGTGACTGATATCCATTCCGGGAGTTAAGATTAAATCTGTTATAGTTATAAATACAATGAGTCGGGCAGATCTCGCGCGCCACCATAAAATTACCCGATTTTACCATTGAATTACAAAAACACTTATGTTCAACTAAAGGTCGTTACCGATTTGTCCGTGGCCACATATAATGACGCCAAAACAACCGCAACTACCGCAAACATCGATCTTATCGAGGATTTTAAACCCTGAGGCTGCCCTAACTCCACTGATTTCTTGATCGTTGTACTAAGTCTCCCTTCTCTAAAAAACGTCTCTGTTTTCAACTGGCAATTTTTTTAACGTCCACCAACGGTCTTTCTCGGCATTTTGGAGCAATTTTCGGCCAGAATTATAACGAAGAAACGGAGAAAAAATATTAGCAACTGACTCAACGACGTGTAATTGTAAAAAATTAACAAGCAACTCCTTTCACAGTTTACTTCACTTGTGCCATATTTGGCGTTCGGGCAGGTGGGACGACACCAAATATGGCGGAAGATCAAAACATTTTAAAATGGTATCAAGCCGGATAAATAGCACGATAAGTTATCTTCCATAATGTTTTATTCTATAAATGGATTTATTTGCCCCCAAAAAATATTGAAAACCATTAGACAGTGGTTCAGCTTGGTGCCAAAATAAGTCACAAACGCGACGTCAGGTGTATACCTAAACCCACAACACTTGATCAATTTTACTACAAGCTAAAAATAATTCGTAAAAATAATAATCACAGACCTAAATTATACTACAGTGCGTTAATTGTATTAAACTTTAAAAAAACGTTTGGATAAGTTGTCATATCCCTCAGCGTTTGCACGAAGTTAGTTTGTGTAAGCACGAAGGAAGTCATCCAAAGTGATACGGTTCCTTGATCAACCACCAACCGATCGATCAATCGTTCGATTGATCAAACGTTCGATCGCTTAAAGTCGACATGCCCCTGTAAACCAAAACTAGTGAATCGTTTGAAAGCCAGTACTCACCGATAGTTCGAAATGGACTAGGCCTATGGCGACTAGTACCGCCAAGGATGCGATCCTCATGACCTAGCAAATAAACAGAAAACACTATTTTCAAAATGACTGGCCCTCTCTATCAGTCCAGCATAGGAAGAGATGGGGCGTTGGGTTTCTAGCCTGCCTACCGTGACTTCACCCCACCAGTAAATTGTTTATATATTAGACAACTGGTGAATGAATTGTTAATTATCTTTGTCTCATGACTAAACTATTTGGGGATAACGTAGTTTTGTATGAGGGGAAGGCAACACTCTTTTGACTGGTCCGCTCGACAGGTGTGCAAAAACTGTCACCTCTCGACCAATCACAAAGCAGTATTTTGACATTTTCAGTTCTGGTTTGTAATTTTTCGATCTTTAGCTAACGATGATCTTTCATCCAAGAATAATCAGATTTGTAAAAAAAAGGCTTTTTCGCGGGTTTTCTTTTTCTTTAAAATAAAAATTGACTTTATCTACTTTTAATATAAAACTAGTTGCTCTTTCAGACAAAATGAAACCCTCGTTTGAATCAATATTAAGGTTGTTTGAGCGTCATTTCCCCCACCCCCAAAATGAAAAGTGCAGCTTAACCTGAGGTATCCCGGACAACGAGATACCACGAGACCTAAGTTGCACAGTTCTTTTTATTTCTAGAAATTGCACTTAAATCGGAGTCTAAGTCGCGCAAAACAAAAGTAGCAATTTGACAGCTTATACACTCCATTCATGTCATACTCGTTCGTTCAATTTACCTCGCGCGGCTAGCCTTCATTACAGAGTCTTACTCGACGGCGAGATATACAAACACATGTATGACATTTCCGTTGAAAGTCTTAGAAAATAAAGCCTTTCACTTACCTTGGCTATCCTTAAAAATACCTTTGTTTATCGCTATGATAGCGCTCCCGCTCAGTGGAGTAGATGATAGATATCGGTGGGAGAAGACTTGCACTAGCAAATATGTCACCCGTAATGTCTGCAGGCCGGGAAAGGTCCTTTTAAAGTGATATCATATACGTCCGGGTACAGATAAAACACCTTGAAATTCTCCGTCGCTTAGAGATATAAGCTTTCCGTTCAAGACCCAACCTCGCACAAATCTAACGGTTATGACACTCCTGTGAACGTCCGGCTGTGTCAAGAGATAAGTGAGCAAGAGATGGCTAGAAGAACCAAGGCATTTCCCACCGATATCAAACAACCACTTGATCCTCACGGTTATTCACTTTCAGTAACGGAAACGTCCGCTATAACACAACCAACCTGCAGTTGTCAGCCCGTTGAACCCAAAATATTTGGCCGGCACTAAAGGAAAGATGTCCGCGCTTTTTTGCTCAACTGACTTCGCGAATTATCTCCACAATAAGAGATGTTGGATTGGTTGGTCGAGCGGCGCCTGAACCGAGCCCGCGATATTTAGCGGTGATATGGTAACGCGCTCAACGTGGCATCACCGGCCCCGCGTGAGAGTTGAGACACTTCATACACAACATTAAGATGCGATGACGTAATGTGTTGACCCTGAACACCGATGAACCAATCAGCGCTCGCCGTTTCTCGCGCGAGCAGGTTGCCAGTGTGTGACTGCACGCTCAAATAAACATTGGAGTTTTTTGTTCACGCGCTCTTGAAAATCAAATCAGTGATTTTGTCTGCATGGTTTAAACTTTCAAATAAACATCGACCTTGCCACTTTTTGCTTTGAGACGAAAAGTTTTCTTTCTCTAGAAAATTTCCTATTTTTGCTTTAATTCTCTGTTGTGTCTTGGAAATGAAAGCGTTCTGACGTAATGTTACTCAATCTTGAAGTGTCATGAAACACTTAGGTGTTACTAGAGCATTCGGCTATCAAGGTCAAAGAGACAAGATGTGAAAAAAATTCAAAGATGCTGGACTTTGTTTTCTAGCGAGTTTCACACACTTATCCTAAAACATCATTATTGGCAGCTCACCACATGTTACAAGCATCGATCAATAAAAACATCACTTGACCAGCTCTTGTAAATTTGATTGACCATAACAAATTCAGTGAATACCTACAAGTTCAATAAGTTTGTTTGTGTTTTCTAGTAATTGTCTTTTTCTGGCTCAAAAACTCTTTTCTTTAACTTGACACCCTGGCGCGCGAAAGCAACAAGCTGCACGATACTTTTATGTTGTGGTAGCAGCCCCCGCTTGTTGTGAACAGTCCATTCTATTGTTGGTCAACAATCGTAACATTAGACTACTGTGCAAATAATATCATCTATCCTGGGCGTGTAGAAATCTTCACGATACAGAAACCTTAGATAGAAATGGACTTCACGTGAACCATCAGTTGTAAATCTCAATGCAAAAAAACTGGCGCGGTGGCACTAAACTAATTCTCTCTTTCAACACTAAAATGCTTTGTGCTGGAAGGATCACTTTTGTTGTGGTACATGATTCAATAACATGACAAATTTGCTCCATACACACAGCAACTACTCAAAAAACACTTCATTTATTTTAATGAATGGGATACTAAACAGCCTAAAGAATCAAAACCATGCGACACTAGAATTTAAGACGATACTCGATTGAAAGGACGAGCATAACCACTTTAACAAAATCATGGCAAATTATTAATAATATGAAACAAGCTTTGGATACATTTAGCTTAAATCAGTTTTATACCAGAGTTTGAACTTCTTAGCATCTTAACTGATAGTAAAAGACCATTCAACCAATAGTTGAAGCATAGTTCCGCCTTTTTCAATCAGAAAGAAAAGGTAACGAAGTAACTATTTCTTCGGCAGTTAGATAACAGCTCGACTTTTAGTTAGTTTAGTTGTAAAATTTGGATAGTTAAAAACATCAGCCTTCGCGGCGAGTTGACAATCTTAGAAATTTGAGTACAAATGTGAAGTACTTTCTGATATGTAAACTTTAAACTGAGGAGAAAACATCAACTCATTTGACGTTTGTAAAAATATCGATGCAAGAAATGATTTTTCAAGAGAAAACTGTAGAACAAACAGTAATATGACTGACAAAATGTCAAAATAGTAAAACAATCTTCTCTTGGCTTTTGTCAATTTACAACAGGTGCCAATGTGTTGTGAGAATATAACAATGTCAGAAAATAGGTCACAAAAAAAAAACAAATCAAACCGCTCAATATTTTTCTTTTCGACAATCATGGCTTATTTCTTTGTCAGAAGAAATCTTTAAGTACCCCAAGACCAATTCAATGATAGCTAACGTAAACTCAAGCCTCGATCAAACATATTCAATTTTAACTGAAAAGGCGGAAATTGCTGGTAGTGACAAGTGTTTACCGTCAATAATGACAACAATGAATTGTCTGGCTTTCCCGCCAGTGGTCTTTCAAGGACAGAACAATAAGTTTGAATGGAGAAACGAGAAAGTGATAGCTATACTAAGGTGCCTGTAAACCGACTTTGTCGGGTTTTACTTTTTCTTCTCCTCAACTAAGCGCAAAACACTAAATAATCATGAAATATGAAATAAAAATCCTCCCGTCCTCCTAAAGAGCAGTGAAAATGAATCTATAAAGTTAGAGAAGGAGGGTTTCCTACTTTAAATCCTAAAATCTGTCGATATAACCCTAGTGTGCGACCATTCACTGACAAATGAAAGCTGTTTAGTTGAGCAGTACGTTCTTCAGTACTGTCTGTCATGTTGTACAAGGTAGTTTTAATTATTACTTTAGAGTCTGTGGATAAAACCCTAGTGTGTGACCATTCGAATGAAAGCTATTGAGCAGTACTTTCATGTGGTCCTGTTTATCATGCCGTACAAGGTGGTTCTTACTTTTTAAGTCTCTGGATAAAACGTTAAGTGTGTGAACATTCAAATGAAAGCTATTGAACGGACTTCTGTGTGTTGCTCTTTATCATACCACGTGAGAAGTGTAACTCAACGTTTATGGAAGTTAATACCAGGCATCGAATAGTATTTTACCGTTTGCTGCCTATTATTTTGTAAAACGAAATTCGGGCTTCCTGGTATTGAACTCAGTACGGGCATTTTGGAGTAAAGTATTTCATAAGAGAGATTAAGCATGACGTTATACGGCAAACGGCAAACGCGAACGTGCCTTTTTATTTTGCTACCTTTTTCTTATCGAATTCTAAAATAAATCCCTCAGAAAAATAGGGGAGAAATCACACAAACCAACTCGTTTCCGCGCACAAACGCCCAACGGCAGACGGCAGTAGTGGAATTTTTGCCGTTCGCGGGAAAAACAAACCGTCATGCTTAATCTCTCTATTCTTATGATCAGTTAAACAACAAATTTAAACGTTAACTTAACGTTAACGTTACCACAACAGATCCTTTTCTATTGCAGTACCTTTGTTTCCGAACGCACGATAAAACATAATTTACCAGACGTGCGGGTTGTTATGGACTACCGGAAGGTTGCCATGGCAATGTGGACGCTCGTTCTGCTACCTAACATGGCGCAGGTGGCAAGCTGGTGTTTTGCACGGAAAGGTCAACACAACTAATTCAATTTGTACAAGAGCGAGAAAAATATGAGGTACTTAGGATAAGTGAGAAAAACTGTCAAAAACAAAACTCGATGTTTTCTCAAGGTGTAATAGAATACGGATGAGCGATAGCTGCGTCAAACCCTTGAAAACATTGGTTTTACTGCCGGACCGTAAAATGACTGTACTATCGGTTACTATCGAAAAAAGCGGTAATGTTATCTATTGGTAATATTGCTTCGTTACTGTTTAGTGAAAGAAAGCAATTCTAACAAATCCTATGCGATACTTCTTCTCGTATTATTAAGAATCGGTATTTTTTTACTTTAAACGAGATGAAGATTCTATAAATACTAATTTGACGAACACAATAAAAGAAATACACCCATTTTTTCACCCACGCCGATTCATGGTAAAGAATTAAATAATGAAGATTAAAATCTTACTTACGAGTCTGGTTGCTGTGATGTCTCGTCAAACGTCTTCCTGCGCTGACCACAAATCACACATAATCACAAATAAACGCCTGATAATAGATTTTTTTCCCTTTTTTCTGAAAAGAAGAATATAACCGGGGCTAGACGTCAGTAAAACGCGAACAAAAAAGGCCCTGACGTGAAAACTATTGTTCTCGCCTTACTTGTCCTGTCTTACCCATAAGCCACCAGCTCGACTACAACCTGCCACTCAATTGAGCGGTTCCGAGCACTGATTGGCTGGTTGAAGTGCATTTTTGTCAGCTTCATTTCTTTTTAATATGTCCACTTTGAAAGCAGCTCGAGATCAAGAATACGTCATATTTTGTGGAAAGCAACAAACGAGGAGCGATCGCAAGCCATTCTTGCGATAAGAAAGCAGTTAACAGCATCGAGAAGGAAAGGTTGTTTTCGTTTGGCGCGAGAAACGAACGCAGCCGAAAATGTTGTTTTGGAATACACGGCTGTTGGTTTGGCGTCGAGTGGCAACCGAAAATTTATATTACAGTGTGGTATCATGTGGAATTGCGAAACGAGAAAGCTTTGTTCTGTGATCCAGAGACGAATGTGAAGTAGATAGCCAAGCGGAGCTCGTTCACATTATAATCATTTTAAAGCCCCCGAGAAATATCGGAAAAAGTTCGGAACGTAAATTTTGGAGCAAGCTGCAGGATGGTTGCTTGGTTATGTAAAGAATACAGCATTCTATCATAATAAATTCGGGAAATTTGTCTACGACTATGGTGATGAAAGTAACGAGTTCGCCACTGAAATGTTACAATATTGGCTACTTAAATTTGACGAAGCACTGCAATGTGTTACAGGAAATCTTGGTCGTCCTTCGAAACAGAAGTTGATGAAGTTCTCAATGCTGTTTTCTCGACAAGAGGAATGTTATTTCAGCGTCTGCTGGTCTAACCTGCCTTAGAGAAGAGAAGTTGAGTAGCTTCGCTGGTATAACTTGGATAATTTTCAAGCGAATCAATGTGTTGGAAGACAAGCACAGCCTCCTTTGCGAGTCAACGTCAAGCTTCAGCGAATTCGCTTCACGGGTCGTTGTTTTGCGTCCTTTTTTTGGCTTGTTCAATGACCGAGCGAAACCCACCCAAGCTGAAAATTGGAGTATTAAGACTCACCCCTCAATAGAAGGGCCCTCTATCAAAATCACTGCGCGCGCACTCGGTCGGCGAAACAACAAATGCGACAAAGTAATCAAAGTGTTTGCAGCAGCCTGGAAATTCTAAATCACTATCAAAATCACTGCGCGCGCACTCGGTCGGCGAAACAACAAATGCGACAAAGTAATCAAAGTGTTTGCAGCAGCCTGGAAATTCTAAATCACTATCAAAATCACTGCGCGCGCACTCGGTCGGCGAAACAACAAATGCGACAAAGTAATCAAAGTGTTTGCAGCAGCCTGGAAATTCTAAAAGTCACTTTGGCTAAGTGGGCTACAGCGTCCACTTAGCGCATTATTGCTTGAAGGTGTAAACTCTTGCGGAAGCCATGCGTGCGCACTACCGATTATTGAGAGGACTAATAACTGAAATCGACCAATCAGAGTGCTTTGTTGCAGTGCAATATTTCGTAGTATTGGACCGGATAAGTTTTTACAGCTCTTTTTCAATTATTAAGCAAGCTTGATCGGGAATAACAGCTTAAGATCTTTTCTGTACGGACTCGCTGCTCTCGATCCGTACTGTCAAGACATCGGGCCGATATTCATCAAGTATAGTCTTGGCGCTTGGTTAATAAGACATTTATTCTCGCTATTATTAGTTAATGAGTTGATTTGACGATAAGCGCTTACGAGTGCATTCAGAAAATGGAAATCTAAGCTACATGCTGTTTTTTTTTTTGGTTTTTTTTTTTAAAAAAAAAGGATAATTAAGAAACAGAAAATAAACGACAACACGCAAAAAGCATTCAGTCCAAAACGTTTTCTCCCCTGACGCGGTACTGCTTCCGAAACATGCGTACCGCGGTGCTAAACTACGAAACATTTGCTTCCACAACAATGTTTCCTAGTTTAGCCAGACCCTTCACTGCATGAATAGCACAATTTTGCTGAATAAATTATATACTAAAAATGCACTTAGCCTGAAAGGGAGTCTTTCAGTGAACTTTAAAACCAAGGTTCCTGTTCAACAACTGACCGCGATGAAGTTAACGGTTACTACAAATGCGCAAACATTTTTGTACTTACACACTGTTTATTTGAGCGAAATCTTCATTCCTGTTCCGCTCTTTTGCCTTTGGTTTTCTCTTTTTCCCTGATCCGCTAGTTTCAATTCAATGCTGTCCCGTGAGTTACGCCAATCCACACAAAGCAAAGCAACTCTCCACTGTTTTGAGACGTTGCCTCCATGCACTGTGACTGGTACAAAGTGCACCTGCTGAGAGACTCTTCGAGTCCTGCAAGGTATTATTTAACATTGTTAGGCCCTCGTGCTGATCAACAAGCAAATTCCCTGTACCGTTGTCTGTATGTATATATGTATATATCCTGCTTACTGTTTGTGTTTATTATCCTTCAAATATTTTTACACAAGGCTGCATTTTCGGAGACCTTATCTCAAAGCTTTTAAACGTCAAAGTAATTCTGCCGGCGCTCAAAATATTGTCAGTCTATTCAAAATGTTTACTTCTATTCATGTAAACAATTTACTCAGGGTGAAAATTAAACGTGCGAACGTAAATCGCAAAGTTCGAAAACTGGGGAACATCACTTGGGGAATATCATCTGATATCCCAGTTTTGGCTGTATCACGAGACGTGTTTAGACAAATCGCCCGCGCGAAAAATATTTGATGGATTATAAGCTTAAATATTAGTTCAATATTCCGTTTGAGATCAGTTGCGTCATTCCCTTAACCTGCATATGTACCTTTTGTTAGATTAAGATTTGGGGAAATTAGCGTCTTAGTCTAACACTCAATAGATCTTCATTTCAGTGAACTCGTTGACTCTAGCTCTTACAACTTCTCCGACTTGATCTTTACAATTTTACGCCACTCTGACTATTACAACTCTGAGGATAAGATTTGGCTCACGCTCTTTTATCTCGACCAAACCTGAGCTGTCAATCAGCTGTCAAAATTGTTAAACTCGAAAATTTGGGCTTAGTAAACTCACGCGCAATGTACTATTCGCAAAAGTACGTCTGCGCAGAAAATCACCTTTCGAACAGAGCTTCCCAAGATTTACTTTGTCAAAATCTTTTTCTTCTCGAATTTTCACTACCATACGGAGAATGTCTGATCCAAATAAAACAGCACGAGCAAAAAAAAATTACAAAGAACAATTTTACTAACCTGAATGACATGCTTATACCTTGATCGAATGATAAAGTACTTATATGAACTCCTGGGTGGAGAGAGACACTGGTACCATTCATAACAATAAGCAAATAATGTCTATTAAGAAGTATAATACTTCACCTGACACCTCAGTCCTCAGAAGACGATGGCACATTAGTTCAGTCGTGTGAAAACCAGATTCATTTATCCTCGCTGTTCCCGTGCTCGTCTTTTCCTAGTCTGGCTCCATCATATAAGCTTATACAATCTTTTTCTTTTTTTGCTATCACAGCATACTTGCGTACTTTTTTTAAATCCGTTTAAGCTGCACTGGACGTCCCATGTGCACTTTGCTTGCTTGCACTTGGACTACATCGTCCGATCAACGGCTAAAAGTCACCACACTGAGGTACCACTTTGCACCTCTAGTGTAAAATTCGGAGGTTGTACTTGGTGGTGAGGGGGGGGGGGGGGGGGGGGGGTAGTTATCAGCAGTCGTGAAAATTGCTCACACACGTTTTCCCGCGCTTCGTGTGCCGGCTACATGTGTTTCCCTCGAGTTTTGATTGGTTCACTGGATTGTTTGTTTTCCTTGTGATTGGCCAGAGTAATTACTTCGGTTTTGGTTGTATGACACTCATCGAGAAACGCTATAATAGACAGATTTTGTTACCCATTGCAGTAGCTCCTTGGAGGGATTTCTCTGTATCATTTTGTCGTTTGAAGATGATCATCACAGTTGTTTTTGCAAGCTCAGCGATTATAATAACAACTAAAATAAATCAAGGGTTTCAACGGATTCTGAAGCAATAGCGTGACCTCCGTGTTACCAGCGTAATAGCGTGACCTCCGTGTTACCAGCGTAATAGCGTGACCTCCGTGTTACCAGCGTAATAGCGTGACCTCCGTGTTACCAGCGTAATAGCGTGACCTCCGTGTTACCAGCGTAATAGCGTGACCTCCGTGTTACCAGCGTAATAGCGTGACCTCCGTGTTACCAGCGTAATAGCGTGACCTCCGTGTTACCAGCGTAATAGCGTGACCTCCGTGTTACCAGCGTAATAGCGTGACCTCCGTGTTACCAGCGTAATAGCCTGATCGACGTTAACTTAGCTATATGTACCCACACATGGGAGAAAAGTCAGTTGAAATTCATAGAATGCCACATGATGTATTAATAATAAGAATATAGAATACATATGAACTGCGGATAGAGAATATTAAGCGAAAATATGATCCTCGCCGAAGTTTTAAGCGATTGCAAAAAAAAAAAAAAAAAAAAAGAACTGAAAACGTTCATCAACGGGATTCGAATCCGAGCATGCCCTTCTACCTTGAGCTGCAAAGCCACACAATGAAACCAAGGCTACATCGTAAATCAGCATGTTTGGCAAGTGATGTAAATGGAAGAATGTAGAATGTAAAGTGAAGAAAAGATCCTCGCAGTTGTGCTACTGTTCCAGGGTCGCGGAGGCTAAAAAAGTTTTCCTGTTACATCTTCTCGTCGGAATACGCAATGAGTTCAAATAGATTATACTGATATCAGGCCGCAACACACTTCTTGGCTTTAAAAACGCAATACGGTACGAAATAAACAAGATGTGATGAAGCATTCCGTCTAAAGATTCCCCCATCCCGCCTTTAAATTGTAGATACATCGCTCAATTACCCCCCCCCCCCCCCCCCCCGCTCCCCACCATATCCACACTTCCTAACATGATAACCAAGAGAAATTTATGAACATGCCTATGAAAACAGTTAATTCGACGTATACGTATTTTTAATGCTCATCTGTCGACCACATTCACTTTTAATTTGATCATCTCGTTGCGTTGCTTTTTAAAGATTTATTTTATTAAACAAAAAGAAACATCCGTTTCCTGGTTCTTTCTTAATATACGCTAGCTGATTTGTGATTCAAGTTAAGGCCCACCGCTCCCCCACCCCCCCTCCCACTTAGCCTGCGTAGCACAGTCTACCTCCTACTTTAATAAGCACTCATCAAACATCAAAAGTAAGATGGGCGGGGGGGGGGGGGGGGGGTAGGGAGGAGCATAATGGAGTTTTTACGCGGTATTGCTACTGGCCTTCGTCAGGCGTAGCTGTCTTAACATTCCGCCGGTACCCACTTTCTCTGCTGAGAATTAAGAGAGAAGCACTGCGAGAGTAGTGTCTTTCCCAAGAACACAACTACACTGGTCAGGCTTGAACCCGGACCATGCACTCGGCCAACGCCGCACAACACTGCATGCGCTACTCCGCTATGGGGTAAGTGGACCAAATGTCAAAATGCGTTTGCAGTATTTTTCATGACGGCTGCACATAGTTTCAATCGCTAATAAACGGCACGCGATGCATGCAGAAGCGATGACGTTTCACAAGGGGTCTTTGATAATTTTCAGGACATTTGTCAAAAAATTAGGGTACATAAAAGTAACTGACAACTTCTGTGCTGAATGATTGTTCAACAAAAATTGCGTTATCTTGGCGTGACATACGATATACGATATACGATGCAAGGTCAAACGCTGTCTAAAATTGTTTACACCTTTTGTTTTAAAGAATGGAGAGATTTCTGTTTACTAAATCTTATAGAACGCATCAAATATAATTTGTTTCTTTCGTTTATGCTTTAAATTAGTCCTTTCTAACGGCCCAGGAGTATTTTGCTTTGAGTTCTATGCGACGATTTCTTGTTGAGTTGACTTGATTTCTTTTCCCAGTATTCGGTTCGAGTGTGTACAATATGCGAGCCAGCGAGTCATGCGAAGCAGACCTGCGAGGCACTTAAAAATACCAATAAAAAGGCTACCTATACGATCTGTAGGCTAACCGAAGTGCTTTTTTGGCTAACCGGAGTGTTGCTAGGCTAACCAATGTGTTATTTAGGCTAACCGAAATGGCTCGCTTGCCTCGCATGACTCGCAAGCCATGTGAACCGGGCAAGCAAGAAATCCCTTATCCCAATATAAAAGCTAACCGCAAGCTACCTAAGAGCTAACTGTAGGCTAACCGAAGTGCTATTTAGGCTAACCGGAGTGCTATTTAGGCTAACCAATGTGTTTTCAAGTGCCTCGCAGGTCTGCCTCGCATGGCTCGCTGGCTCGCACATTGTGCATTCCCTTCGGTGAGTATACAGATCGGTTGATCACAACTGGCAACAGACAACAGACAACAACAGATCCTGTCCACTCGCACGGCAAGATTAATCGATCACGTCATCGTCATCGCTTAAAAAAAGGTTTAAGATGGCTCACCTTTTCAACAGATGTTTCAAAACTGCTAATAATCGGTTGCTTCGTCTGCATTCACGACAGACATCACTTCTTAACTTTATGCCAAATTTATTCGATAACTGATAAAGTGCAACACCCACTCCAGACTCGAAATCTCAATTTAACAGCTACAAATGAAATAAGGTTTGCCGATCGGTGATGATACAAGCTGCAAAAAAATATCTTCCTTTGCCAAAAAACAAGATGGCGGATCTCAAAAAGAATACAAACAATGCACCTAGTTCCCATTGCTCTTCGGTTCAATTCAGGGAGTAATCGTAACACCGTAACACGAAAAATTCCATAAATTCCATCGCTTTTCCACTTTACAGCATTAACCGATGACGTCATAAAATGACGTCATCGCTTAAAAATGGGTCAAGTGAAGTACATTCACGAGAGCCCAGTTCGCTGCCCTTTGTACCAGCTCATTTAAGTCAGTGTTTGTTCAGATGATCACCAGTGTTTTGGAAGCTCAATATGAATTCAGTAGCCGTGTCGGCGTTTAGCACAAACAACGCAAAACAAAAATAAATGCAAAAGTTATTTTTAGTGCGAAATCCCAGACTTTCACGTGACGTCTGAGAGCGCAATTCCTTGTAGACTGTACGGGTGATAAGCGATACCTACAAGCGCTCACACAAAACGCTTCACTGCACGTTTTTCCACGCTCGCTCGCACTATTTACAACGCTTCACCACTGAGGCGAAGCTTTCTAATTACAAGGCTATGCCTCTTCAGTGATTTCTCAAGTTCAAACAGGACGTTTCTTCGGCATAATGACCATTAGAAGTGACAAACAATCTTTCACGGGGGTAAACATGTCCGTCTTTCTAAAGAGCCCGCAAGCTTACAATAGCCCGTGCCAAAGTGAACGTTTTTACACCAGGCCATTGATATGTTTACAATGGGATGGTGCCTTGTACTACAATAACTGTTTCAAGCATTGCTCTACAAAATCTCTCGCAAATAAAGGAATTTCCCCAATGGAGATCGATGTGTTACACGAGTTATGGCGTTTTAAGAGTTTCGCCAAATAAGCGATTTTTTCTTTAGGGAATCGTTTAATATCGAGCACAAAAAACTTAACAGACGAATTGAAAACAATTTATTATTTGTTCACTGAATCTTCACTGGAGCAACTGATACGTCAAAACAAACTACACAGTTGACTCGTTTCACAAAAGGATCGCTTTCCTAAACTAAACACCATAACCTTTGGCGATCGTACCTCTTCATCACTAATTGTTTCGCATTTGAGCCGCCATCAGCGAAAATTCTGGAAGTTAAATTGGTATCCATTAAAAAAAATCAAACAAATTTCCTATCTTGGATCGAAAAAATCGAGAAAATATTTTCCCTTATTGCGCGCCACCTGCTCGGTGGTGTCAAAGACGTCTTGTGTTTTTTGCAAACCTTGACACTTGAGCTCGCGCCTCATTGGTCGGCAGGCGCGAAAACATGTCTTTTCCGTACCTGACAGTTCACCAGAGGTTATGTTTTATTATTAAATAGCTATCCAATTATATCAATATTACCTAAGAGTCGATTTGGTTCATGACTGAGCCATTGTTTCACTCCGCGGGCAGTTGCACCGTGCGCGTTGATTGGCCCGACGAGGCATAAGCATGTTAAGCTTGCATTACGTCATGCCAAATAAAATTTCCCCCTTTGTAATGCCACGTCAAGCACGGGAAGGTGGTTGGACGGCGGCAACGCACATGCGCGAAAGCCCCCCGAGCGCCAGTATTGAAACATTTGAGACCAGAGCCAATTTCAGACCTCACGGTAACGGCGACTGACAGGGCTTCTTTTCCGTCGGAAACAAAAAGCTTTGTCACAGGTTAGTTTCCTTGGCAAGCTTTATAAACATCTTGGGGTGAACTGGAGCACTAAAGGATAACTAGTGTGCCACAACACAAGGGATCGGGAAGTTAGTGGTAAACGAACTTCGTTATTTACGAAACGCAATTCCTCCTCCGCGGACATTTCGCTCGATTTTCCGTTCACGAAACGCTGCAGTATTTTTTTTACAAGTCTGACATCAGCACAGGATTGGACCTCATCCAAACAAATGGGACTTGACCAAGAGAATCACTGTCATAGCTCGGAAATATTCGCTCATCTGTTTGGATAAGGTCTGTTTTCCTGATCGCGGGAATTTACTCGCTTGTCGGACAACAAGGAGGACTCTGTGTTTCGATGTAAGGGAGGATCTTGCATGAGGATGTGGGAGATGAAGGTTGACTTAACTTGGACTGATGTTCATAGCTGTCGAGTTAGACAACCTTCTCTATTTATCTCTATCTTACAAGGGAATTTATTTTAGCGAACAAGGGACTTAATATTATTGCCATGTTTGACATTTCATTACCAAGTTTCTACTTGGTAGAAGAAGAGATCATGGACGTTCCTTATTATTCTTAAACATAATTGAATACGAAAGGGGATATATCTTAAGCTAATATAACGTTAAATAATCCTGCGTTTCCAATTTTAGAATATTCACCACAACGTTTTGACTTTGACTACCGTAAATTTGGTTCGTGAACGCTTGGTTAACTTTGAGTTAAAGCTACAATAATCTGGAAAGAGTTCGAGTTTTATTCGAAACTTTTTGGCTTTAGAAAAGGAATATAAATCGCAATGGTTTTTTAGGATTGGGGAAAAAATTTTGGCGCGTAAGATACTTTGCCGATGAGATGAATCACAACTCGGTAATAATTAATGACAAATCAGGGTGTTCGAGAATCATTGATCACTTGTTCTCTTGTTCATTTCACCGCCAGGTTATGGGGCTCAGAGGAGGCATAGGCTGCCTTCTTGCCTTATTTGCAGGCCTAATTTGGCTAGAATGCACGGTAAGTACAGCTTATTTTCACTACCGTTCACTAAAAATCTCATTATGTATTATTAATACGCGCCATTGGATTATCTTAGTCGATGGGCAGGTCGTTTTTCGGTGGCTCGTGGTGTTTTCTCTCGCTGATCCACAACCGTGAATTCAACAACCTTAACGTAAATTCACGCACAAAACTGATAGAATTTAGGAGTTTTTTGGCAAATGTTTTGACTAAACTTTGCCTGCAAAATGTATCGACTGCAACGAAGCAAACAGACCGTACATCCTTACCAGTTCACTGACCGATCTCGCAGTTAGAAAAAAAAAACATAACTTTTAGCCTTCAATATTTCACGTTAAACTCTCACTCATATTACTGTGCGAAATATTCTTCCATCTTATTATTAGAGTAGCATTCTTTCTGTTTCGTATTTAATAGCCTCATAACTGCTAACGTAAACTAAACATACTTATCCAAGACTGGAACGAACAGACTTATTTTGCAACGTAAAATAACAAGTATATAACAAGTTCAAAGCGAAATATGCTATTCCAAAAGATTAATTTGGCAATTTTCTTGATTTTTTTCGTATAATTTTTAAGCTCTTTGCCGCTTGCTTGTCGATGCATAACATTTGTCTGATGTAAACAATGAGCAGGTAGTACCCGCCAAACTAATGGTCCTCGCTTTAGGTCAATATCTCTTCTCCACAATTCTTTTGATTTCTTTGTATAAACAAAAATAACGAAACGACTCTAATGCCACAATAACAGTTTACCCGGATCGAATAGCTCGCGCGTGAAACGTTAAACGGCGATATTTTTTTCCGTGCGTGAGCACACACCAATTTCGTGATAAATGCTGACCAATTCAATAAACATTATGCCATTGTTATTGTTAATCTTCTGCTAAAATGATGGTGTTTAGGTTTCAACATCTTTATTACCGCTTTTTTGGAACAATATATCAGTTTTGACATCTCTCTTTGTCTGAAATACCACAAAGCGCTAATTTTATTGAATTCCTGTGGTTGATATAAAAGGCAAAAATCGCTTTGCAAGTCTGTTTAGCGTAAACTAAAATAACATCAAACGAAAGGAGAATATTTACGATGTTAAAGTGTAAGAAAACAATTTATTTTTCCCAAGTCTTAAACGCTAAATAATTTAGCCAAAGATTCAGTTAAAGACTTGTAAGAGTGAGTGCTAACAGTAAATTTCACGCAACATCATTATCGAAGGCAACAGCGAAACTACAAGGGGGGTTTCACATGAAGAACTATTGTGAAAATTTACCTAATACCAGTGCGGGAAACATCATTCTCTCTGGAGTCTGTTAAGCTCAGTTTAAGTACCATTAGCTTGATTTTCTATTCGGCGGTTTACTGATTCAGATCGCCATACGTTAAATTTCATGTAACATCTCATAATTTGATTGTTCATCAAGACCATATCACCTTGATTGTTTTTGTTCCTCTCATCACCTGTATGCATGGAAGCGTATTGATATTGTAAAGAGAAAATAGATGTTGATCAGATTTGAGAATGAAAGCGTTGAAATTATCAGTTTGGCTCGTTTATACTCTGCAATAAACCATTCTTAGTTTACGTTGAACTTTATATTCTAGATTAAGAAGCTTAATTTAAACAAAGTTTGTTATGACCTAATCGTCAAGTCTATATATTCAAATTCTTAAAGATTTAGCTTTTCAGTCTTCATAAAATTGGTTAAACGTGACATTATGGACGTTTACTTTTCGGGAAAAACACCGATGAATACGCCATTGTGTTTTAGAAGTTACCAGTACAGTTTATTTTTAGATAATGAATAAAATTTGACTGATGCAGTGATGTGATTTCCTGCTAGACAACCGATTTTAGCAGGTACTAAAAAATCAGTTCCAAGTTAACAGATGATTATAACTGTTTTTGTAAGCATTGGAAGCCAAAAAAGTAAATACAAAGAAACAGGTCAACGTTCTTTTACTTTTTTTTTTACCATCAAGCATTTTTCCACACCACTCTTATAATTCCGTTCACGGGATTTATCTGTTACCTATTCTTAACCGGGCAGACTTCTTAATAAATGCTACTGTTAGATTATCTAAACTGTGTTTTGAACGATCCGCGCATATGTAAGACACTAATTTCGTGCGTTTTCTACCAACAGCATTCACAACAAATTCTACCCGACTGGCCGAAGATCGGTGACCGTATCACGCAACCGTTCCTTGACCAACTTATGGTCAGCCAGCTGCTCGAGCAAAACCTCACTCTCGGCTTCTTCTTGAAAGGCCTCAACGGTCCACCCGGTCCCCCGGGACCCCCGGGAGCTCCCGGAGAACCAGGACCACCCGGTTTGGCCGGACCTGCCGGGGCACCCGGTCATGTTGGTGAAGACGGAGCCCCAGGTGCGACTGGAACAAGCGGTCCTCCCGGTCCACCCGGACCTCCCGGTATGCCAGGAGACAAGGGAGATCCCGGAGAACAGGGAGCCCCCGGTGCTGCGGGTCTTCCCGGTGCCCCTGGTCTCCCAGGAGCGCAAGGTCCCATGGGTCCCATGGGTCCCGAACCGATTATGCCGGTGAGTTTCGTTACGTTTCTTTTTCAAGCAAAAGTATGAAGGAAGTCTTTGCTGAAAACGGCCAAGAATTAAGAATTAAGAAGAGATAAGAGGTTGAAGCATTCAAGCACCGCTCTCACCAACACGTTTCGTTTTCTCTTGCAGAACTTCACTGTGATCTGCGAAGGCGAGAAGGGATGGGTACAATGCAAACAATACGAGCTCATCAAGATTACCAAGGCATTCTGGGGTCGTGACGACCACGTGACTTGTCCCAAGATTCCAGCTGGGCTCACAGCGGACAGATTGTGCGAAACGCCAGCGGAAGGCACTAAGCGAAAAATTGATGGACAGTGTAAAAACGAACAAGCGTGCGAAGTGGTGGCTTCAAATATTTTCTTCGACGACAACTCTTGCGGTAACGTGTACAAGTATTTAAAAGTCTGGTACGAGTGCATTCCGGACGAAGCGAACGCGGTGGACGTATTGAAAGACGGTGGCAAACGACGACGTCGACGAAAGAAGAAGAGAGCAACAAAAGACAAACGGTCCTCAAAGGACTAAACAGAGACTGTAGTATAACACAATTAACTAAAACAACTACGCTACTTCAACAGCAACTCGATTTCCTGAAGCACTTTAGCTTCGGAGTTTAACCACTTTGCAAAACATTCTCGTTAACAAAAAAATGCATGCTTACTTGTTAAGCAAAATTTCGCAGTGTGCAGCAAAACCACACAAGTGAGCGGCGTCCGAACACATTGTGTCAATATGTATGTATATTGAAGTTTAACTTTATTTGATAAAGAATGTACCAATTGAGACCCAAGTCATTTAGGTGACTGAATTAGTTTGATTTAGGAGGGGAATACCAGATGTACTGGTCAAAGCGGGGGGGAGCGCGGACTAGCCGCACCCCTCCCCTCTCAAGTTGTGTTGATTCGTTTTCTGAACACTATGTACAATATTTTCGGGAAGAATGTTAAATTAAAGGAAGCAGGAGACCTGTACAATAGACTTGCCACTGTTTCGTTGTTGGTAAGTTTAGAATAAAAAGTATAACAACATACCAGACGCAGTTCCGATCGCCGGGAAACTCAGTCCATCACATTGCAAGGACCGAGTCGCCGGCGCCTTTGTGTAATTCAGAGATGATTAGTTTTGGTACGTTGTTTTGTGTACGACCTCCAGCATTGGGCTTGCTTGGAACATAACTATGGTCATGGTAAAACAAAATGGAAATAAATTAGAGGTTTTCTTCAAACTGTGTGCGCGTCAGAACTATCGTGTGACACATCGTGACAAACTACCTGACGGACCGAGAAACCGCTGAACGTTGAACTTGCACCGCATGCTCGTGAGGCGGTGCCGAGAGAAGGGCGTTGTCGTAGACTGTGAGCAGGTCTCTTTCTTTGCCTAGTGTACGACGCCGGAACACGAAAGCTAATTATTCGCATAATTTTAACTTTGCCGGTCGCGCGTAGGATTTCAGGAACAAAAACCAACTGCTCGCAGTCTAATGAAATCGAAGCAATTGTGGCTTTCTTCCAAACGACACACTGTAAACGACACCTCTTTCTTCCCATTTTAACTATTACACACACACACATTCACCTTGTACTTGGGCTTTTTAAGAGTGAAAAAAATAACCAAAATGCGCCCCAAAAACTACGTAACATTATGAGTTTGAACACGCTTCCAACGCGCTTTGCATTTTTGGCCTACATAAACAGATTCGCTCTTCGCGCTCAATTTTCCCCCTGCTCCAACAGAGAAATTCCAAACTAATGACGCAACTCTAGACAGATGAAAGGTCTGTTTCTGATTGGCTATTCTACGGTTTTCCATTTTCGCGCCAAGTAGCAACCAATCAGAGACACTGCACGGATTTCTGCAGAGTTACGTCATCAGTAAGGAATTTTCCGGGTCAAGAAACAAGCGAGTCAAAAGAAGATTAACACTCGTCCCCACAGTTATTTCAAAATGACACTGACGCCTTAGTGACTTCGTCATGATTACATAAGGAGATTACTCTATTGACCTGCGTTTCAGTAAGGTTAGTTCCACTCCTGTTTGCTTGCGGTTTGCTTTCATCTGGTAGTTGGGGTGACACAGTAATGTGAATATACTTATGCTTACAGTATATATAACTAAAAAAAATTGGGGTCTAGCAGCCAGCACCCAGATGGAGAAGTGGTTAGTAAGATATAACTTACCCGGGTTCTACTCTCGAGGGCCCGCAAAAATATTATCTAAGATGCTGCTCTGATCGGTCGAGCAAATTCACAAGACAAAATATCCGTTTTGCAGCGATTTTCCGATGACGATCAACAATATATGTACAGCTGTACGTTATACGTCTATTCCTTGTACTAACGAAATGCCAGACTACAATTTTCGTGGTTTGACAATACAATGGTCAACATCGAGCGACAAATAATAGCATGCGTAAATAGAGACGGCTTCTATAACAGTTGAGAAACGGAAAGCGGTGTTTTAGACACAGTTACAGCAAACAAATCACAACACAGTTTGGATACAGTCATGAGGGTTTATTAGATGATTTTACAGCTTTTCTGTTTGTATTTACTTTTGGACACATTCAAATGAGACTGTACAAGACAGAGATACAATAAATAGCCTAACTAGCATACAGCCGATGAGTGTCGATGTTTTTCTCAGTCAAACGACTCCAAAACAACCTAGCAAATTCTGGTCTAGCAACTTCCTGTCACTGGCAACAAAACCCGCCAACAAGACCTTGTTTGGCGGATTCTGTACCACGTGACTTCTTGTTGCAAAAGCCTATTATTCGCTTGTCTACGCGTAGCCGTGTACCCACCCACCCACCCACCCACCACCCGAGAAAAACGTTTTCCCTCGGGGGTGGGCGGGTGGGTGGGTGGGTGGTTACGACTACACGTAGGCTAATTATTCGCTGAATGTAGCTGAACCGTAAATTATTTAGAACCAAGCAGCAATACTTGAAAACTTATTTTAGATCCTGTGTTCTCACAATAGGAATTTGGTGAGTTAAAACGGTCACTCATGTATATCTGACGTTAAGGTGGTGGCAAACGAGGACACATTGCTGCGGACACAAATAGTTCCCTGTTTGCCCACGCGCGCAACATTTGTTGCGGACACAAAATTTGTGTCCGAGACACAAAAAATATTTCTGATTTCTTTCAGAAACATTTTGTGTCCGCAACAAATGTTTCCCAGTTTGCACAGCACGGAAACAATCATGAGCAACAATGCGTCCGCAACAATGTGTCCTCGTTTGCCAACACCTTTATGTAGCCAAGATTTTTAGATTTATTTTTCCGTTTACTCATTAAGTTTCGTTTCGTTTCGATTGAGAAGATAAATCAAGCACTCGAGACGATGTTTCATCAGATTTCCCGGCAAACACTTCGAATTTCGTCAGAAAATATCCGCTGCGCATCGTATTATTTAAGAAATGTATTTTGCCACTTTGATATTTTGATTTCGTTTAGGACTGGAAGCGACCAACACTACTACCAAAACCACCTCTGTTTACAATCTAAAATTATTTTGTAAATAAAAACTTTACACCCTGGATGTAACGCTGAGTGCTCGCGCTTAACACGAGATGAAATAGAGATGTTGGAACTCGTAGCCACCATTAATCACGACTTACTCTGCTTAAAATCCCTTTATTAAACTACCTTAACGTAAACTACTATCCTTCGAGATACCACTCTCATTTCCGAGATCAAAAATTAAATTTTCAGAAGGGACCTGGATGGTTAAATGGGAACTGGGTTTGCCTATTTTGCTTTTCCTTTTTTACTGGAAAATGGGATTTGGCTCACTGTGATTGGGAATCACAAACAAAAAGTGGGAAAGGCACCGGTATTTGGGCAAACAATAGGCTGGGAAATGAGTTTTGGGCAAAATTTGCGCTGGGAAATGACCCCCACAACCCCCTTCAGACCCTCTTTCAAGCAGCAATTCATTCATCCCGCGAAATTAAGATCATTCATCAAAACTTCTTCACAACTTTCTAATAAAATTAAGATCACCAATGGTCGTCTTCGCAGAGTAAAGTGCTCACTGGGCTCCGTTCGTACACCACGAAAATGTGCCGACTTAAACAAGAGCTATTATTAAATTTGCGAAATATTCTGGGCGTTTTTCAGTGTAATGGTCGCTTTTGAAGAAATATGTGATCGATAATAAAATAATGAAGTATTTAAGTTATTACACTGCTAACTGGTACTTTTTTTCCGCTTAACGTTCCCTGCGCCACTGTCAAAACTCTAATTATACAAGGGCCGTTTACACAAGCGAAAAAAAAAACGGTTCCGATAAAAATTGGAACGGCTCGGATGAATTTTTACGTGAAAACGATACTTGGCCCGTTCCAGTTTTACCCGTTCAGTAAAAAAAGGGTCGATAGGTGCCTATGGTCCTCTTTCGGAACGGAACGGATAAAATTCGGTTCGCTACCCACTTTTTTCTTTTTTTTCCCAACGTGTAAACGTTCGCCCTCTTTTCGGAACCGTTCCGCTTCACATGCGGACTTGTCTCAGCTGTTTTTGTATCGCCAGCTCTATCGGTTCCGGTTTCGAAAAAACGTGTAAACGCTCTTTACCCGTTCCTCGATTCTGTGAGAACCGTGCCCTTTTTATCTGTTCCATTACAAGACTTGCGCGTGTAAACCGTCAATTTTATTGGAACCGTTCCATGCACCCTTTTTGCTTGTGTAAACGGCCCTATATATCCTATCTCCATTGTGAACAAACTAACTGCTTTGAAACAATCCGTAAAGGAAATTTAGGTAAAAAAGGCTATTTTGGACTACTGCGCCAGACGATGGCGAAAAATTACTCAACAATATCAGACACAAACATCGGCAAAATTATGTTCAGGAAAAATGCCGGCCGCTTTTTTTCTCGGTCTCTAAAACAGTTTCTTATGATGAAATCTTGCAGAAACAAAATTAAGTTGGTTTTTCCTGCTGGGAACTAATAAAAACATTACAGAGCAATAATTTTTTTAAATTAAAGATTTGATTCGAGTGCTGAACCACCATCACAATTTACACTGTACCTTGGAAAAGCTACAAATAACAAGTAACACAGAATCTGTTTCCACAAGAACCTCACTCTGCACGGACAACAATTCCAGATTGTCTGGCATAAGTATTTTGCCTTCCTAGACACATAACTGGACAGCAGCGGTCTCAAATGGCCGCAAAAGGTGACTTTACATCCTAGCTATTTACACGCCTGACTGACAGAAAACCCTCGTGCGGATACGCAACCTGTCGCGCGCGATGACGAGCATCACGCCCTGACACGAAACGCTCACGTTAACGAACACGCGTTTAGTAAGAAGTCTAGTCAAATATATTCTATTAATCCCGTCAGTCTCTGCGCAGCAACGTCACTTTCAGATGTTACCAATGTCTCGCTAAAAGAACAAAAGGTCGGCTCAAACGAAAACGGGAGTCAACGATAGTTGACGAACTCTCAAACTGCCCCTTTGTTTTCGTTTGGCCGCCGGCTCTCACAAGCTCTCAACGAATTTTAATAACCTACTCGAATCTTCACGCAAATCGATGGAATTTCTCAGTCGTTTCACCTTATCTGACTGTGCACTGACGGTCCAACTCACAACAACCAACTGTTATCTCTCTCTCGTTCTCATTTTATTCGACTTTGACAACCTCGGTCTACTCAACAACTACATTCCCACTAGCCAGTAAAGCTACGGAAAACAATGCGGCGTTTGATTTGTTATCAACAAAAGTGGGAAAGCTGCTCACCATTCAACCAGAATCGTATCTCAGAAAATTGTTTGAACCCGCGGTTTTCATGCCATCGAAGTTGCTTGGCAACATGACGTCTCCTTATTACGTCATACTGACGTACATATACGGTTGCCGGAGTGCTCTCGAGTGATCGCGTTTTATTTTGATTGGATAATTCAACTCGAAAATCTCCCGAATGTTTCACGGAGATTTGCCGAAAATTGTTCATCCGACGGTATCGTTTTGACGACTACAGCGCGCTTCAATTGTTTGATCGACTTTTGCGGATAACAAAACCTTGTTTACACTTAACAGCTGACGCAGCCAAGCAGCCCTGTTAGAAAGTAATAACAAGATGCCATCGACAAATTGTACTCAGGACGTAATGCGGATGTAGTGACTAAACAGCTCCCCCATACCGATCTTTTTATCGTATACATCTTCTACTTGTCTTATGAACACCATTATATCTGGACCAAATTAAAATAGCCTAGCTTTATACAAAATAAATTCCACAGGCACGTGAGCCGTGCTCGATAACAGTTTGTATAATCTACTATGAGTTACTTGAGGAATTGATGAACCTTCTACGATGACTCCGTTGAATCGTTGGCCGCGTTTCCCTGGGACACCATTTTCTTCGCTCTGTTCATGCGATGCAACTCGGCAGCGGCATCGCTTCTTACAGCAGTGCCGCCTTGCCCCATGGCCGCACCAGTCCCGCTCTTCTTGTTGAGGAGGGAATTGAAGAAATTTGCCAGTACACCTTCGCTAGCAGCCCCGCCTGCTCCAGGTTTTCCACCTTCGACCTGCAGAAACAAACCCAAATTAAGATTACGTGTACGTTCGATTGACCCTATTCCGAAATAAAAATATATTCCAGCTTATTCCAGAATAGCCCTTTCGTCCGTACAACGATTATTACGTCTCTGGAATAATGCCCGCAATATGTTCGCCGGCGGTAGCCATTTGGTTTGTTGTTTTGAAAAAGGCCGCCAGGCATGGACAAACCAAAAACATTATTCAGAATTACTCCGAGTATTCTGACACCCAGAGTAAAATGCTTGGAATAAATGGAATAAACACGGAATCGGAAAAGCGACTCAATCGAACGAACATTCTGAGTTATTCCGTGTATTTTTATTCCGGAGTAAGGTCAATCGAACGCACCCTAAAGAACTTAAAGTTTTAATATAACCCTAGGGTAACATTTGCTTTAAAAAAAAAGGTTTTTAATTTTGATCAAAACATTTTCTAGGCAATGGTTAAAAATGGTTAAAAATTTAAACGGAAAAAACCCGAACATTTTCTACCAAAATGAAGTCATCTTGAGGGTAAAAATCAATGGATTACCGTTAGCCTGCGTAAGTAAGCGTTCCGCATATTGGGCGCGCAATCGTTCGCAATCTGCGGGAACGTTTGCTACGCAGGCTAGATCAGTTAAGCCTAGTTCCCACTAGCGACATAACGATCATAATCATAATCATAAGCACAAACATAACGCTGTTATGTCGCTTATGTCTTAGTGGGAACGTCCAGAAACATAATCATAAGCGCCCTTATGATCAACATAATCATAATCATAATCATAAGAAAATGATCGACCATTTTCTTATGATTATGATCATGTCTTTGACTATGACTATGTTGCTTTTCTTTATAGTGGGAACGCGAAAATCAAAACGATATAATCAGAAATATAATGAAGCAACTGGGTCATTGTGTTTTGCCCAATTAAATTCTAGGTCCAGTACTTTCGGGTCAGTTCATTTCAAGATGGCGTCCAGCTTTAAAGAAAAGCTGGCAAGTGCCGTAGAAAATTTACCCAGCCGTTCCCACTAGAACATAAGAAGCTTATGTTTATGTTTATGTTTATGCTTATAAGGGAGGCGCGGTGGCCTAATGGTTAGTGCGCTGTACTCCGGATCGGGCGGTCCGGGTTCAAGCCCTGGGCGGGGCACTGCGTTGTGTTCTTGGGCAAGATACTTTACTCTCATAGTGCCTCTCTCCACCCAGGTGTATAAACAACATTTACATTTACATTTACAAATGGGTACCGGCGAATTTACTGCTGGGGGTAACCCTGCAATGGACTAGCATCCTGTCCAGGGGGGAGTAGCAATACTCCTAGTCGCTTCATGCTACGGAAACCGGGATAAGCTCCGGCCTGGTGGGCCACTAGGCTCATATGCTTATGATCCTTATGTCACTAGTGGGAACTACGCTTTACCGTCCGCACTTTATATCTCGGGTAATTCCCGATGGGAAGAGTTTTGGAACATAAGAATAAACTTGTTTGTTCAGACTGAGATGCCACTGTTGGATCATCAGACCTTCAACGATGCTGCGCTTGTGAAAAGATTGCGCCGACGAAGAGTACAAAAAAAATTCAACATCTCTGGCGTGAGAGGAAATAGAGGGTGAAGATGAAGTTACATTTTACTTTAACATGCATCCCAATCTTAGTCCAACTAAAGGCCTGGCAAAACGAGGAAACATGTTTCCATCATTGTTTCCTCGTTTTGCCATGCTTCCATGCCGCGCGGAAACAGGAAATGTTTCAAGCCGTGTAGCAGACGCAAATTTTGCTTCTTGGAAACAAAACCGACGCTGGAAACAATGCTTCCCGTGTGGCAAAACTGGGAAACATTGGGAAAACATGCGCGCGCTATGGTGTTTCTGGAAACATGTTTCCTCGTTTTGCTTGGCTCTGGCTATGGTAAAAACCCCAACAAGGTCAGTAACCTGACGCGACAAATTAATAGAAAACTGATAATGCTTTGGTGAGAGAAACGGAGATTTGAGAATTGTGGGAATCATTTTTGCCACCTCGCCTTGAAAACTCAAGTGGGACCCAGGACTAAAGCGCACCTTTGGTCCTCTTGGTACTGGCGACGACATTCCTGCTGAAGGTCTTCTGTCTGTACTTATCCTGCCGCTGGGGCCAGGTGGACGGGCCTTGGGGCTCTCCTAATAAAAGAAAAAAAACTGTTTAAAAAGATGATTGAAACAGATTTTGCAGACCATACCTACATTGTATTATTCTTTTCAGTAAGCTTTGAAATCAATATTTTTTTTTTAGATTGATGTAAAACTGACACCAGTTAGTTGCCTTGGTTATGAAATCAATATTACCATGACAACCATATGAACGAAAACTTCAAAAGCATTAAAACCTGAATTCTACCTAGAAAGCCCAATATTAACATCCTAAAGTATGATGAATGGCAAATAAAATAATGTACCAGAACAAAAATAAATTATGTATATTTGATTCAAATAGGTACCAAAATAATTTCAAACATTACAGCTTACCCTCCACTAACCACCACCTCTATACAGCAGCCAGGATGTCTGTCCTGACCATGTGCAGAATGCGAGAATTGCAATTTTCTTGCAATTGTTGAATTGCGAGAGACCTGAACACCAGCATTTTTCTTTTGTTCGCATTGCTCGCCTGCTACCCCACTTCACCCCTCATGCTTCACACTCATGCTTCACTTGCTGTTTCTCTTCTGTTTTTTTTTTTTCACATTAAAAAAATAATAGAGAGGCTGTGAACAGTGTTGGCATAGTTTCTTTGTGATTTGACACTGACTGTTTCTTACGTTACTTTCACCAGACGTTTCGGCAAATGCTTAAGCCTTTTTTAGTTGAAAAAATTGAAGCTGTCACACACGATTTAAAAAGGCAACACGTTTAAAGTGCGCGCTGCAAAAATTATGTGTAAAGTATCAAAAAGAATGTTGCATGAGACTCATGCGCAGCAGTCAACTTTCTGAGATGACTGGCAGCAAAGAAGATACAACAATCAGAGATCATCCACAAGAAGTATTAAATCATCACTTACCGGTTGTTGTCTGCCTATACCAGACACTGTTGCTGGCATCTTTTGAAGCAGTTGCTATGCAAAAGACAAAAACAATGATGTCAACATTGACATAGTGACAGCCCCTTGAAAATGCTGGCTATAATTATTCAACAATTAGAATGCAAAGCCCAAGGTTTCTATCACCTGATAGTGAGAAAGGGATGAAGCTCTGAGCCAACTACATTGTATCACAAGGCAATAGAAACCAAGAGTGGGATGTCTAATAATGCTTTAGCATACGCCAGAGACCAATCTATTAAAAAAAAGTGCAGTGAAAAATGTTTATTGATAGTTTTGGATTGTGATTTTGGCAATGTTCCTTGCACACACTCCCAGGGCTGACTCTTGAAAATTAAACTGCCATTTTGTAGTTTGTAGTTGCCATTTTTGTGGTTAACTAATCACCAAATGTAGCTTACCAAACAACAATTTAAAAGAAACAGAATAAACTTGACAGACAGAAACATTCCCTTAGCTAAATTACAAAGTGATTAAGTCATTGTGTGTGTAAAAAAGCAAATGAATACGAAAGTTGCAGCTTCCTACCTTAGGTCGATCAGTCATGAAATTTAACCATACCCCATTAATGCGGCCACCCCGTTAATGTGGCCAAATTTCAATGGCCCGTTGGTGGCCGTATTAACGGGGTTCCACTGTAGTTCCTCACTGGAAATTCAAATTTGAAAATCTTCACATAAAGTTGCACTCAAAACTGCAAAAGTACACCTTGCATGCTTTAATGGTGTTATTTGACCCTCCTAGGAGGGTGGAATCAGGCTTCATAGAAATTTTGGATAGCCACTTTCCATGCTTTTAGCCAGGATTTAAAAAGTGGGTGTCTAAACTTTTTATAAGGCCTGACTCTGTCCCCAGAGGAGGGCCTGAGGAGCATGCAAGGTATTTTTCTGCAGTTATGAGTGCAAAGGCATCTAAAGATTTTCAAATTTGCAAAGAAAACCTCTGTATACAGTTATTCATATTAATTTTCTCTGAAAAGTGGCCGTCAATAGGACTCCTGGACTCCCACCTGGCTAAAAGCCTGCCACTTTCTAAATCCTGGCTAAGAGCCTGGTAGGAAGTACAAATTTTCCACTTTGTCTTCTCTGCCACAATATACATTTACTGACCTGTTGTCTTGCAAGGAATGTTTGTTCGTCCTCTGCAAGAATTTCTTTGTCTTGTATTGGCTGTGAAAAGAAATTCAGTTTTAAACATTAACTTTAGTCTCCTGTACAGTATATAGTACTTAACTAAAGGAGAGCACACCTTGTGTTGTCTTCAGTCATGTTTATAGTGTTATGCCTAAATCATCACCCGTACTCTACGTGCACATTATCAACTGGTCACACAAGAGCAGAGATCACCAAAATGGCATTCATTTGACTTGCAGCTAACATGTAGAATTGTATAATGTCAGTTTTACGAAGTGTAAATTGATATTTAGGCTAATTTAATTAAGGGTCTTCAGTATTTTCAACAAACACCGACAGCCAGCAAAAGCATCAGCTACTTCACTCTACATCACTCAGAGAAGTCAGCTACTTTTTACCTTCAACTGAAGCAATTTAAGAACGATTCTTTCAAACAGCCAGTTACTCTACTTAAACCAGCTGTCCTGAAGTCCCTGGGTCTAGGAGAACTTTCAAGATGGACCCTAAAGAGCCTTTCACCCTTAAAGGGGCACTGTCACGGACATTTTTTGGCTCTTTTAGTAAAATGGCACCAAAATTACAACCAAGTACCTTCAACCATGCAGGAAATGCTCCTAGAACGTAAAGGGAAAGATATCTAGCAAATTGTTTAAAGAAGACGATGACCGTAAATAGTTTTCATCAATTTTTCCACACCACAAGGACAGAACTTGAAAAAGTCAGGCTGACTTTTTCAAGTTGAGATCAAAAGCTCCCGATGGTATCACAGTGATATCACTCTATATTTAGCTTTCAGTACACTGGTATAGTAATTTTAAAAACACTTGACCACTGTTAATAGGTTTCCAATGGTGTGAACATGTTTTTGGGCTGTTGAATTTTTGAAGTTATGCTCGTGACAGTGTCCCTTTAATCAGTTTTCAACATTACCTTTCTTAACTGTGGTTTAACAATGTGATCATCAAATGCATCCTCAGGCTGGATTACTTTTAAGTGTTCACTCAGAATGTTTATTTTCTTTATGGAATCCCAACCTGCAGGACTGTGGTGCAAAACAAATTTACTGTAGACTGGACTACTCTCACGAGTTTCCTCTTAGTCAATTACGGCATTGGTGCATGTACATGTATGTAGTGAACTGTTTTCCTGTAAACATTGTTAAACTCTAGGCTAGAGTTCAAAACACAAAAACATTGCAAAAAGATGCAAACATTTTACATGTAGATCTATTTCGAGAAACATTGTTGGAAAAAAGCGCACACAGCAATCCCGAGAGCTTTTGTGGGTAGTTTTAAGTTTGCAGTTCCTTGAATCCTTTAACCTAATCTTCAGAGAAATCTGAAAAAAATGGTACAAGATGTACAGCATACATGTATGTTTGTGAGTGCTAAAAGAAAGCAACAAAAGTATGTGTAGGTTTGACAGCTGGCGTCAAGAACCAAGTGTGTTGATCATATCCTAGATTAACTTTCTGGATTGCTGCATGCGCGTTTTTCTGACAACCTTTCTCTCAAAACAGCTGTGTGTAAAAGTCTACAAATAGTCACTGTATATGTACATCAGCAAACATGTTCTTTACACAGTTAAATCCCGATATAAGAAAGTGCCAATGGACCAGGGAAATGTGCTCATTATAAAGGGTTCATATATTTGGGCTTTGCTCCTTTCATTTTATTATAATTAAGTTTGGCCTGGCTCAAAGTTGTAAAGGGGTTCCTTATGTCAGGTTGCTTTCAACTTTTTCAACCTTTACAGCTATAAGACGAAGGAGGGTAGCAAATAATTACAACATGTAGTTTTTATACCACTTTTACACCTGAATTGGTGTAAATATGATCATCTTACAAGAGGCTACATTATTACATTTAGATGTATAAAACCTTCTGATAAAAAGTGCAAAACAATTATCTGACTAAAGCTAGGCAAAACTCTGGAAATTGCAAAGACAGTTATGTAAACCATTCCTCTAACAAAAACATCACAAATTTTTTATTGATTCTTTTCTAGACTGGCAGAGAATTCATCCTTGTGCTCTGGAACCATTTTAACACTTAGTTACATGTAATAAGCTACATCCCGTATCAATTAAGCCACACCTTTTGTATAATTACATGTGCTTCAGAAAACCCAGTAGAGGCATGTGCTTACACTTGTAACATAATTTTTAAAATGAACTTGTGTCAGACCATTATTTTACTTACATAAATACTGAATCCTTTTCCACAACCAGGGCAGGACTATTGAACGGCAGGCCATATATTTGATGAACTAAATATCTGTATAATAAACTGCAGTTCTTATTTTCTTTGACAGATGTGTAGAACAAGGTGGCACCATCTACCACAAGTCAAGGAAGACAAGCAACAAACAGAAAATACTATAATTCAAATTAATATTCTTCCCTGGGTCATTTTTTTTTAAACTGAGTGCAGCCCACTACCACAACCCTGGGCCAATATACCCCATCGTGACACGACTAAGACACTTGAGAGGTCTGATAACTCAAATCAACCAATCAGAGTGCTTTATTGCCGGAACAGTATTTTCTAAGAAGTGAACTGGGTAAGGTTTCTACAGCTCTTTTTCAATTGAAAGGTTTAGTGGAAAAAGGGCAGTAGCGATTTTTGCCCAGAATTGAGCATTGCCAAATTGTGCACACAGACTTGTTTATGTACGTTTAGCATTGTCCTTTATTTTTTTGCTGGTTTTTCCTTCGATTTTGAAATATAACGTGTGCAAAAAACTTGGTTTTTCCTGGCAGCTTCTGAAGGAGTTTTTTGATGTACATGTACAGGTATACAGCTGTACAGTATGTACAGCCCTCGCACATGGTTAGGATGTTATTATGGGAGGAATATTGACCCAACAGCCAATTAGCATGCTGTACCTGACTCGTCCCCAGTCGTCTTCATACAGCGTGCAAGGAGGGTGCAGGGAGAGATGGGCACCGAAAAAGGGAGCACAAGGTGAGATCCCCTGCTCCCCTACCTCGTGCGCAACTCTTCCTTTGCCGTGTGCTATATGAAGACAACTGGGGACGAGTCAGATGCTGTAATGTGGATCAAGAGGTCCAGACCTGTTTGAGCCATACATGTAGGTTTGAAAACAAATGATTCCATTTCTTAATTTTACATTGTCCAGCATGTGTTAAAAAGGATACACTTTAAGCAGTGCCTTCTTATGTGCTGCTGAATAAAATCAAAGTGTTCTTCCCTGTAATCTCTGTCCTTTTCAAGTGCAGACATGTAGTCCGACTGAAACAGAACAACAAAAAAACTCTCATTACTTAAACCTTGAAGGCTGTATTTCATCCACCAACTACAAGTCCCAAAATAGTACATGTATTTGGGCAAGAGCAAGTGATATGCACATGTAAACCTGCAAGCTTGACAGAAAAATCTACTGGCTCTGGCCTTTATTGTCAGATGGCACATTTTAAATTGAAAAAATTTTAGTCAAAATTTTAGGTAAACTTACATGTATCAAGGCAAAACCAGGTTTACTGGAAGACTATTCCAATAATACATGTACATGTACAGTTCACACAACAATATTATTGCCAGTTCAAATAATTTCAACATGGATTAATCTTTGTTTGTTTTTCTCAGGTACATCTACTACTGGAATCAATTATTGCCTTGGTTTGGTTGTTATGTACATGTGCAAGTTTTATTGGGATTATATAATTTCTTTTTTAATATTATTGAACACTGCATTTTGCTGTCTTACATATCCTGTTGAAGCCCTTCATTTTTTCAGGCTTCTTTCTTTGCAATTTCCTTAATTGCAATTTTCACTGTGACAATCATTTCTTTACTTTAAATGTATTCAAAGTTCAAATGCTGTATATGAATTCTTTCATTATCTGCCTTACATGTATCATACTAACCTTCGTGACGACAACTACCATAGGTAGACCAAGATTGTCTGTAAGTACATTTTCATCAAGAGGAAGAAGAACCTTGTCTTCATCTTTTATTCCAGACCTCCTTCTGTCCTCTGTTGACTCATCTGGTTCCACATACTCTTGAAATTGCCGTGCAACTACAAGAAAAACATCTTGATCAGAAGTTGTTACATACAGTGTAGGTGGCTACAAATAGCAGAATTTTTGTAATTTTATATATTTTAAACTTGTAATAAATTATAACAAGGAAAACAGAACTTATAACATCACAAATAAGGCCGAGATTCGACCTTGTTGGAACAGTGAAACTGATATGGCTTAATGTCACGCAGCTGAGAAACTGGCACCTAATGCGCAAGGATACCGCTGCACAAAAACTAATGCGGTAGCCTTAACATGATTGAGGGGCTTATTTACAACTGCATCTTGGAGACCCAGTGTTTGTTCGGGCCCAGCATTTAATAGAGAAAATTTCACCTCTTATTTGCTGATTTCTAGGATACGCATATAAATTTTGTGGCACATGAACCAAGGGGGAAAACAAGACTGTGTTATAAAATCTCAGTGACTTGAGGTACATGTACCGTGTAGAGGAATGATACCACGAAGAGCTTGCACAGTGCATTAAGCTCAGGATAAATAACCTAATACAACATGTAAAGAGCTCATGCCTGTATTTAGACTTCCCCAAAAGTGAAGGTAAAATTAATGTACTGTGCTATCAAAACACTTCAAAAGTACAACATTGCTGTAACACTCTCAATGTTGTGTGCAATGAACTTGAAATTAACCACACAAATACAGCTTTAGCTATGATACACACTTGTAGTGTTTTGGTCAACAGAGATGGGAAATTCATAAAATGCATGTAGGCTATACATGTATCTCATTACTAACTTAATGACTTGCAAGCATCAAAAGAAAGAAACCAATTAAAACCTTAACCAAAATGACTTCCTGTGTGAAGTATTTATTAAAATAATTTCGAGAGAGTTATCACTAGCTTATGTATCAGCTAATCAGCTTGCTATCAAATTAACAGATCACACAATAAAAATAACAATTTAACGCCACGTGCTTCCCATATCGACTCTAGACAATTTTTACACTAACACATCTCTTGTTGCAAAATGGATTTATATCAGAACATTCAAAATTTTAATGTTCTTTCCACAATTTTTCAAGCTCACGAATTGTAAATTCATTTCAGTGATGTGACACCAGATCAGACCGAAAATTCTGCCTTTGCACCAGGGTAACACAAAGCCTGCAAAAATATTCTATTCTGTATTTTCATAACACCACCTTAATCTAAAATGATAATTTCTTCTGTTTGCAATGACAGATATAATGAGACAAGTAGAAACGCTCCAAGTAACTTCAATGACAACATCTGCATTAAAATATTGAGCTGGAAATTTATGCACATTTAGATTAATTTTAAGAATAATTGAAGTGATCTAGAATACACGATATTCGAAAATTTATCAATTAAACATGAGATTTTACCCCCAACTGTTAACTGATTTCATTCGATGTCATTCATTAAAATCAAAATCAAAACACGTTTCTTCGCTCACGATGGCTTCGCATGTAACATTTTGATCACATCTGAGAGAAAGTAAATATGTGAAATAAACGTCAATTATTCACAAACATTCCTTCCCAACCAAAACATTTCCCGTTCACCGTGTAAATGGCTTTTCTGGTAAACTAATCGCAAAAAAATTCTAGAGCTTCAACATAATTTGAGTACAGTACAGTTCTGATTTCATTTTAGCATAAATCGATATTTAAATCCACTTATTTTCCCAGACAATATCGTCTTTCCAAGCATGTTAGGATAGTAGACATCCAGCGATCAAACTATCAATAAGGCGACGTCCTCTTGGAAAATTAAACTTGCGACGAGCAAACACCATATAAAATAAAATTTGACACTTTTACAAACTGTCAACTGCATAAGACTGCGAAACAGCTATATCAACAGAAATAAAGTCACTTGTTACGCCTGCTTCGAAGTGAAATTTCTTCGAACCAGCGAAAAAAAAATTGAAAACTTACTTCGCTCTTCCATGTCGTTCAATTCCTTGGGCGGTAGTTTAAGCGAGTGAATATGCTCTCGAAGAACCTCCGTCCACGAATGCAATGATTCCATAATAGTCCACGGTCTTGAAATATCCACAACTTGTACGATGACAGTGTTCGTTATACTTTTAGGGGTTAGTGCATATTGGAGGAGGCTTCTATGAAGAGGATCTCCATCCAATATCCAAACTCCTAATCGTGTGCTGTCTAAAACATCAAGCAAAATATACTGTGTGAGATGCTTACGAAAAAGATAAAAAAAAGATGTTTTACGCCAGGAGTTAAACAATTTATTTCATACCATCCCTCTCTTCGTCGTGAACGTGAAGATATGTGTACTCCAGTCCATGACCCTTGCTTATCTCGTCTTCTTTTCCTCTAAGCTTTGATATTAACGTCGTTTTTCCTGAACCATCATACCCTGAAAAGAAAAGACTTTGTAAGGCGCTGCGGATAAGGAAAACAGAGAAGGAAACAAGGCTTAAAATTGAGCCGGCAAAACGAACCTAGCAGTACAATCGACTTGTTGGCTGGAAGTTTTCGGCTTGCTGAACTCGAAACGTCGCTCAAAATCGACGACCTGCGGGACAAAAATAACAACCAGGCATCATCATTACAAACTGCCCAAACTTAACCTCGATGTACAAGCTTTTAACTTCTCAATACCAGAGATCTTTCCCTCCTTCTTCGTCGCCGACCGAACCTCTATCATCGACGTCCGCCATTTTGGTAGATACTTTTCAAAGTTCCCGTATATTGGGCCTGTCTAGGACCCAAATCCCTCTCATTTGCAGTTGCGCCATTTCGTTTTCGCACAAACAATTATCTTCAGAATGAGCAGAATGGTCACCAAAATGTACATTAACCCACGAAATACTGGCCAGCGTTTGGGTCGTTGTAGAGATCCACTTTTCTTACTACAACAGGAAAAAAATTCTCCAAGGGGGGGGGGGACACCATAATGAAAGAGACCGGAGGAGGAGGAGGGTGCTCGTTGTTGTGTGTAAATTTAGGATTTTGGTCACTTAGGTCCAGTTCAGACGTCGTGCTTCTGCCGTGCCGAACTTAATTGTAATAGGTTCGACTGTAGCACGGCACAAACACGACTCTGATCCAGACGTCGTGCCAAATTCAGGACTTACTGAAGTTGTGTAACAATTAGTCAGCGTTGATCAAACAAAAATGGCGCCGTAACTACCCCCGTCAAAATACCGTTTGATATAATTTATGAATTTCGTTTGGCACGGCAGAAGCGCGACGTTTGAATTTCTGCCGTGCCAGAGTCGTGTAGCACGGCAGAGCTTGTCGAACTTAATTGCTTTGCCGAACTTAATTTTAAGTTTCATTCAGACGTCGTACTTCTGCCGTGCTTTTGTCGAACTTAATTCCTGAATTTAGTTCGGCACGGCAGAAGCACGACGTCTGAACTGGGCCTTAGGGTGTTCCGGGCAAGACGCCAATATTTTTAGCCGTCAAGGTCTCGTTTAGCGTAGCACGCGAAGAAATATAGAAGTATATGTTTTAAAATGGTATCTTTTAGGGGTAAAAAAAAAGCTTGAGCTTCGCCTCGTCTGTTTCATTTTCTTAATGCATCAGTCAATTTCAGCAGTGCCCATCCCCCCCCCCCCGGGCTAACCCCCGGGCATTAGCATTTCTTTGGTAAATTCCCCGGGGTGGGGATGAGGGAACCGGGCAAATGCCCCGCTCCCGGGTTGATTGTTTTCAATCTCTCGATAGGTGATATAAGAATATAATACAAGTTGTTGCTTCTTGGCAATGAAGAAATATCTAAAATTCAGAAAATATACCTTTAAAAACATCCATGAACATCCACGAGCTTCTCTAGTCCTTCATGGACTAGCTAATCTGCAACGTAGTCCACGTCTTGGCCTATAAACGCCTCCATCACGAATACGCGACTCACTCCACGGTTTCGAAACCACGTGTCAAATGCCCGGGGGTCAACCCGAGGTACGCAAATGCCCCATCCCTGGGACGGGCAACATTAGGAAATGCCCCGGGGTTGCCCGGGGGGATGGGCACTGCTGGAATTGACTGATGCATAATTTCCATGGCAGACTACAACAGACTACAACGGCGGATAATGGTTTTCAACATTTTTCCAGCCTTTACACTTAGATGGGTCAGAACTACAACTCTTTATGAGTTGCTATTACAAAACTCGTATGAAATAACAGCCCAATCATTAGTCAGCAAGTTGTGATTATTTTATTGACATAAGTAGTTACCACTGCAATAGTCGCACTGGTTAAAAACACCATCGATTTCAGATTTCAGTGCTAATAACCAAAAATGAACTCGTCGACCCCCGTTTTTTTAATTATTTAGTTATTATCAGCATGCCATGACACAACGTTTGGCAAAGTTAAAAAAGGTTCTTTCAGAGGGGTTCAGAGCCACCTTAAGTTTTGAATGATGTGACGATATGATTTGTTTCTGATTGTTACTAACCATTATCAAACTCACTAATACTGAATACTAAACATTTCCCTTCTAAACACGATCTGTCATTGAACACGAAAAGCGTTTACTAAAGTTTGATACTGAATTAAGTTACAAATTCAACAATAAATAAAGAACTAAGAGACCTGAAGTCTCAAAACCCATACGTGCTTCAATATTTTTCCTATGTCCCTTGAATTTGCTAACTGTCTAACTGTTCCCGACAGTTTACTCTTTGTCTGTTAGTCAAGCCAGTATAATTTTTCTACGTTGTAAATAAGTCACTAAGTCATGAGTCTATGAGTCAAATTTTAAATTACAGTCAACAAATATAAGCTAACTGCAACCAAACTAGGGGTCATGAATGGTCCCTCAAAATTTTACAGTGCTCGCAAAATTAGGCTTCTGCTCGAAATGCTCGCAAAATTTTATTGGGTGCTCGTTTGCAAGTGCGCGCATATTTTAAAAGTACCAGCATGCTCGGTTTTAAGTGGAGGTAGTTATTTTGAAAATGCTCGTTGCTCGCAAGGCTAACTTTTGTCAATGCTCGAGCTGGCAAAGAAAAACGCTGTGCTCGCACGCTTGTTTACTATCCATGCAAAGCTCATTCGATACCCCTCAAACTGGAGTGGAACTAACCCTACGTGAGCAAACCGAAACGTCTCTTGTCGCTTCTTTGCCATATACATTGCAGTAATAATTATGTACACAGGCAGCCGCGACTGAATAGATCATATTAAAATCACATTGACGTATCGATTGAATTATAGAACAGGGCATCTCAACAGTGAGTGAAACAGTGAGTGCACTCTTTTTTTTATTAGAACCTTTTTATAAGAACGTTGTGGCTGAGATTTACCAAAATTTTAAAGCCATGTTAAGAATATACCCCAGGCTGATAGTCGGAGAACGTCTTCTTGTTAAATGTGCAGTATAAATAAATCAGAAAATAAATGCAAAACTGTGGTTTATAACAGTACAATGAACTCGATGCTTAAAAGGAAATACCTTACATTGACAATGCTGTTTATGTAGAACATATCAATTTGTAGCCCAACTAAGACTTACAACATGTAACTTAAGAACGTCGTAAGTGCATTTTCAGCCTCGATCGAATCGTAAAAAAATAAGAATGCTCAGCCTCAGCCCCAAAATTAGACGTTCTTAGATAAAAAGAAAGAGTATATCAGTGCGTTCACTTCGCGCGTTATTTCTACATCGCTGGGTGCAAATGGAAAATAAACACAAGTATTTAATTTCTTTTTGTTAACTGAGTAAAAGTGAATATTGGTCATTCAGTTAAATTAATACCATGTAATCAGACAATTGCAAGACGCATTAAGTTTTCAAAACTGACCGCTGTCGTCTGATTTCTTCATTCAATTTACTCATCGTAATGTGTTTACAATTGAAAGACTTGAGGTGTTATCTCCATAAGCCAAACATCTGGGGCAATCCCAGCAAGGCCGTGCGCTCATTTTATAAAGGACTCGCATCAGCGTAAGTTCAGTACAGTTTACCTCACGACCAATAAGAGACAAGAAGAGAACATTGCAGGGAAGGTAGGCCTTCTAAAAGGAATTCTCATCTGAACTTAAAGTCAAACAAGTATTTTGTATAAGCTGTCATCCTGCTATATATTTTAAATGTGCCCGAGTTGCTTTGATCTGAACTTTACGATTAGCAAAATACAATTTGCGTTCATCTATTCAGTAACAGAGAGGAACGTGAATGCTATGACTGGCAAATTTAGCTCTGTATAAATGATACCTGATTAAAACAGCACAAAAGCACAAGCCGAACATCAAATAAATCAGTTTTTAAGGAGAGCTTAGTCGGGGACACTAAAGTATGAAAGTCTGTTTCATTTTCGTTGAGTTGTGATCGAGGATTTTCCATTGCAGATTGCCTGGTATCATGGAAATAAGGAGTAAACGACATCCTCAAACTCAAGGTCTCTTATTTTTTTGGCTGGGGAACTGTTTATTTTTGGGAAGAAATGGAAGATGTGACATTTTCAAGACGAAAATCTAAAAAAAGTACCCTTGCGTTTGTTAGCCCAAGAGTGTTCAAAACTGTAAAAAAAAAGGAAAATCCCAAATTACATCTTGCAAAAAATTAAAAAGGAAACGTTACTACATAAACGTGTTGTTCTACTGCTTCCACTTGATTGGTCACACACAATAGTCTCAAAATTGAGCCCTCGATCAACTTTTAATCCTGGGTTAGTGATAATCGGCTCTCGAACAACCTGGCCCCAGCTGGTCGGTATAAGTTTTATATGAATGTTGCACTTCAGGGGGTCGGCCATAAACTTGCCTCCTGTACTCAGTGTCATTCTTCACCAGAATCAGTTCTTAACTTTGCGTTCAGATAGTGTAAGGGGTTAGATGTTAAGCATGTTTTTTATTCCTCGATTATATCATTGCAGCCATGAAGATGTCTGGTATTTTCACGCTATGTATGGTGCTACTGCTGATGTCTTTGCATGTTAGCGGGACGGGAATGTCAACCGCAAGCTCGTGTCCCGTGCACGTGTACGTCAATGGCTGTAGCATCCCGTGTGGCTCTCCGTTTCCATACAAAGCCATGTTCACTCCTGCTTGTAACAAGCATGACGTCTGCTACAGTTGTGTAAGATGTTAAATTATTTTAAAGCAGCAACATTATGAAAATGTTGAATTATTGAATAGTTGCAGTGAACTGGAAGCTCGTTCAAAATAACTACGTGCAGATATAAAAAAAAACGAAAACAAAAAGAAAACGATTAAGTGAAAAAATACATCAAATAAACAGTTGTAATCTTCGACTTTCCTTTCAAGTTACTTTACATAATTTGCATTGAACACCTCAAGAGATTATAGACTGAGTAAAAGACGTCTCGGATCTTCGCGCGCTTATTCTATTCCATGCCAGAGGGATGGCTACGATTTAAGCCTTATTATTATTCCATCATTGCACCGTTTTACCATAATTATTAGGACAAAAGAACGCGCAAAATATGCTACGTTATCACACTGTAGAACAGGGCAAAAATACGGACTGAAAGAGTAGCGACAAAATGGCCGAACCAAACTTTATTTTATTAGTGGAATAATAAATCCCTTATTCGATGGTTTAACATATAATACGAGCGGACATTTTGCTCATTGCTCGTATTTTTCCTCGCCTCTTCGGGGCTCGGAAAATACTACGCAACTCGCAAAATATCCGCGCGTATCGAATATGGTGTATGTAATACAGGCATTCGTATAGCGTCTCTTGATTGGCTGTTTATCGTACAAAATTCTTAACATAGAACAAATATCATTTTCTACCCTGGGTCGATGGTAACCTACAGATATAGCGGTTTTTAACTGAATGTCAAAACTGCTTCGGAATTGGATATCGACGCTATGTGATTGGTTTAAAAACTCACGCATAACCTCCTCAGCCAATTAGATGCAAAAGCAAATTAACCAATTGCGACTTGGTCTCGCGCGCTTTCCCGCGCTTGGCACCGGCTTCGTGTATTTGCTTTGTGTTTTCTTTGGTTCATCGTGTTGTTTGCGTTTTTAGTGATTAGCCACCTTAGTCTTGCGGCGAGCGCAAAACTTGGTGAAGTCAGGAAATTTCGCGCCAAATCGGTAAGCGGGAAGAGAACACCTGGGTTCTAGGCTGGTGATTAGTGAGCAATTTCGATCTCAGTAGCGTCGTAAAACTAAAACCAAAGTAATCGTTATGGGCAATTACAAAGGAAGCAAACAATCCAGTGAACCAATCAAACTCGAGGCAAATACACGTTGCCGGCACGTCGCGAAGCTCGAGAAAACTTGTGCAAACAAGTCACGATTGGTTTGTTTTACTTCTGATTGGTTGAGAAAGTGGCGCGAGTGTTTTTTAAACCAATCACTAAGCTTAGTAATACAAACCCAAAGCGAACCACAAGTTTTGATACTCAAGTGAAAACCAGTCTATAACTTTTTTTATAATCAACTGATTATTTGTTAAATCAGTATTTTTTTCGCTATAGGGTCAGCTATACGGATGGACTCAAGCCCAGTGCGACAAATCTTTTCAAAACGACATGTACAAAGAATGTGAGCGCAGCGCCACGAGAAAACGGTTCTTGACAAGCCTGTGGAACTGGGTCAAGGGACTGGTATCGGATAAGGTGAAGCGTTGCAAGGCAGGGGCTGATGTGTATTACAACGCGGTCTACCACTTCGGCCATGCAAACTTCGTGAAAGTGTCACCGGCCTGGTGCAACGCTGCCTGTGCAAAAAGCCTTGGTGATCCTAACACAGTGTTGAATGGATAAGAACGTCGCAAAGATACGAAGCTGAATATAGCCAGAAAAATCATTTAGTGTAGTCTATTGCTGGTACTAATAAACAGCTGTAAATGAGTACATTTTGTATATTATTTCGCACAAGAATAGCACACGAACGTTTAACAGGCAATAATACTCTAAATCAACTCAACAAATACTTTGCAAACGTCCTTCCTGCCATTTTGTTGAGATTTTTCTCTATGTCTGAAAGCTTTCACTGATAACCATCTTCGTTTGTAATTTTTATAAACATTTACTATCCATATCTATCTAGCTATACCTTCCTACCTACCATCTTTCTTTTGTCACCCTATCACGTATCGATATTTTATCTCATCGCTTTTTAAATTTTGTGACCGTTTGTTTCCATCTTCACTTAGCATTTTATGCCCCTGATGAAGGATAGCATTGTCTATCCGAAATATTGGGCTAAGAAAAATACACCTTTTTACAGCTGTTCGATCAGCCTTGCATTTTAAAATTTCCTCATCTTTCTGTTGACCTGTTTGTTCCTCGATCTATCGATTTATTGATCTGGTTGCTATCTATCAGCTTTGCGGCGTTTCGCTCCTTCCCACCATTCTTCGCGTTAAAACTCTCCTCAATGTTATAGCAGACCAGTCTCCTCTCAAGGTCTTCCCTGATCGATCTTCTAAATTACAAGATGGCGGCTTGTTGCATAATTGCCGGTGAACGTTTCTGGGTTTGCTGTATTTTTTTAAAAATTCTTCATAAATCCATTCATCAATTTTTTTTTCTCGTTCGTCGATTCACGCGGTCCGGCTGCTAGATTCACACGAATAAGCGACAGTAACTCAAACGACAATATCGTGAAAAAATATATATTTATTCTGCATAACTTATGTTTGAAATGAGAAAATGTTTTTGAAGAACTATGCTATGTATATCGGCACTAGGAAATGATTCAAACTAAATGATCATGTACTTCAAATTGTTTTTCACGCCTAATAAGGATTATCGCTCTTTTTTTCGGGAAGGTTTCCAAAAAGCATTCGCATCAGAAAGCTAATTCTCACAGGATTGTTTGTGTTTCCGCATTGTTTGAACTTTTAAAGCGTCCTGAAAATATACCAAATAGGATTTTAATAAAACGTGATTTTTCACTGACATTGGCTTGTTTAAGTGCTATTTGCAACACCCACGATACGTGTAAACCACGATTAATTGAAGTTTGTTCAACATACGAAACTTATATCACAATTTGGCATTCTGATTGGTTATGTGTCAGGCCGAAATTTCCAATAAATATCACTAAGATGGACCGCTCAACAATTAATTTCTTCCATTTGCTTAACTTGATTCCCAACAAACGAAAACATTTTTGATAAGTTCAAACCTCTCCAAACCTTTTTTTACGTTAAGCCGACAAATGTGTTTAATAAAATTTTATTGAACTAGCTGGTTACAGTAGAAATTTGTAGTTTAGAAAGCATTTTATTACATTTTTTTTTTGCAAAAATGAGCTTTCAGTTCGGTCTATAAACTTGCCCTAAAACGTGCAATAATTTAGTTATATATACGTATCTCCCAGTCGTTCAATAACATCCACACTGATCCATTTATTGACTGGCTTGCAGTTTTATCTACCGGTGTTTTGTTGTTACTATCTGATCCTCTACAGCTCCTAGACTGAATCCAAGTCTACTTTACATAGGTAGGTAAAAAAGGTGAAGTCTGTATACGAGCCTAGTGGCTCATCAGGCCGGAGCTTATCCCGGTTTCCGTAGCATGAAGCGACTAAGAGTATTTCTACTCCCCCTGGATGGGATGCTAGTCCATCGCAGGGTTACCCCAAGCAGTAAATTCGCCGGTACCTATCTATACACCTGGGTGGAGAGAGGCACTTTGAGAGTAAAGTGTCTTGCTCAAGAACGCAACGCAACGCTGTGCCCCGGCCAGGGCTCGAGCCTGGACCGTTCGATCCGGAGTCCAACGAACTCACCATTAGGCCACCGTGTCCCATACATAAGTAGGTAAGGACTAGTGTAATATAAAGCTGCTAAAACTCAAGCTGGTCAAACGGAGAGGCAACTGTAGCCACAAGTTGAACCTTCTTACAGACTTACGCTAGATGGCTAAACGGACTAGGACACTTTCTTACAAATATCACTGGCAAAAAAGCTATTTCATTTCAAGACGGTCCATGTAACCAAAATGCAAACGAATAAAGTACGATCAGCTTGCCTTAATTCGTGTGGCGAAACGGTGAAAAATCTGCACCGACTTTCGTGTGAACTTAAAGGGGCACTGTCACGGATGTTTTTTGACTTTTTTAGTAAAACAGCACCAAAATTACGACTTATTACTTTCAAGCATGCAGGAAATGCCCCTAGAACGTAAAGGGAAGGATATCTAGCAAATAGCTTAAAAAAGAGGGTAACCATAAATAGTTTTCATCAATTTTTCCAAACCACAAGGACAGAACTTGAAAAAGTCAGGCTGACTTTTTCAAGTTGAGATCAGAAGTTCCCGACGGTACCACAGTGATATCACTCTATATTTAGCTTCAGTACACTGGTATAGTAATTTTACGAAAACCTGACCACTGTTAATAGGTTTACAATGGTGTAAACATGTTTTTGGGCTGTTGAATTTTTGAAGTTATGCTCGTGACAGTGCCCCTTTAAATACCGAGGTCATCGCAATTGAACGGCGAAAGTGTATGCAAGAAGGCGTTAGTTTTTAACTTGCGCCTACTTGTTAAGTTTGGTCAGGTCTTTTGTTTGATTTGATCAGAGCATAAAACTCTATTTACACTGCATATTGTAGCTCGAAAAATTTTGGTCAAAAGTTTTGCTCGGAGAATCAAGGCAAAGGTCAATCTTTTGGTTGGCAATGATTGTTACTGTTGAAAAGAATGATAAAATCATACATGCATACATAAAATCAGATGCATAAAATCAGACGTGGAAAACGTCGAAAACTAGTCTGTATTCAGTCGCAGAAAATGCTGATTCTAATGTGATGATGAAAAAAAGTGTTCTCTAGGGAATGTTTACGAAACAAAAGTGGTTTTTACTCTCGGGTGCTGATTGAAAAATGATCTTAAAACGTTTTTGACATGCGACATTTCAATTTTTTGCGGATTTTTCTAATGCGAGTGAATTCAGTTTACCTGTTGAAGTGGTACTAAAGTTTCTGAAGTGCTATAGTACGTAGAATGGGAAGTGATACTTTAGTACTTGAAGCTATCTATCTTATAAGAGCCAAGGGTGTGTCGGTTTTAAACACAAGGATATAAAATAACTCAGTTTACCTTGTAACATCGCCTTTTAGGTTGTCACTTTCCAACGGTCAGAGATCTTAAGAATACGAATTTGAAGGTTAGTATGCAGACACGGTATGTATGTATATATATAAGTTTATCTGGATTCAGTATCACGACAAGGATGTTTTGGATGAATTGAAATTATACATTTTTATAAATACAGGTAGTATTACATTTTTCAATTACGCTGCTCTATATTACATTGTCTATACACTACAAAGCAGCATGCAATAGAAAAAACATCTCAAATTCGTTTTTTATCGTACAGTGAAAGTAGCACAGTGAATCAGTTTTTCGTTCGCAAACCGATGTAAACCAATCAAATGGCCCGTATCACATTTTTCACTGATTTTTAGTTTTCTCGCGATGTCTGTCCGCCGATGAGAAGTCTTTTGGCTTTTGACTTTTCAAAGTCATGCTCATGATTACGGATAGTGACCCTCTTAATAAAACTGCGAAGGAAATGTAAGATAAATGGTCATTTCTCAGTTCTCGGTGATCAGGCTGCATTTTGTTAATTCTCTCGAGCTCCTGACTTGCACACTTAATTACGTATCGATGTATTTATTATTATATTCAACAAGGGAGGCAGTGTTTCATAGCATCACCCCAAACGCCGACAAAAGAGTTGAAAATACGACGCGTAACGGAATATTTCTAACGAGCTTCAAGGTGTTTGGAAATGAGATGAAACTCTCTCGAGCGTTTAAAATATCTTATCAACCAAAACCAAAACTGAGAAGAAACGGAGAAGTAGAGTCGTAAAAGTCTATGCTGACACATATCCAAGTACCGACAAGGTTATGATTTCCTTCTGTTTTAACTTGATGAATTATTAAAGGAGGTGTGTCACGGGATTTTTACCTGTTACCTAGCTTCTTTGTGCCTCGTGGCACATGAGGCCTCCACAGAATACCTCCAATTTTCTCTGTTGGCTGCAGCAGCCCTTGCCTCATCCCATGTACGCCATCCCGCACTGTTCCTCTCTCTCTCGACTGTTCTTCGCCAGGTGGTGATGAATTATGAATTAATGTCACGGCTTTTTGAACAGCCAAAAATAAATTTGTGTCGTAGGAAACCTAAAAAAATAATGGTAAATTTTTGTTAACAATTGCTATATTAGAGCACTGAAACTGTTAACAAGCGTCTTTGACTGCGGATGATTTGGATGGAAATGGACTTAGAAATTGAGGCTTACGTTGCCTATCACCAATTCCAGAAAAGTTTAGACCAAAAATCCGTGAAATCCACATGACATTGCTCCTTTAATCAGGTTGAGAAGAAAAAAGTAAAGACGATTAATGTGGTGGTAGAGAACTTTTATCAGTGAAAAAAAAAAAAAAAAATTTCTTTTTACAGAGCCAACATGAGAATGGTACCTTTTCTCGCGATCACCTTGCTGTTGATGCTGTCGATGAACCCGGAAGTGACGTCACAGTCAGACTGTAAGATAAAAACTAATGGTTGCAGTGTTCCATTTGACCTTCCGTTCATCTACAAAAAGACGCTTACTCCAGCTTGCGTCAAACACGATGTCTGCTATTCCTGTGTAAGATCCGGAATGAGTTTGTCATTTTGTCACTTTTCAATTGCAAGTCGTGCTGACGCCTTGTAAGCTAAGAGAATCGAGCCATACTGGGGACGAGAATGCGATGGTATTCCTATTCCTTCGCTTGCCCTCATCTCCCTTGTCATGAAAGTAAACGACGTGACTCGAGAGATATTCTAATGAGTTATCTCTCCAGATGCTGTAGCAGCGTAGCGTCTTTAATTGGTTGTCATTTAAGCACAAAAAAGCCAAACCGAGGACAAAACAATTTGATAACCATGGAATTTTTCTGGGAGGAATCTTAGTAGTTTTTTACGCGAGGAAAAAATGCAAGCACTAAGTTAATAATAATAATAATAATAATAATAATAATAATAATAATAATAATAATAATAATAATAATAATAATAATAATAATAATATTTAAACAGGGGGCGATCTCAAATAAAGTGGTTTTCAGAACGGCCCTGTGTGTCAGTTTGTCAACATTTCAGTGGCCCAAGCGAAGATTCCGTTCTTTCTGAAGCAAGCATGTGCCTATGCTAATATCAAAATATTTTTACACTTCACAGGGTGAGAAGTATGGATGGAATCAAGGTCAGTGCGACAAAGCGTTCAAACGCGACATGTACAAGCTGTGCGAGAAAAAGGCTAGAAAACGTTGGTTCTTCCCGATCCCTAATCCGGCAGACTTGTTAAACAAAGTTAAGAGGTGTAAGAAGTATGGTGCAGACGTGTACTATAAAGCTGTTGCTACTTTTGGCAAATTGTACTGGGAGAAAAATCCACCATCCTGGTGCAATCCACTCTGCGCCAAAAATCTTGGAGACCCTACTAAGCTCCTTGACGTTTAGGAAGACAAAGTAAAATATTCAAAACGGACGGAAAAGAAGCATTATTATACTAGAAAACTACACCATGTAACGAAAAATGAAATTAAAAGAAGTGTATGAACACACCATGATGTTGTAGACGGAAAAACATGTGCATTCATTTCTTGCTGTTAATATACACAGAGCGGTATTTCGCCTTCTTTGTCACTTTTTCTTCCCCGGAGACCCTGGGGCAGTTAGTCAGAACGAGAAGAAATAAACTTTTGTCGTTTCAATTTTTTCCGGGTTTATTTCGAACGCTTTCTCTCTTTATATTTTCTTTCAAAGTTTACGTCCAAAGATTAATATAGTCTTCTTGATTTGTTTCAAAAGCATACCCGATTTTCAGACCAAAAAGTATTTAATAATAATAATGATAATATATAATAATACTCGAGCGTGAAATTCTAAAACGTCTCGTTATTGCGCAACTAGAGAGATCGCATATCCAAACATATCCACAGATTGCAGGTTTGTTTTTGAATAGGTACTCTTACGGTTATAGAAGTAAACAAAGCCACGCCCAGAAAGGATAAGCCTGCTATGAGCAGACGCGTTTCTCCTCCACGTTTGTGGGAGAAGAAAGAGTGTAACAAGCCCAAAGGACGTCTGCCATATATGAGGCTAAATACAGGGATTATTTATGGTTCCTTAGAATTTTAACTATTTTAAAACTAATTTGTTATTGGCAATAAATACATCAGTACAAGACAAGCCAAAGGGAAGAAAGAAGGAAATTGGGGCAAGATAAAAGTAAGCCAAGGGAATGAGACAAGACTAAAAGGGAAGAGGAGAGGGCGAAGAGAATTGGGGCGAGACAAAAATAGTAAACCAAGGGACTGGGACGAGTCTAAAAGGAAAGAGGACAAGACGAAAGGAATTGAGGCGAAACAAAGAGTGAGCCAAGAGAATGGGACGAGACTAAAAGGAAAGAGGAGAGCACGAAGGGAATTGGGGCGAGACAAAAAGTAAGTCAAGGGAGTGGAGCGAGACTAAAACGGGAAGAGGTGAGGGCGAAGGGAAATGAGGCGAGACAAAAAGTGAGCCGAGGGAGGGGAGCGAGACTAACAGGGAAATGGAGAGTACGAAGGGAATTGGGGCGAGACAAAAAAGCCGAAGTAGTGGGCCAGATTAAAGAAATGGAACTTGAGTATATAGCAGATAAGGTGACGCCAGAGAGATTGGGGTGAGGCAAAAAGTACGCCAATTAATGGAGTGGAACAGGCTAAAAATTAAGAAAAGAGGAATGGTCGAGGAGAATTGGAATAATTCCCCCAGACAACAAGTAAGGCAAGAGAAAAGGACGAGGCAAAAAGGAGAAAGAGTGAGCGCGGGGACTAGCAGCGATGAAAAAAGTACCTCCGAGAGAATGGGAGCGAAGAAAACAATGAGAGAGGGGAAAGACAATTGGCGGAAAATCCGGCGCCTGGAACTGGGGTACACTTTCGAAAAGTCCTTAGCAATATTATTTTCCAATTTGCAAACAAATTTCGTCGCGACTTTGTCCCTAATAAAAAGTCTCGTGTTTCAGTAACTATAACCGATAAAGATCGACCCGCAGGTCTAGCCTACAACAGGCTATAAACGAAAGACATTTACCATTTGCAATAATCCTATTCTTGGATAAAAAATACTAAACTGATCTTGATTTTAAAATCTTCAATAAATAACGGAGTTAAAAGCTTCAAAACTGTTCGTGATACCAAATGAATAAATTAAACAGCCACGTAAAGTCAAAACAGTTTCTTTAAAGTTGAATAAATAAGGAACAAGATATTGATTACACAGAAACCAAAGTCTCAGTCTGTTGATCACACTGTCACTTCAAGTCACTGATATTAATTTGAAAATAACTTGGCGTTTAAAGTTCAGAAAACACACAGAACAGAAGCTTAACATTTTCATTGGACATAGAGAAGAGCTTTCAAATACACATCCGTCAGAAATGTCAGTAACGAATTTTCGAAAACAATGGACTCATGGTAAATAATGAACTGGAAGGAACAAGAATCTTACTTCACAAAAATATTGTGAAAGAAAAATTTTTAAGCTAGCACTTTGCTCATCTATTACTAAAGATATAATTATCGCTGCTGGCCAATTGCGGGGAAATTCTAAAAGCTAACAAAAAAATATATTCAATATGTTATGACGCGTGGCCTACAGGCTCGGAAGAAATTTGGCGCGCTTACGTAAACAAACAGAATCAAGAAATTCCAGCGATCATTATTTTCATCGCATGGAAACTAGCCGAGCACAAGCAGGTAAGAACGTTTCCTTACACAATCAGTCCTCTGGCAAACGCCTGTCTATCAAAAAAAAATTATTCTCATTAGCAATGAATTGCAGTATGAGGTTATCTCTAGTGTTTTCAAAATTTAAACCGCCATTTACCAAATGTTTCTCAGCTGATTCAAATTGACTCGGTTTTTTTGGTCAGTATTTTCTTTATTCCTCTCATCCAGTGCCTTTTCAAAGGTCCAATCCTACTTATATCAGCGTTTTTATTTTCGCGCTTTCGGTTGACACTTTTCAAGTACATCTTCACCTTACAAGAAATGCGCGCAGTTGATAACTGTTGTTGAGTTAGGTTTTCACCCCTTATTGTTGCTAGCTTTACAGTTTGAGGAGAACTTTCCACATAAGTTCCTGTTTGTAAACGTTTTATAAATTATCCTTTAATTTATTTTATATTTGTCCTCCTGGTCGGTTTAGTATCCCAACTCCACCATAAATTTGTCAATAAGTAGTTAATAATTATGCACAATGAATCTTTATTATTTTATTGATTCTCATAGAACAAAAAGATTCAAAATAGAATTTATCACGTTCTTTATGGACCTTTATGGCCTTCACTGAAAATTATTTTAAAATTATTGTCGGTAGACCGAAGAAAAAAAAGATCGTTTAAAGCAAGCGAGTTTTGTTCAGACAGTGAAAAAGATATTCAAATTTTCGGACACGGTGACCTTTTTTCACTTTGTTGACAATGATTATTTCGCTTGAATAATCAAGTCATCCTTCATAAAAAGCACATACCATTACACCTTAGAATTTGTTAAAAAAAAAACAGGGAAGAAAAATCTCCTTCGGACCCACCTTCACATTTTTCTATATCACATTTACAGCTTTTATGCCTTATCAAGCTCAGCTGAAAGTGAAAACGGCAAAATACGACTTCTAATCGTTCACGGTTTATTTGTCAAACAAATGCAAACATCGTTGCGTGCCGAGTGAGCATAATAATCACGCTCGAATTCCGAAGAATTGATTTAAAGAGTGTCACGGGTTAACATAACACAAGTAATGCTGTCACGCATTTGAGATTTTGAGTGCAGCAAATGAGATTTTTGCAGTATTTTTATATGTGATTAGCAAATGACAGAGAACTAAAATAGTTTGCCCAGGACTGTCAAAACCCGCATGGGAAACTTTAATAAACACTACATTGATAAAAGTGACCTGTTTTCTAACCATTACTCATCCAGCAGAAATGCTCTCGCCTTTTAGGGAAACGTTATTTAGAATTTACTGTATCTCTTTCCTCTATTGTTTACACGCTATCAGTACCGATAGTTGTAATTGTTTCACAACGAAAAATTAACTAGTTCCAGTGAATGTTATATTGCATGGCAAGGATTCTGAGAATAATGTCTAACGCGCAAGTAAACAATTGTAGCCATTTTTTCCCTTTCAAAAGACTTTTTTCAATAGCTTTTCTATTTTGCTCAGAATTATAAGTGTATCTGATTGTCAGTAAGTATAGTAAGAAAGCAAAAGGTGTCAAACACATCAAAAATATAGAATAAGACTTGATCCCATTGGACAAATCCACGACAAACAAAATCGTTTTAGCGAATAGCATTGCGTGTTAAAATAAGTCTCGGATTTTCACGGCATTGCGTCCCAAACCTGTTTTTACTAGAACTCCTTTAAACAAAGAAGAACGAAAAAATTGGTTCAGTTTGAAGAAGAAGAAGAAACCATTGAGCTTCAATCCTGAAAAGCAACAAATAAAGATTTAAGAAGCTGAAGGTATAAGCTTGCATTTTAGTTCCGGTTATTCGCCTTTATGCTTTGATAGTTTTGCTATTTAATCTCACACTTGTTTTTCTTTGCCACCTTTTAGTTTTCTGCTGTTCTCTCTCGGACAAAACCAGGACACTGAGTTACTTCAAAGGTAAATGATTTCGATAATTTAAGTTTAACCGAGTGTTATGTTCAGATGACACGGTAAAAATTCATCTGCAGTGTTGTGTGTGTGCAATTTATCAACCTTTGTTTAACCGAGAATTTTTTATCAGCGATAATGAAATCAGTGTTATATGAAAAAAAGATCACCACTTTCAACACACGGCTTAAATATCACAGAAAAAAATGAGCCATTCCTTGACCATTGTTAACAAAAAATCAGCCCGGTAAAGTTGTAGTTTATAGCATTCCCAGGTTTAACAAGGTTTTGCATAACTGTATATAAAAACCCAGACAATAACTTGATGTTCCCGAAAGGTCCAGTTTTTACTTAGCTTTTATTTCTCGGGAAGAGAAATCTTATCTCAATAAAACCAACCAAGCTAAAGATAGAAAATTTGTGAGTTTTATGTTTGTTCGCGATTAATTTTGAAAGTAACTCAGCATAATTGCTTTGTGATCTTAACTAAGTTGCACAGAAGGAAGAAATCTATGGGCAATAACATAACATTTCGCTTTTCGCTGAAAGCCAAGCCGTCCATAGACCTTTGTAGCAAATAAAGGAACTGTTTTGCGTTCTTCGAAAAAACTTTATCATCAAGAACTCTAAAATTAATTCGCGATCAATATGCGTTAAAAAGCTTTATTCTCAAATATCCAGGAAATATTCATATATATATTTTCTGTAGACCACTGAACCACGAGCGAGATCCGAAATTTCAAAAGCAAACAGAAAAAAAACTCAAGTAAAGGCTAAGTTATTCCTTAAACATGATGATTCAATGAAAATAAATTATACACAAGGCAATACATGGATACAGAGTTGATCATACGGTTGTTATGTCTTTTTCTCTTGAGGGGTCTTGTTATAAAATAATCCTCTCTTGGTTAAGTGTATCTCTTGCTCGTGAGGATGTTGTTAACTCGATTCTCAGCATTTACCTGGAAAAAAGAAAACGATATTTTATTTCAAGTTTTCGGTCGCCCAACTTTGCTCGGAATTTTGCTCAAATCAGCAATATAGGAAAAGTAAACGTGGCACATCAAGCATGATCGATGGAAGGCTTAATCCTATTGGACAAATCCACGACTAAACATTAAACAACGCCTTCTGGCCGATAGCATTACGTGTTAGAATATATGTTGTTTTACGAACTTAGCTTGTTCTGACGAATAACTCAATAAACAAACAAGACAGAAAAATTAACTTTCTTTGAAAAAAGCACAGTTAACATATTTACGGTTCTGATCATCGACAATAAGGATTCAACGAACTGACGATGTAATTTAACATTTTACTTCGGCTATTTTTTTTTTCAATCCTTTGCTCGTTTTGATGTTAGTGATCACGCTTGCTTTTCTTAATTTTGCCGTTTAGCTTTCTATTTCCGTCAATCCAGACGCTGAGTTACTTCAAAGGTAAATAACTTTAGATATATTTCACAGTAAAATGTTCGTGCACTTGTTACGGCAAAAATGCGTCCAAAGTTTTAATCAAAGAAAGGAACATTAACCTCGAGCATTAAGCTAGTGTAGACAAACACTGAATTTGGAACCCATTTTGCGCGAAATAATACCATGTTTGATTTGATTATAAATTAGTTTTTATTCGAACGTGATATATTACTTCGAAGACAGGCTAAGAACGAATAAAAAAAGATGTTCACCTCGCCGTGCCGTGAACAAGTTAAGAGAAACACTTCAGTTCAAATTTGAAACCCAGGAATAAACTAATTTTACAGACAAAAGTCAATCAGACCATCAGATTATGCTCTGCACTCCTTGAGCCAGATTTCTGTGAAAAGAGACATAAAAATCAAAGATTTCAAGATTTGTTCCACCGTGATTTATGAAGCAATTTCCAACACGTCAAAAGCAACACGACTTTTAGTTTTAGCATAAACGTTCTCGGCTTTTTACTACGATTTGAGAACATCAACCACGTGCAGAGCCACTGAATAAAGTGTTAGTTAGAAGTTTTAATACTCCACAGTAATTCTTAGCAAAGTAGAACATAGCTGACAAAAAGAAAAAAAAAGAAATTATAATTATGCGCGACTGTTTTGCGTCAACCAGAACTCGAGTATTCGGCAGGATAAAAAATGGGTCAAAAAGCTTTGTATGAGTATATTTGCGGCACGAAATACTGGTCGAGATCGCGAATAAGCAGATGAGCAAAATAAAAATTTGTCATTATTTTTTCATGCATTCCACATTGATTTAGAGTGTTATGTTACATGTTGAAAGTATTGCTTTTATTCTCCAAGTCAGTTCGAAAATGAGTACCAACTGTAACGTTTCGATATCTTTTATTTTCTTTGGTCAAAACCAGATGACTGATTGTTAAATTTTTAATGTCGGTACGTAACCAACCTTTGAACGTGTATGAACGTGTCACTAATTACAACAAAGCAAGGCAAATAGGAAATAAAAGAGTGCGTGTCATTGGTTAATCTGGAATTCAGCTAACCAATGAATGTAATTTGTGTATGTTATCAATTCTCGAATGTGTACTATAAAAACACTGTCAATGCACCCCCCTAGTCTATGTACAAATTCCTCAACTTCTCATCAAATCCAAAAAATTTGCATAGCGTCACCTATAGAATTCAAATAACAACAAGGCCATGTTCACAAGAGAGTTGAAGCAGTGCTCCACTTTAAATATATATCTCATCCAAATCAAGGCAGCTCTAGAAACGTAAAATAGGGCAAAGTGTGTGTAAGCTGATATTTATTTTAATGTTCCGGTAGTTTTATTCTATTCGTCCGGTTGGCTTACATAATTCAGAAAAATGTAAATTTGGTGATTTTGCTACATCTTGACGCAAACGGTGAGTTTATAATATTAGCTCAAACTTTTCCATCGTTGCAAATAGCCGAATGTGATTTGAAGCTAATAAAACGGATACGTTGAACCTACTTTTTCTTCGGTTGTTGTGTTTTTAGGTGAAATTTGGAAGAGCTGGAGCGTTCCCGCCTCGAAGTTCGCCCGGAGTCAATATTTTGATGTCCAAATTGTACCGGGGTTTCTGTTCCGAAGATTTTGCGAAATGTTGAACAGTCATGGCAAGAGGTTATTACGAGCTAACTGCAGAAATTTAACGAAACCTTATCGCTCAGTTATCTGTAATAGCAATTTTATCCAAAAAGTAGGGCTTAATAAAATTAACATCGCGCAAAACTATCGAATATTATATCAACATATTGACATTTATATCATTCCTCGATAACTTTCGTATAAAATGCGAGAGTTTCAGGGAAATAGAGTCAGAAATGGTGAAGTTATTAGAGTTTTTAGACAGGCATACCGCGCGTAATTTATTTTGATCGAGTCACCTTAAGCTTGATAACTGAATGTTAGTTGAATATGATTTCGTTCTGCTCTTGTTGCTAAAAATATAAAATTTATAAAAACTGCTCAATTTCCTTAATTTTGCAGCCAAGAAAATACTGTATCATTCTTAGTCAGTTTATAGCTTTTTTTCTGATCAGTGTATTTCAATCATGCGAACAACAAGAAAAAATGTGAAAAATGTCAAATTCGTTTTGTTTACGCACTGTACTGGATAAAGAATCAGCCAAAATTTGAGAAAAAAATCGCAAATCGCAGTAAAGGTGAACGCACGCTATTAAAAGCACTATCCCGAAACGTTTACTTTCCTGTATCTATCATCTATCATATCTTCTCTTTACATTCATATCCCGCACAGGTCAGAAGATAACCGCAGATGGCGCTATCTCGTATGAACGTTTCGCCGACCATCATGTTATGTTTGCTGACTTTACCGCTGATCACCTCGTGCTATGCAGCGAACAACAACAGCAGCGGTAAACCAAGTGGTAACACGGTAAGTTCATAATTTGCGCTTTTTTCCGTACGCCGTTTTCAAATTAATAAATGTTTTTGGTAGAAAGAGGTATAACAAAAACTTCTTGGAAAGCGGAAAGAACGTGAATTAGGAAGAAAACTTTATGATTAAATTACTGGATAACTACTTGAGAAATATTATTGAATAAAGGTATTAATATTCCATATACATTTTTTGCTCTATTCATTTAGAAACCGTGTGGTTATGGTGCTTCCGTTTGCGCGCCTGGAATCCCAGGTATCCCAGGGAGCCCTGGGCCCGCGGGACCAGCAGGTGTTGCGGGTTCTTCCGGTCCTCGAGGATCCACGGGACCACGAGGAGATAAAGGTGAAACAGGCAAACAAGGAAGTGAAGGGCCCCCAGGCCCCAAGGGACCTCCAGGGACATTGGGATCTCACGGGTCCAGAGGCGCAGCGGGTCCAAAAGGAACCAAAGGTGACGCAGGTGCTAAAGGAAGCCAAGGCTCTCCTGGACCCCAGGGACCTCCAGGGACATTGGGAAGTAACTGGAAACAGTGCGTTTTTAAAAATTGGGACGAAGAAAAGGACACTGGATTGATCAAGGTAAATATTGAACAAGCATAGTCTGTTACAGCTGGATCACCCTTAAAGGTGTGTGATAACTCAAACCATAAAAACATCGTTGAGCCCAAGACAAAACTAGGAATCAAAACTAATTAACGAAATTGTATTGCATAAAAAAAAGTCATCTCGAGCTTTTAAGTCAAAACTGCTTTTCTAATGTTGTACTGATGTTTTTTTTTCGTGATCACGAAAATGTGGTGAATTTTTAACCATCTCCTATTTACTGTACTTTGTCCTTTTGTCATTTCGGTTCCCAAAAGTTGATCTTTCTGTTTCTATAGGAATGTGTTTTCAAGAAACAGTCAGACAAAACAGGGCTGCGTGTCTTCTGGAACGGTGTTCTTCGCATCTTTAACTGTCACGATTGCTGTAGACGGTGGTATTTCACCTTCAATAGCGCTGAGTGCTCGGCTCCAGCGGCGATTGATGGTATAGTCTATATGGTATATGGAAATAGCAACAAAAAGAACTTGCTCCGTGTACGACAAATCGAAGGAGTGTGCGAGAAAGTACACAGGGGCACAGTGCGCGTAGGATTCTGGGTTGGTAGCTGTCGTGGTTACAAATCTGCTGACGCAAAGACGGGCTGGTACACCTCAGTGTCCCGTATCTACGTGGAAGAAGTACCACCCCCACAAGCTTAAAAAAAACAGATTCTAAAGCTGTCGTAGAATGGTTAGATTTTAACGGAGGCGCTTAATGGGTAAATAAGATAACAGGGCAATCATAAGGAAATTCAAAAACAGACATAAAAATAATCTTGTAGGTGTGATAAACAAGTTGATTAAAATTGAGATAAATTGTGATAACATTGTGAATTCAGGGATTTCAAGACACTAAGGGCTAATTATTTAAACTAAGCCTAAGTAAGGCGTGGTTTCAGGCTAAATCGAGGTTTAGACGATGACTCCATAAACCATGGCTAATCGGAGTCAAGAAATGTTACTTCGTTAGAAGATGGGAAAGGGATTCAAATATCATATTAGACCACCGCAGAGGTTAAGAAAGCGCTTAAAATACATATTAAGAAACAAGTTTACCCCAATGGGCGAGAATCAGTGAAAATAAACGTTAAAGCGACGTTTAAACTTACTCAGCTGACTCAGGTGCCGTTGAAACTCAGTTGCTATTGATTGTTATATTAGTCCACGTTTAAACTTCGTATAGACGCGGCTTAATCGCAGGCTAAATCCCGGCTTAGACCACGTCTTAAGCTCGCGCACGGTCAAAATTTCCTTTAAATGATCGGTCCTTAGTCTCGCTGTGAAATGATGTAACAATACTATACGAGGGAAATCCAAATAAAGACAAGGTAATTGAATACCCAGGAAGTGCGTGGTCTTTAGTTTTATGTTTAGTTGATTTTGTTATTACAGTCGAGTTCGCAAGTTTATTATTCTGGGATGGATACCACGCAGTGGACTGCATTTTAAACAGTAACGAAAACAAATCCCCTTTACAAATGAGTTTGAATTACATGCGAAAAGAAATGACGGTAGAATTACCAAAACAAGTACCAATTTTGCACCTCGCAGCCCCTGCAAAGTGCGTATTGCCGGAAGTGCAATAGCTTTAAAATAAAATTATGACACTCTGTCTTGTTTGAAGGTTTTTATACAGTCCCAATGGTCGTTGGTGTATTGAAATTCGGGCTTGGGCCGTTCCAATGAAACCTTAAAATCACTCCGATTCCGCTTGAAAGTAAGGAAAACATGTCGCACAGTATTGAAATTGTGTCAACTAAAGCCTAGCTTAACAAGCTTGGGAAGCATCCTGTTGCGGTTTCAGTTTAGAGTAAGTTACTCAGAAGACTGAGAGTTTTTGCAGGCTTTTGACTCAGTCTATACAAACAAATGTGCGGGGAGAGGGAAGGGGGTACTTGCCCCGTGTTTGGGTGTAATAGGGGCTTTAAATACCTAGCCTGTGCAGGGCCCGCGCGTGGAGGGGGATGGAGGGCTTAAGAACGATCGTGTTACCGTTAGCCAGCTATAGAATCAGCACTACACCCATTAGCCTTTAAACAGACCAGGAATACAACGATTTTGCTAAACGCACTTCAACTTAACGGTGTAAAATGTGTATATCAATCAGAATAGAAATTAACGACTAAAATTTGAGTGTTAATTAGATTCTTCAAAGATGCCAGAATTTATCTTTCTGTTATTGTTACGACTGGCGAATTCGTAACATTCTTCGTAACATTCTTCATGACTGTTAAATATTGTCAGGTAATTGTTTGTTCAATAATTATTCATTTTTCGTATCTTTTTTTATTTACTTATTTACTTAAAATCTTGCTTTTACCCCTTTTACTGTAAAAACGTGGGGGGGGGGGGGGGGGATTCAAGGCTACAATTTTGTTAAAAAAGCCAGCTAAATTTGTTAAAAAACCTAGTCCTGAAAATGATCTGATGTTGACTGATGACCTGCTAAATAGATAAAGATAAAACTCTTCAATTTCAGATTGCTAAATACGCGCCGACAGTCTTGCAGCCATACCATGTCTGGGCCGGTTCCGGACCCTGAGTAGAACAGATGAATTCACTTTTATCATTAGCATATTTCCCTCAATGTCTAGTCAGTGGCTTGCTTCACAGAAGAGCAGCCAGGCCACGCATGTCTCGTGTTGCTGCTGCGGTCAGGTCTCGTGAATAGTGTTGTAGTTCCCCCACTCCGAATACCCTTCCCCTGCCCTCGAAACGCTCGAAACGTCAACTGTTGAAATTTTTTTGGCTGTTCGTGTGCCTTTCAAAGTCATTATCCAATCAAATGGGTGATAGTAACCGTGGGACTTATGTCATCTTAATAATCCTGACTTTTCACGCCTTGTTCACCTTTGCTAAAAAGAAACACATTGGGCAAGACAACAAGTAAGACAAGAAAATCAAAGCCCCTTTGAGGCTTCGACTATTTTGGATGATGAAGTACATGCATTAGTATAAGCAGAAAAGATGAAAATAGTTCGGTTTTGTTCCAAAAAGGAATTTCTTTCTTCTGTCCCTTCTTTAAACCTCTTAAAATCACACTCAAATCACTGCCCTGACTCCGGTGGTGATGTTTTATTGCGAATCATGAATTGCGTGACAATGAAATTAATACGGCTTCAGGCGATGCAAGGTCAACTTCAGCTTGGTGGCGTGGGTGTTTTTTATCTTCTAAAGCCGCAAGGTTTGCGCAAGTATAAATCCGTATAATATTTAACAATTAGATTATGAGCTCGAGATTTCTATGAGGTGATAGTTGATGAGGCCGCAGGCCGAATCAACTATCACCTCATAGAAATTGAGAGCGAATAATCTAATTGTTTTAGTAGAATTCTGACTGAAATAAACGCAAATAATGGTTTCTAATTATTTTCCTACGCATTATCGAACTTAACGTTTTAACAAAATCGCACGCATTGAATTGTCCTTGGTAAATTTGCAGTTGTTTACGCGCGTGCACCCGTTTTTCAATAATTTCAAGCTTTTAAAGTCAAGAAACCGCTAATGTCCTTCTTTTAGTCTTCTCGGGAATTTTATTATCCATTTACATTTAAACTTCCTTCCAAAACTTCGGAAAAACGATAAAAACGTCGCATTTTGTGGATGACCTTCGGCAACTGCACACTAATGGCTGATAGTGTGCAATAGCTCAGCCAATCACATTGCAGCATTTGCATTAGTGTACTGGTAGAATTCTACTAAGTACTGTTAGGACACAGCATTTCAAGTTCTGCTATCTCTTGTTGTTCTCGGCAAATTTCCCCCATCGGGGTAAAGGACAAAGGAAAGATGAAGATCCCCGGTTGTTCGCCAATTAACACAGTCAACAAAAAAGTGCACTATGAGTGTAAATCAACATTTTGGCGAAGATTCGAGAAGATTCACATTATTCGCCACCTCGACGTAAATTAAATTCCTTTGAATTTAGTCACGACGCTTTTCGAAACGTACCGTTAAAATGCAAACTTTGTAGTAACTGAAACGTAACTGAAGTTGTCAACCCCCTTTACGAAGACTACGAACGAATGTTAAAACAATTAATTCATCTGGATTATCGATCAAGTCTAGAGCAAGCATATGCCTCTGCACTATCCCCCAAATATATAAACAGAAAACAATAGTACGGCATCGGTGCAAAACGATACGTAGCAGGGGAGGCAAGGGAAGACGCGTTTAATACAAATTTAATGCATAAATTAATAGTTTAACTGGAATGGAATCAAAAGTTTAACAGGAATGGATTAACAGGAACGCAAAAAGCCCCATCAACACTCATATTTTCCACAACGCAAAATAGTCGTAAAAATGGGGCCTGGCTTAAAGGGGAGTAGGAGTGAACCTATTAGAGGGAGGAGAGCCGGGAGGTTCACAATTGGCTGGAAGGTCGCCTGGAACACAGCGAAATCCCGATTTCTCGAACCTCCCAAGAAACGAAAGTTCGTTCGAGAAATCGGAAGTTCCGAGAGAAGTCAGGAGTATAATTGCATTGTTTAACTGAGTAAAGCACATCTAACAGAAAAGACTATTTGGTTCGAGTCATCGAAAAGTTCCAGAAATCGAGGGTTCGGAAAATTGGGATTTCACTGTATACCATATGTCACGATTCTGTCGCTCGTAGTAAGTCTCGTCTTTCTGTGAAACTAAACTAAGATCAAACTGAGCTCGATTTTGATATCTTTTATCATCTGAATTAAACGGGAAATCCAGAAATGTTCAACACCAAATAATAAATTACACAACCTCCTAAAATCCAACTGTTAAATTTTAATAAATTGGACCAAGATGGTTATAGTCGTGAAACAAAGCCTCCGTTGACCATTGTGTCACTTTTATTGTGTCATTTTCATTGGATATTGCTGAATAGCTGTCAATACCGAGTTGTCAGGAGTGTCAGTAATGAGCTATTCAGTAAAAACAATGGATACAAGGTCAATAACCAACTGGAAAGAGCAAGAACTTTACGTCATGAAAAATATTGGGAAAAAATATTCTGGCGAACACAGCGAGCAGTTTGCTCGCTTTTAATTTCATTGTAATAGAGTTTTGGTACTGTTTTATTAAGGAATATTTCTTTGTTGTCGCTGCTGACGGTCTCGAGGGAATTCGAAAAGCGAACACAAATATATATTCAATATGTTATGGTGCGTGGCCTGCACTCGCTTTCAAGAGAATAAGAAATGGACTTGGAAGACTGAAGCTTGGCGCGCTTACGGCAGTTAAACCAACAGAATCAAGCAAATCCAGAGATTATTTTTTTCATCTGTGGCATGAAAACCAGCCGAGCATAAGCAGGTAAGAAAGTTTCCTTACACAACACAAGTGGAAAAGTATATTCACATTAGTAATAAACAGAATGAAGTTTATATCTCTATATTGTTTTAACAGTAATTTTCTCAACTGATTCAAACTGACTCGGAATATTAGTTAGGCAAAATCCACTTGTCTATTCGCGCTATCGGTTGACACTTTTCAAGTACGTCTACATCTTGTAAGAAATTCGCGCATTTGATATTGTTGTCGAATTTAAAATATTAGGACATGGGTTGCTGGTTTCACAGTTTCAGGAAAAAACCTTCCACAGTTTCTCATTTTCTATTTGCATTTCGTTTTATAAATTACTTGCCTTTATTTCATTTCATATACATTTCGCTTCCCAGTTGTATCAGTTCCCCAAATCGACCGGCATAAATAACTGAAATTATCAATTAGTACAACTGGTAATAATTATGCACAATCAAGGTTGAATCTTTATTATTTTTATTCATGCTAATAAAACAAAGCTTCGATAAAGAATTTATCATGTTCTTGGTGGCCTTCAAATCCTTTCATCCAAAAAATTTATTAAGCAGAGCTCGCGTCAGGGTCGCTTTTTCTAGGAACTTGTATCGATATAAAATTATTTTTGGTAGACTAATAAAGGATCGTTCAAGGCAGTTTTGTTGAGACATTGATATAGGTATTCAAATTTTTGGACCGACAAATTGTATGGTGACCTTTTGCAACTTGTTAAAAAATCAGAATTCGAATCGCACTAAATTGCAAACGCTTTTTGGTGAACCAAATCCAAAATGGTGAAAGGCCTGATGAAAATAATCTTATTTTGAACATTCTGTAGTAACAAACATGTTCGCTTAAATTGTCATGCATTATTGTCCAAGTGTTTCATCGTTTCTGCTATTACTGCATCAAACTGCAACTCATACTTTGTGTAAAATAGTCGCAGGCACGAAGAGACCTTCGATTTGTGTACGAGAATTAATTAGAGACCTGTCCTCCTAATTAAACCACAGCTGTTTCACCTATAATTGCATAAACAGTAGAAAGAAGCGAAATCTCTTCTTTGCCTTACCCATTCTCGTCCCCATAGCCCTTTTCGCTTCTCTTAGCCGGCGGGGCCTTGGCACGAGAAACGAAGGGCTCTGGGGGCACAGGATTTCCACTCCTAGATTCAAGGACTTCCGGTCTTCATGTATGCAGTCGTGATGTTTCTAAAGACTCTGTGGGACAGTCATGGCGGTTTTTACTTCCGATCAAGATTTCTTTGTTTCAAACAGCCAATCAAAAAAATTCGAATTAATTCAAAAACCCTGTGTCCCCAGAGCCCTTCGTTTCTCGTGCCAAGACCCCAGTCGGCTAAGAGAAGCGAAAAGGGCTATGGGGACGAGAATGTGCCTTACCATTCTCGAAGGGATCTGGGGCGAGACAAAAAATGCTGCGATAATATTAGAGCAAAGAGAGGGCGCAGAGGATTGCACGAGACGAAAGTAGACAATGAATTGGGGCGAAACCAGGAGCACATTAATGTGCTCCTGGCGAAACTAAGGAGGAGGACAGAGCGAGGGGAATTGGGGCGAGACAAAAATGGGGCTATAATATGAGAACAAGGAGAGGGCGGAGAGATCGGGGCCAGATTATAAAGAGGAGAGAGGGAGAGGGGAATTGGGGCGAGAGAAAAAGTAATCCAGAGGAGTGGGGCTAGGCTAAAACGGGAGGAATGGGAGAGGAGAATAGGGACAAGTCAGAGAATGGGGCGTGGCTTAAAGGCGGACGAGAAAGTGAGGGGAATAGGAGCGAGGCAAAAGGAGGCTGCGGGAGTGGGAGTGAAGTTAACAGAGGGAGGGTAGGAGAATGACAATATGGCTCAAAGGTCGCCTGTAACAACAGTGGAATCCTGATTTCTCGAACCTCCAAGCGAAACGAAAATTGGTTTCAGTTATCCAGGGTAAAATTACAGTGTTTGACTGAGTGAAATAGATCCAAGGTAAACGAATTTTGGTTCGAAGAGGCTCGGTATACCATATATCGAGATTTTTTCGCTCGTAGTAAGTCTCGTGTTTCAGCAACTAAACTACAAAGGTCGAACAGCAAGTCCAGCCTGTTTTCGGGTTATTAACGAAAAGGCATTTGCCACTTAATCGAATTCTTGACCGTATTGAAAATAAATTAAACTAGGCTCAATTTTGATATCTTCAATAACCAACGGAATTAAACAGCAGTTCCGAGAATGTTCAACATCAAATCAATAAATTATAAACAACCTCCTAAAATTCAACAGTTAATGTTGAATAAATAAGGAACAAGGAGATTATTATAGTAAACAAAGTCTCCGTTGACCATTGTGTCACTTTTTACTTTTGGAAATTATTTGACGTTTGAAGTGAAGAAACCTCTTTTACTGGATATTCATTGGATATTGCTGATAGCTGTCAATAACGAGTTGTCAGGAGTGTCAGTTATGAGCTATTAAAAACAATGGATACAAGGTCAATAACCAACTGGAAAGAACAAGAACCTTACGTCATCAAAAACACTGGGAAAAAAATAATATTGCGAGCACAGCGAGCGAGTTAATTTAATTGTAAAAGAGTTTTGTTTTGTTGTTTGTCTGCTGAAAGATTGCGTGGAAATTTAAAATACGACTGGCAAATATACATGCAATGTGTTATGACGTGTGGTCTCCATTTGCTTTCAAGAGAATGAGAAATGGACTTGGAAGAAATTTGGCTCACGGGAAGATAAACCAACAGACTCAAGCACCTCCAGCGATCAGTCCGTGGCATGGAAATCAGCCGAGCACAAGCAGGTAAAGAACGCTTCCTTACACAAGTTCAGGCAAGCGGTTGTTTATCGCAAAAAATATTCCCGTTAGCAATAAATAGAATGATGTTTAATGTCTATAATATTGTTTTCAACAGTCAACAACTGAAAATTCTCTCAACTGATTTAAACTGACTCGGATTTTTAGTCAGGCCAAATCTTACTTATATGAGCGTTTATCATTTTCGCCCTATCGGCTGGTACTTTTCAAGCACATCTACATCTCGTACGGTAAGAAATTTTAATTTGCTCATTTGATGAGACATTGACAAAGGTATTCAAATTTTTGGACTGACAAGGTGTATGGTGACCTTTTGTCACTTTGCTAACAATAATTATTTCGCTTTTAGAATTATGTACCTCATAATTCGCTCTCGATCCACCTTAGGAGATTTTGCCATCATCATTTTCCATATCACAGAACGGTTCTTAGGCCCTATCAAATTCAATTGAAAGTGAAAACTGCAAAATAAGAACTGTTCACGGGTTGTTAAACAAACCCAAACAGTATCGAGAATCAAAACAATCATTCAAGAATTCAAGAATTAACTAACGTAACGCTAATGATATTTACACATTAGTGTAGCTGACCAGATCTGTATACTTTATTGCTTGTATCATGAAGTTTCCAGCCCACCAAACAATTTGTAGCTGAGCTATCGCTACACTTGATCTAAATTCGCAAGCAAAATGACAACAATATAACAAGTGTCAGAGAAACATGAAAGGTTGCTCAGTCTGCTGCCAAAAATAAAGTATTCAAGATGGACTGTCTAACTGGCCTGCATGGGAATCAAACTTCAATAAACACTACATCATGTAAATATGACCTGTTTTCTAATCCATTCAATATCCTCTTGAAATGCTCTCGCCTTTTAGTGACGGAGTCTCAATAAAAGGGGAACCGTTATTTAGAAACTACTGTATCTCTGTCCACGAATGTTTACACTAGCAGTATTAATAGATGTAATTATTAACGAAAAACTAAGTCATTCCTGTGGCAAAGGCTTTGGGAATATGTCTAACACACAAAAGAACGGGAATTTGAATTGTTGTTACCCGGCTTTTCCCTTTCAAAATCATTTTTTTTTCTGCAGCTTTTTAGTTTTGTTCAGAATTATGTGTGTATCATCAGTAAGACAGCAAAACGTGACAAACACATTAAGACCATAGAATAACGCTTCATCCCATTGGATAAATCTACGGCTACACAAAACTGTTTTAACGAATGGCATTACCTGTTAGAATGAACCTTGAATTTTCAGCATTACGTCATAAACTTGTTTTTACTAGAACTTCTCTAAGCAAAGAAGAACGAAAAAGTTGGTTGGTTTGAAGAAGAAGAAGAAGAAGAAGAAGAAGAAGAAGAAGAAGAAGAAGAAGAAAACATTTTGCTTGAATTCTGAAAGCAAGAAATAAAGATACAAGAGGCTGACGGTGTAAGCTTGCATTTTAGCTCGACTGGTTATTTGTCTTTATGCTTTACTAGTTTTGATATTTAGTCTCACACTTGTTTTTCTTTGCTACCGTTTAGTTTTCTGCTGTTTACTCTCGGACAAAACCAGGACGCTGATTTACTTTTCTTTTTATTTCAAAGGTAAAAGATTTTGATAATTTATTTTTAATCGAGTTTAATGTTCAGATGACTCGCTAAATGCTCGTCTGAAGTGTTGTGTGTGTGCAATTTATCAACCTCTCTTTAACCGAGAAATTATCAGCAATACTGAAATCATGTTCACATTCGTGAACAATTTTATATGAAGGAAAGATCATCACTTTCAACACACGGCTTAAATGTCACAGAAAAAAATGAGCCATTCATTGACCATTTTTAATAAAAGATCAGCCGTAAAGTTGTAGCTTATAGCATTCGCAGGTTTAACAAGGTTTTGTATAGCTGTATATAAAAACCCAGACGATAACTTGATGTTCCCAAAAGGTCCAGTTTTTACTTAGCTTTTATTTCTCGGGAAGAGAAATCTTATCTTAATAAAACCAAGCCAGCTTAAAGATAGAAAATTTGTGAGTTTATGTTTGTTCGCGATTAATTTTGAAAGTAATTCAGCGTAACTGCTTTGTGATGCTAACTTAGTGGCACAGAAGGAAGAAAATTATGGGCAATAACATAACATTTCGCTTTTCGCTGTAAGCAAAGCCGTCCATAGACCTTTGTAGCAAGGAGACTACCAGAAAGAAAAGGAACTGTTTTGCGTTCTTCGAATAAACTTTATCAACAAGAACTCAAAATTAAATTAATTCGCGATCCAAATGCGTCAAAAGCATATTCTCAAATATCGAGGAAATATGCATATATATTCTTTGTAGACCACTGAACCACGAGCGAAGATCCGAAATTTTTATAAGTGAACGCAAAAAACTCGGGTAAAGGCTAAGTTATTCTTAAAACATGATGATTCAATGAAAATAAATTATACACAAGGAAATACATGGATACAGAGGTGATCATACGGTTGTTATGTCGTTTTTCTCTTGAGGGTTCTTGTTATAAAATAATCCCCTCTTGGTTAAATTTATCTCTCGTTCATATGGATGTTCTTATAAACAAATTAAAGCTTAACTCGTATTTCAGCATTTACCTGGAAAAAAGAAACGATATTTTATTTCAAGTGTTCATTTCGCTCAAATCAGTTGTAGGAAAAGTAAACGTGGCACACAAAGCATGATCGATAGAAGGCTTTATCCTATTGGCCAAATCCACGAATAAACATTAAACAACGCCTTCTGGCCAATAGCATTACGTTTCAGAATATATGTTGTTTTACAAGCGCAGCTTGTTCTGACGAGTAACTCATTAAACAAACAAGGAAGAAATTTAACTTACTTTGAAAGAAGCACAGTTAACATATTTAAGGTTCTGATCATCGACAATAAGGATTCAAGAAACTGATGATGTAAGTTGTCATTTTGCTTTGGCTATTTTGTTTTTCAATCCTTTGCTCGCTTTAATATTAGATCTCACGCTTGTTTTTCTTAATTTGGCCGTTTAGCTTTCTATTTCCGTCAATCCAGACGCTGAGTTACTTCAAAGGTAAATAACCTTTAGATATATTTCACAGTATAAATAATGTTCATGCACTTGTTATGGCAAAATGCTTCCAAAGGTTTAATTAAAGGAAGGAATATTAGAAAAACACTGAAATTGAAACTCAAGAACAATAAAATTAATTATATAGAAAAAGTTCATTTTGCGCGAAATAATACCTTGTTTAATTTGATTATTTTTTATTCGAACGTGATATCTTCGAAGTCAAGCTAAGAACGATTCAAAAAAGATGTTAACCTCGTGCCGTGAACTAGTTGATCAGAGAAACACTTTCAAATTTGAAACTCAGGAATATACTAATTTACAGACAAAAGTCCATTACACCATCAAATTAGGCTCTCCATTCCTTGAGCCACATTTTTGTGAGAAGAAATGTACTTTCAGTTAAAAAACCAAGATAAACGATGAACAATTCAAGGCTTTCAAAATTTGTTCGCGATTTGTGCAATCGCTTTCCAGCACGTCAAAAGGAATAGCAACACGACTTTTAGCATAAACGTCCTCGGCTTTTTGCTAATTTGAGAGCATCCACCACATGCAGAGCAACTAAATAAAGTGTTAGTTATAATTCAAACTTAGCAAAGTAAGACATAGCTGACGAAAAAAAAAGAAATTATGCTCGACCGTTTTGCGCCAACCAGAACTCAAATATACCCGATAATTGGTTAAAAAGCTTTGTGTGAGTATTTGCGATACGAAATACCGGTCGAGATCATATATAAGCAGATTTACAGAATAATGGATTAAATTTTGTCATCATTTTTTCATGCAGTCCACATTGAATTAGAGTGTTATGTTACATGCTGCAAGTACTGCTTTAATTCTCCAAGTCAGTTCGGAAATGAGTACCAAAGTGCAACGTTTGGTTTTTTTATTTCTTATTTTCATTGGTCAAAATAATATGACTGCTTGTTTTGTCGGTATGTAGCCAACCTTTGAGCGCGTCTGATTAACGTGTCACTAATCACAACAAAGCAAAGCAAATACAAAATAAAAGAGTGCATGTCATTGGTTAATCTGGAATTGACCTATCCAATGAGGCTGCTCGTCTTATTTGTAATTTGTGTACGTAATCAACCCTCGAACGCGAACTAACGTGTCACTTATTACAACAATGAAATAGTGCGTCATTGGATGATTCAGAATTGATCCAGCCAATAAAACTGCCCCTATTATTTTTGCGTTCTGACACGTAACCATGATCAAAACACGTTTTAACGGGAAATTCGTTTACTAGAGAGATAAAAAGCTCGGACATCATTGTTGTATCATTTTCCTTCAGTTGATACCAACAGGAACAAGGTAGGAACGTTTAACAAACTAAGCTTGATAACTGAATGTTAGCGGAATATAATTTGGGTTTGCTCTTGTTGCTAAATTTTATAAGAACTCCTCATAATTTCCTTAATTTTGCAACCAAGAAAATACTGTATCATTCTTAGTCAGTTTATAGCTTTTTTTCTGATCAGTGTATTTCAATCATACGAATAACAAGAAAAAATGTGGAAATACCAAATTCATTTTGTTAATGCACTGTACTGGTAAAAATCAGCCAACATTTTCGAAAAAAAAAAATCGCATATCGCAGTAAATGTGAACACACAATTAGAAGCATTATCCCAAAAAGTTTCCTTTACTCTGAGTATCTATCATCATTATTTACCTCTGATATCATATTTTTCATATCCAGCACAGGTCAGAAGATAACCGAAGATGGCGCTATCTCGTATGAACGTTTCGCCGACCATCATGTTATGTTTGCTGATTTTACCGCTGATCACCTTGTGCTATGCGGCAAATAACAACAGCAGCGGCAAACCAAGTGCAAACATGGTAAGTTCATTTGCGCTTTCTTTCAAACTTTTCCCAGTTAATAAATGTTTGTGGTATGCTGAAGTATAAAAAACTTCTTGAAATGCAGAAATAAATAAATTGAAATTAGAAGAAATCGCTCGATATCTACAAGCAAAATATCAATGACTTTTAACAGCACTACAACAAAATGGAAATAATACGTTTTTTTCTTTCTGCTTTCTACAATTAGGGTACTCAACAGTTTCCTTATGGACCATGTAGTTATGGTGCTTGCGTTTGTGCACCTGGAATCCCAGGTATCCCAGGGAGCCCTGGACCAGCGGGACCAGCAGGTGTTGCGGGTTCTCCCGGTCCTCAAGGATCCACGGGACCACGAGGAGATAAAGGCGACGCAGGCAAACAAGGAGGTGAAGGCCCGCAAGGCCTCAAGGGACCTCCAGGGACATTGGGATCTCAAGGGTCCACAGGCCCAGCGGGTCCAAGAGGAACCAAGGGTGACGTAGGTGCTAAAGGAAGTCAAGGCTCTCCTGGACAACAGGGACCTCCAGGGAACTTTGGAAGTAACTGGAAACAGTGCGTGTTTAAAAACCTCAACGACGGAAAGGACACTGGATTGATCAAGGTAAATATTAAAAAAGCATCCTTCATTCAACGTGGAGCCTATAAGTTTTGTTACAGCTGGATCGATCGCAAAGGTGTATGACAACCCAAGACAAAAAGTGAAAACGTCGTTGAGCCCACAACAAAACTAAGGGGTGCTAAGAAACGAAATTTTGTGGCATAAAACATAGTAATAAATATAATCTCGAATTTTCAAGTCTACCATGACTTTTCTAAAGTTGTACTGAAATATTTTTCATGGTTTTTATCTTTTCGTGATCACGGTAGTGTGGTCAACTTGAAGCTGTCTCTAATTTACTAGACTAGCATTTTTTTTACTCTGATTCCTAAAAGTTGATCTTTTTTAATTCTATAGGAATGTGTTTTCAAGAAAAAGTCAGACAAAACGGCACTGCGTGTCTTCTGGAATGGCAACCTTCGCCTCTATAACTGCCATGGTTGCTGCAGGCGATGGTATTTCACATTCAATGGCGCTGAGTGCTCGGCTCCGGCGGCTATTGATGGTGTGGTCTACATGGTGCATGGAAATGGCGCCAAAAAGGATTTGCACCGCCCACGTCAAATCGAAGGAGTGTGTGAGAAAGTCCACAAGGGGGTCGTGCGCGTGGGATTCTGGGTCGGTAACTGTGCTGGTTACGGATCTGCTGACGCATACACAGGCTGGAACTCAGTGTCCCGGATCTACGTGGAAGAAGTACCACCCCCACAGGCTTAAAAGAAGCGTATTCTGAAACATTTTTGTAAGAGGGTTAGACTCAGTTAAACTAAGGCGCTTTACAGTTTACTGTGAACAGAATAATCATTAAGAAATCTCAGTGATAAACGGTTATTAAAAACGGTTTTATGTGTGTGGTAAGCAAACAGGCTGATCAAAGTTGAGAGAAATTCCGATAATCTTGGGAATTCAGGCTACTAGGTCATGTTCTTGAACGATGTAGAGCATAAAGTAACGATTTCTGTAACAGTACGGGGAATACGCAAATAAAGGCCAGGTAATTAGTACCTAAGAAGTGTGTGGTGTGAATTTGTTCAGAGTAACGTTTCGCTCATTTTCTTATTGCAGTCAAGTTGCAGGTTCTTGAAAGTTCTTTTATCCATAGAATCTGCTGGAGCAAAAGCCATCGTTTGGCAAGACGGAGTCACACAACTAAACATTAAAACAAATTCTGGACTGAGTTTTTTACAAAAAAAAAACATCCACGAAAGAGTTTCAGTTACACAAATATAAGAAAGAATGCCGGTCAAACTTAAAATGTTAGATGCATGTCTTATGTTCCATTGCACAAGGTCGGCCAGGGGGGGGGGGGGTATACCAATATACATGAAAACTTGTACCCAGTATACCCAGAATTTCCCCTTAAAATCATGCAAAATACCAAAATTTGGAAAAACACAGTGCACTTTATACCCATGAAAGGCCCAATTTTTGTGTAAAAATACTGTATACCTAATTTAAAATCCCCCTGTATACCGTACACCTAACACCCCTATACCCAAAAATGAACCAAAAATGAAGCTACTGCGTTAAGAGGATTAGAATTCGAGACATTTTTGTTTTGTTTTTAACTATCTTTTACAAAGTTATGTACCGATGATGGAGCGTGTTATAAACGTTTCGGGTCTGCGCCCCGGGGTTTATCAATGGACAATTGAATTGGACGTGTGAGTGTCACTGAAGCCCTAAAACACTCAGGTCCTGTGAAAACCAATAGCTATTATTTGGTTTTCACTAGCGACATAAGCACAAGCATAAGCAAGGACAGCGGCGACCTTTTGTCACTTTCATTAGCTGAAGGCAGATTCTTTCCTATACGTGAGCAGACGCTAAGGGTTCACAATACAACGGAGCAATCTGATTGTTTTAAGCACTTTATAAATTGCGAAAGCTTTTTGGTGAACCAGATCAAGAATGGTAAAAGACCTGATGAAAATAATGTTATTTTGAACATTCTGTAGTAACAAACATGTTCGCTTAAATTGTCACGCATTATTGTCCAAGTGTTTCATCGTTTCTGCTATGACTGCTTTAAACTGCTGCTCATACTTCGTGTAAAATAGTCGTAGGCACGAAGCGACCTTCGATTTGTGTACGAGATTTAATTAGAGACCTCTCTTCCTAATTAAACCACAGCTGTTTCTCCTATAATTGCATAAACAGTAGAAAGAAGCGAAATCTCTTCTTTGCCTTACCATTCTCGAAGGGATCTGGGGCGAGACAAAAATGCTGCGATGATATTAGGGCAAAGAGAAGGCGCCGAGGATAGCACGAGACGAAAGTAAGACAATGAATTGGGGCGAAACTAAGGAGGAGGACAGAGCGAGGGGAATTGGGGCGAGACAGAAATGGGGCTATAATATGAGAACAAGGAGAGGGTGGAGAGATTGGGACCAGATTATAAAGAGGAGAGAGGGCGAGGGAAATTGGGGCGAGAGAAAAAGTAATCCAGAGGAGTGGGGCTAGGCTAAAACGGGAGGAATGGGGAGGAGAATAGGGACAAGTCAGAGAATGGGCCGTGGCTTAAAGGCAGAGGAGAGAGTGAGGGGAATAGGAGCGAGGCAAAAGGAGGCTAAGGGAATGGGAGTGAAGTTAACAGAGAGAGGAGGAAGACAATATGGCTGAAAGGTCGCCTGGAACTACAGTCACTGTGGAATCCTGATTTCTCGAACCTCCAAGCGAAACGAAAATTGGTTTAAGTTATCAAGGGTAAAATTACATTGTTTGACTGAGTGAAGTAAATCCATGGTTAAAGGAATTTTGGTTCAAGTTATCGAAGAAGCTCGAGAAATCGGGATTTAACTCGGTATACAATATGTCGCGATTTTATCCCTCGTAGTAAGTCTCGTGTTTTAAGCACAACTTAACTACAAAGGTCGAACAGCAAGTCCAGCCTGTTTTCGGGTTATTAACGAAAAGGCATTTGCCACTTAATCGAATTCCTGACCGTATTGAAAATAAATTAAACTAGGCTCAATTTTGATATCTTCAATAACCAACGTAATTAAATAGCAGTTCCGAGAATGTTCAACATCAAATCAATAAATTATAAACAACCTCCTAAAATTCAACAGTTAATGTTGAATAAATAAGGAACAAGGAGATTATTATGGTAAACAAAGTCTCCGTTGACCATAATGTCACTTTTTATATTTGGAAATTATTTGACGTTTGAAGTAAAGAAACCTCTTTTACTGGATATTCATTGGATATTGCTAATAGCTGTCAATACCGAGTTGTCAGGAGTGTCAGTTATGAGCTATTAAAAACAATGGATACGAGGTCAATAACCAACTGGAAACAACATGAACCTTACGTCATGAAAAATATTGGGAAAAAATAATCTTGCGAGCACAGCGAGCAGTTTGCTCGCTTTAAATTTAATTGTAAAAGAGTTTTGTTTTGTTGTTTATTTGCTGATAGATTGCGTGGAAATTTGAAATACGACTGGGAAATATATATGCAATGTGTTATGACGTGTGACCTGCATTTGCTTTCAAGAGAATTAGAAATGGACTTGGAAGAAATTTGGCGCGCTCAAAGATAAACCAACAGACTCAAGCACCTCCAGCGATCAGTTCGTGGCATGGAAATCAGACGAGCACAAGTAGGTAAAGAACGCTTCCTTACACAAGTTCAGGCAAGTGGTTGTTTATCGCAAAAAATATTCCCGTTAGCAATAAATAGAATGATGTTTAATGTCTATAATATTTTTTTCAACAGTCAACAACTTTGAAAATTTTCTCAACTGATTTAAATTGACTCGGATTTTTAGTCAGGCCAAATCTTACTTAAATGAGCGTTTATCATTTTCGCGCTATCGGCTGATACTTTTCAAGCGCATCTATTTCTCGAACGGTAAGAAATTCGCTCATTTGATAATTGGTGTCTTAAACGATAAGACATGGGTTGCTGGTATTCCAATTTCAGGAAAAACTTTCCATAGTTTCTCTTTGTATTTTGTTTTATAAATTACTGGCCGGTTAAAAATTTGTACGTCCGGTGGTTTCAGTTCCTCAAATCCACCGGCATAAATAACTGAAATTATCAATAAGTACTAAATACTTATGCACTATCAAAATTCAATCTTTATTATTTATACTGATGCTAATAAAACAAAGCTTCGGTAAAGAATTTTTCACGTTCTTTGTGGCCTTCAAATCCTTTCATCCGAGTAATATATTTATCTTAAAATTAATTTTTGGTAGATTAATGAAGAATCGTTAAAAGCAGGCGAGTTTTGTTGAGACATTGATAAAGGTATTCAAATTTTTGGACTGACAAGGTGTATGGTGACCTTTTGTCACTTTGCTAACAATAATTATTTCGCTTTTAGAAAGAGAGCCGGAATATCTATACTTAGAATTCGCCCTCGATCCACCTTAAGGGATTTGGCCATCAACATTTTCCATATCACATTACGGTTCTTAGGCCCTATCAAATTCAATTGAAAGTGGAAACGGCAAAATAAGAACTGTTCACGGTTTGTTAAACAAACCCAAACAGTACCGAGAATCAAAACAATCACGCACGAATTGAAGAATCAACTAACGTAACGCTAATGATATTTACACATTAGTGTAGCTGACCAGATCTATTATTGTTTGTATCACGAAGTTTCCCGTCCACCAAACAATTTGTAGCTGTGCTATCGCTACAGTTGATCTAAATTACAAAAATAATGACAACAACAACAAGTGTCAGAGAAACATGAAAGGTTGCTCAGTCTGCTGCCAAATTAATGTATTCAAGATGGACTGTCTAACTGGCCTGCATGGGAATTAAACTTCAATAAACACTACATCGTTTAAATATGACCTGTTATCTAATCCACTCAATATCTTTTAGAAATGATCTCGCCTTTTAGTGAGGGGAACCGTTATTTAGAAACTACTGTATCTCTGTCCACGAATGTTTACACTAGCAGTACTAATAGATGTAATTATTTAACGAAAAACTGAGTCATTCCTGTGAATACTTTATTGCCTGGCAAAGGTTTTGAGAATATGTCTAACACACAAGAGAACAAAAATTTTAATTGTTGTTATTTTTTTCACTTTTTAAAGACTTTTTCAGAAGCTTTCTGATTTTTTTTCAGAATTATGCGTGTATCATCAGTAAGAAAGCAAAACGTGACAAACGCATTAAGAACATAGAATAACGCTTCATCCCATTGGATAAATCTACGACTACACAAAAGAATCGTTCTAGGCAGGCGAGTTTTGTTGAGACATTGACAAAGGTATTCAAATTTTTGGACTGACAACGTGTATGGTGACGTTTTGTCAATTTGCTAACAATAATTATTTCGCTTATAGAAAGAGAGCCGGAATATCTAAACACCTCAGAATTCGTTCTCGATCCGCTTTAAGGGATTTGGCCATCAGCATTTTCCATATCATATTACGGTTCTTAGGCCCTATCAAATTCAATTGAAAGTGAAAACAGCAAAATACGAACTGTGCACGGTTTATTAAACAAACCCAAACAGTACCGAGAATCAAAACAATCACGCACGAATTGAAGAATTAACTAACGTAACGCTAATGATATTTACACATTAGTGTAGCTGACCAGATCTGTATACTTTATTGCTTGTATCATGAAGTTTCTCGTCCACCAAACAATTTGTAGCTGAGCTATCGTTACACTTGATCTAAATTGGCAAGAAACATGACAACAGTAACAAGTGTCAGAGAAACATGAAAGGTTGCTCAGTCTGCTGCTAAATTAAAGTATTCAAGATGGACTGTCTAACTGGCCTACATGGGACTGAACTTCAATAAACACTACATCGTTAAAATATGACCAATGTCCTTTAGAAATGCTCCCGCCTTTTAGTGACGGAGTCTCAATAAAAGGGGAACCGTTATTTAGAAACTACTGTATCTCTGTCCACGAATGTTTACACTAGCAGTACTAATAGATGTAATTATTTTAACTAAAAACTAAGTCATTCCCGTGAATACTTTATTGCCTGGCAAAGGCTTTGAGAATATGTCTAACACACAAAAGAACGAGAATTTGAATTGTTGTTACCCGGCTTTTTCCCTTTCAAAATCTTTTTTTTTTCTGTAGCTTTTTAGTTTTGTTCAGAATTATGCGTGTATCATTAGTAAGACAGCAAAACGCGACAAACACATTAAGAACATAGAACAACGCTTCATCCCATTGGATAAATCTACGGCTACACAAAACTGTTTTAACGAATGGCATTACCTGTTAGAATGAACCTTGAATTTTCAGCATTACGTCATAAGCTTGTTTTTACTAGAACTTTCTAAGCAAAAAAGAACGAAAAAGTTGGTTTTGTTTGAAGAAGAAGAAGAAAAGATTTTGCTTGAATTCTGAAAGCAACAAATAAAGATTCAAGAGGCTGACGGTGTAAGCTTGCATTTTAGCTCGACTGGTTATTCGTCTTTATGCTTTGCTAGTTTTGATATTTAATCTCACACTTGTTTTTCTCTGCCACCTTTCAGTTTTCTACTGTTCCCCTCGGACAAAACCAGGACGCTGAGTTACTTCAAAGGTAAATGATTTTGATAATTTATGTTTAACCGAGTTTAATGTTGAGATGACTCGCTAAAAACTCGTCTGCAGTGCTGTGTGTGTGTGCAATTTATTAACCTTTGTTTTCCAAGAAATAATCAGTAATAATGAAATCAGGTTCATATGCATGAACAATTTTATATGAAGAAAAGATCATCACTTTCAACACATTTCAGCCATTCCTTGACCAAAACAAAAACAAAAATCAGCCGTAAAATTGTAATTTATAGCATTCGCAGGTTAACAAGGTTTTTTTATATAAAAACCCAGACAATAACTTGATGTTCCCAAAAGGTCCAGTCTTTACTTAGCCTTTATTATTCGGGAGAAGAAATCTTATCTCAATAAAACCAACCCAGGTTAAAGATAAAAAATTTGTGAGTTTTATGTTTGTTCGCGATTAATTTTGAAAGTAACTCCGCATAATTGCTTTATGATGCCAACTTAGTTGCACAGAAAGAAGAAAATTATGGGCAATTCAGTAACATAACATTTCGCTTTTTGCTGTAAACCAACCCGTCCGTAGACCTTTGTAGCAAAGGAGACTACCAGAAAGAAAAGGAACTGTTTTGCGTTTTTCGAACAAACTTTATCATCAAGAACTCAAAAGTTAATTCGAGATCAAAATGCGTGAAATAGCTTTATTCTCAAATATCCAGGAAATATTCATATATATTCTTTGTAGATCACTGAATCACGAGCGAGATCCGAATTTTTTTAAGTAAACGGAACAAACTCAGGTACAGGCTAAGTTAATCTACATGATAACTCACTGAAAATAAATTATTCGCAAGGAAATACATGGATACAGAGGTGATCATACGGTTAATTGTTATGTCGTTTTCCTCTTGAGGGTTCTTGTTTTAAAATAATCCTCTCTTGGTTAAATTTATATAGATTCATATAGATATTCTTATAATAAAACTGTTAAAAGTCGCAAAAACAAATTAAAGCTTAACTTGTTTCTCAGCATTTACCTGGAAAAAAGAAAACGATATTTTATCTCAAGTTTTCAGTCGCCCGACTTTGCTCGGGATTTCGCTCAAATCAGCAGTGGCTAAAACAAATTAAAGCTTAACTTGTTTCTCAGCATTTACCTGGAAAAAAGAAAACGATATTTAATCTCAAGTTTTCAGTCGCCCGACTTTGCTTGGAATTTCGCTATAATCAGCAGTAGGAAATGTATACGTGGCACACCAAGCATGATCGATGGAAGGCTTCATTACATCCTATTGGCCAAATCCACGACTAAACATTAACAACGCCTTCTGGCCAATAGCATTACGTGTTAGAATATATGTTGTTTTACGAACTTAGCTTGTTCTGACCAGTAACTCATTAAACAAACAAGGAAAAAACACAGTTAACATATTTACGGTTCTGATCATCGACAATAAGGATTCAAGAAACTGACGATGTAAGTTGTCATTTGCTTCGGCGTATTATTTTTTTTTTCAATCCTGTGCTCGTTTTGATGTTAGATCTCACACTCGTTTTTCTTCATTTTGCCATTTAGCTTTCTATTTCCGTCAATCCAGACGCTGAGTTACTTCAAAGGTAAATACCTTTAGATATATTTCACAGTAAAATAATGTTCATGCACTTGTTATGGCAAAAATGCTTCCAAAGTTTTAATCAAAGAAAGGAACATTAACCTCGAGCATTAAGCTAGTGTAGAGAAACACACTGAATTTGAAACCCATTTTGCGCGAAATAATACCATGTTTGATTTGATTAGTTTTTATTCGACATAATATAATATATTAATATAATATATTACTTCGAAGTCAGGCTAAGAACGAATATAAAAGATGTTCACCTCGTGCCGTGAACGAGTTTATAGAAACACTTTCAAATTTGAAACTCAGGAATAAACTAATTTGACAGACAAAAGTCATTTAGACCATCAGATTATACTCTGCATTCCTTGAGCCAGATTTCTGTGACAAGGAACATGCTTTCAATTAAATAACCAAGATAACCGATGATGATATTTTCTCGAGTGGATCCGTTGAGTACTCCTCAACTCAAGGCTTTCAAGATTTGTTCCGGCGTGTTTTACGGAGCAATTTCCAACACGTCAAAAGGAATAGCAACACGACTTTTAGCATAAACGTTCTCGGCTTTTTGCTACGATCTGAGAACATCCACCACATGCAGAGCCACTGAGTAAGGTGTTAGTTAGAAGTAAATCTTTTAACGCTCGACAGTAATTCTAACGTAGCAAAGTAGAACATAGCTGACAAACACACAAAAAAAGAAATTATAATTATGCTCGACTGTTTTGCGTCAACCAGAACTCGAGTATTCACGATAAAAATGGGTCCAAAAGCTTTGCGTGAGTATTTGCGACACGAAATACTGGTCGAGATCGCGAATAAGCAGATAAGAAAAATAAAAATTTGTCATTATTTTTTCATCCATTCCACATTGATTTAGAGTGTTATGTTACATGTTGCAAGTATTGCTTTTATTCTCCAAGTCAGTTCGAAAATGAGTACCAACTGTAACGTTCCGATTTTTTATTTTTTATTTTCTTTGGTCAAAACAAGATGACTGCTTGTTTCATTTTTAATGTCGGTACGTAACCAACCTTTGAACGTGTATTAACGTTTCACTTACAACAAAGCAAAACAAATACGAAATAAAAGAGTACGTGTCATTGGTTAATCTGAAATTTGACCTTTCCAAGGAGGCTGCTCGTCTTATTTGTAATTTGTGTATGTAATCAACCCTCGAACGTGTACTAACGTGTCACTTCATTACAACAAAGCAGAGCAAACATAAAATGAAAGAGTGCGTGTCATTGGATGATTCAGAATTGATCCAGCCAATAAAACCGCTCGTCTTATTTTTGCGTTCGACATGTAACCTTGTTCAAAACAGGTTTTTACGGGAAACTCGTTTACTAGAGAGATAAATATCTCTGTTACATCAGTCTTGTATCATTTTCCTTCAGTTGATGCCAACAGGAACAAGGTAGGAACGTTACCAACTAAGCTTGATAACTGCATGTTAACGGGATATAATTTGGTTCTGCTCTTGTTGCTAAATTTTATAAGAACTGCTCGCAAGTTCCTTAATTTTGCAACCAAGAAAATACTGTATCATTCTTAGTCAGTTTATAGCTTTTTGTGATAAGTGTATTTCAATCATGCGAATAACAAGAAAAATGCCAAATTCATTTTGTTAATGCTGTACTGGGTAAAGAATTAGCCAAAGTTTGAGAAAAAAATGTCGCAAATCGCAGTAAATGTTTCCTTTACTGTAAGTATCTATCATCATTATTTACCTCTCATATCATATCTTTCATATTACACACATGTCAGAAGATAACTGAAGATGGCGCTATCTCGTATGAACGTTTCGCCCACCATCATGTTTTGTTTGCTGATTATACCGCTGATCACCTTGTGCTATGCAGCGAACAACAACAGCAGCGGCAAACCAAGCGGCAACATGGTAAGTTCATTTGCGCTTTCTTTCATGCGTTTCCTTGTTAATAAATGTTTGTGGCAGAGTGGGGTATAACAAAACTTCTTTAAGAGCAGAAAGAAAGTGAAATTAGAAGAAATCGCTCGATATCTACAAGAGAAATATCAGTGGGTCTGAACAGCTCTACAACAAAATAATGCGTTTTTTCTTTTTGCTCTCTACATTTAGGGTACTCAACAGTTTCCTTATGGACCATGTGGTTATGGAGCTTGCGTTTGCGCGCCTGGAATGCCAGGTATCCCGGGGAGCCCTGGACCAGCGGGACCAGCAGGCACTGCAGGTTCACCCGGCCCTCAAGGATCCACGGGACCACGAGGAGACAAAGGTGAGGCAGGCAAACAAGGAAGTGAAGGCCCACCAGGCCCCAAGGGACCTCCAGGGACATTGGGATCTCAAGGGTCCACAGGCCCAGCAGGTCCGAGAGGAACCAAAGGTGACGCAGGTGCTAAAGGACGTCAAGGCCCTCCTGGACCACAGGGACCCCCAGGGACATTGATAGGTAACTGGAAACAGTGCGTGTTTAAAAATCTGAACGATGGCAAGGACACTGGATTGATCAAGGTAAATATTGAACAAGCATCCTTCATTCAACGTGGAGCCTATAAGTTTTGTTACAGCTGGATCAATCGCAAAGGTGTATGACAACCCAAGCCAAAAAGTGAAAACGTCGTTGAGCCCACAACAAAACAAAGGGGTGCTAAGAAACGAAATTTTGTGGCATAAAACAAAGTAATAAATATAATCTCGAACTTCCAAGTTTAACATGACTTTTCTAAAGTTGTACTGAAATATTTTTCATGGTTTTTATCTTTTCGTGATCACCGTAGTGTGGTCAACTTGAAGCTGTCTCTAATTTACTAGACTAGCAATTTTTTTTTAATTTTGATTCCTAAAAGTTGATCTTTTTTATTTCTATAGGAATGTGTTTTCAAGAAAAAGTCAGACAAAACGGCTTTGCGTGTCTTTTGGAATGGCAACCTTCGCCTCTATAACTGCCATGATTGCTGCAGGCGATGGTATTTCACATTCAATGGCGCGGAGTGCTCGGCTCCGGCGGCGATTGATGGTGTAGTCTACATGATATATGGGAATAAAAGTGGCGCAAAAAAGAACTTGCACCGCCCGCGCCAAATCGAAGGAGTGTGTGAGAAAATCCACAAGGGCAACGTGCGCGTTGGATTTTGGGTCGGTAACTGTGCTGCTCACGGATCTGCTGACGCATACACAGGCTGGAACTCAGTGTCCCGGATCTACGTGGAAGAAGTACCACCCCCACAGGCTTAAAAAAGAGTATTCTGAAACATTTTTGTAAGAGGGTTAGATTTAAACTAAGGCGCTTTACAGTTTACTGTGAACAGAATAATCATTAAGAAATCTGATAAACGGTTATTAAAAACGGTTTTATATGTGTGGTAAGCAAACAGGCTGATCAAAGTTGAGAGAAATTCCGATAATCTTGTGAATTCAGGCTACTAGGTTTCGTTCTTGAACGATGTAGAGCATAAAGTAACGATTTCTGTAACAGTGCGGGGAATACGCAAATAAAGACGAGGTAATTGAATACCCAAGAAGTGTGTGGTGTGAATTTGTTCAGAGTAACGTTTCGCTCATTTTCTTATTGCAGTCGAGTTGCAGGTTCTTGAAAGTTCTTTTATCAATAGAATCTGCTGGAGCAAAAGTCATCGTTTGGCAAGACGGAGTCACACAACTAAACATTAAAACAAATTTTGGACTGATTTTTTTTCCAAACAAAAACATCCACAAAAGAGTTTCAGTTACACAGATATAAGAAAGAATGCCGGTCGAACTTGAAATGTTAGATGTCGTATTTTACCATTACACAGAGTCGGGGGTTAGTGGTATATCAATATAACTGAAAACTTCTACCCAGTATACCCAGAATTTTCCCTTAAAATCATGCAAAATACCAAAATTTGGAAAAACACAGTGCACTTTATACCCATGAAAGGCCCAATTTTTGCGTAAAAATAAGGTATACCAAATTCAAAATCCCCCTGTATACCGTATACCCAACAACCCTATACTCAAAAATGAACCAAAAATGAAGCTACTGCGTTAAGAGGCTTAGAATTCGAGACATTTTTGTCTTGTTTTTAACTATCTTTTACAAAGTTATGTACCGATGATGGAGCGTGTTATAAACGTTTGGGGTCTGGGCCCTGGGGTTTATCAATGGACAATTGAATTTGGCGAGTGAATGTCGCTGAAGCCCTAAAACACTCAGGTCCTGTGAAAATCAATAGCTGTTATTTGGTTTTCACTAGCGACATAAGCACAAGCATAAGCAAGGACAGCGGCGACCTTTCGTCACTTTCATTAGCTAAATGGAGATTCTTTCCTGGAAGTGAGCAGACGTTAAGGGTTTACAATACAACGGAGCAATCTGATTGTTTTAAGCACTTTATAAATTGCGAAAGCTTTTTGGTGAACCAGATCCAAAATGGTGAAAGACCTGATGAAAATAATGTTATTTTGAACATTCTGTAGTAACAAACATGTTCGCTTTAATTGTCACGCATTATTGTCCAAGTGTTTCATCGTTTCTGCTATTACTGCTTAAAACTGCTGCTCATACTTTGTGTAAAATAGTCCTAGGCTCGAAGAGTCCCTCGATTTGTGTACGAGATTTAATTAGAGACCTCTCCTCCTAATTAAACTACAGCTGTTTCTCCTATAATTGCATAAACAGTAGAAAGAAGCGAAATCTCTTCTTTGCCTTACCATTCTTACCAAATTCTTTTCTATTTCGTCCCTTACATTGACCTATCTAATAAGGGATGGAAGATCATCTTAAGGAGGAGAGGAGAGCGAAGGGATCTCGGGCGAGACAAAAATGCTGCGATAGTATTAGAGCAAAGAGAGGGCGCAGAGGATAGCACGAGACGAAAGTAAGGCAATGAATTGGGGCGAGACTAAGGAGGAGGACAGAGCGAGGGGAATTGGGGCGAGACAAAAATGGGGCGATAATATGAGAACAAGGAGAGGGCGGAGAGGTTGGGGCCAGATTATAAAGAGGAGAGAGGGCGAGGGGAATTGGGGCGAGAGAAAAAGTAATCTAGAGGAGTGGGGCTAGGCTAAAACAGGAGGAATGGGAGAGGAGAATAAGGACAAGTCAGAATGGGGCGTTGCTTAAAGGCGGAGGAGAGAGTGAGGGGAATAGGAGCGAGGCAAAAAGGAGGCTAAGGGAGTGGGAGTGAAGTTAACAGAGGGAGGAGAGGAGGATATGACAATATGGCTGAAAGGTCGCCTGTAACTACAGTGGAATCCTGATTTCTCGAACCTCCAAGCGAAACGAAAATTGGTTTAAGTTATCAAGGGTAAAATTACAGTGTTTGACTTAGTGAAATAAATCCATGGTAAAAAGGAATCTTTGTTCAAGTTATCGAAGAGGCTCGAGAAATCGGCATTCCACTGTATGTATACCATATGTCGCGATTTTGTCTCTCGTAGCAAGTCTTCAAGCGCAAGTGTTTCAAGCGCAACTAAACTACAAAGGTCGAACAGCAATTCCAGCCTATATCGCGGGTTATTGACCGTATTGAAAATAAATTAAACTAGGCTCAATTTTGATATCTTCAATGAACGGAATTAAACAGCAGTTCTGAAAATGCTCAACACCAAATTAATATATTATAAACAACCCTCTAAAATTCAGCAGTAAATGTTGAATATATAAGGAACAAGGAGATTATTATAATAAACAGTCTCCGTCGACCATTGTGTCACTTTTTACATTTGGAAATTATTTGACGTTTGAAGTAAAGAAACCTCTTTTACTGGATATTCATTAGATATTGGTAATAGCTGTCAATATCAAGTTGTCAGGAGTGTCAGTTATGAGCTATTAAAAACAATGGATACGAGGTCAATAACCAACTGGAAACAACATGAACCTTACGTCATCAAAAACATTGGGAAAAACTAATCTTGCCAGCACAGCGAGCAGTTTGCTCGCTTTTAATTTAATTGTAAAAGAGTTTTGTTTTGTAGTTTGTTTCCTGATAGATTGCGTGGAAATTTAAAATACGACTGGCAAATATGTATGCAATGTGTTATGACGTGTGACCTGCATTTGCTTTCAAGAGAATGAGAAATGGACTTGGAAGAAATTTGGCGCGCTCACGGCAAGATAAACCAACAGACTCAAGCACCTCCAGCGATCAGTCCGTGGCTTGGAAATCAGCCGAGCACAAGCAGGTAAAGAACACTTCCATACACAAGTTCAGGCAAGTGGTTGTTTATCGCAAAAAATATTCCCGTTAGCAATATATAGAATGATGTTTAATGTCTATAATATTGTTTTCAACAGTCAACAACTGAAAATTCTCTCAACTGATTTAAACTGACTCGGATTTTTAGTCAGGCCAAATCTTACTTATATGAGCGTTTATCGTTTTCGCGCTATCGTCTGGTACTTTTCAAGGACATCTACATCTCGTACGGTAAGAAATTAAATTTGCTCATTTGATGAGACATTGACAAAGGTATTCAAATTTTTGGACTGACAAGGTGTATGGTGACCTTTTGTCACTTTGCTAACAATAATTATTTCGCTTTTAGAAAGAGAGCCGGAATATCTATACACCTTAGAATTCGCTCTCGATCTTCCTTAAGGGATTTTGCCATCATTATTTTCCATATCACAGAACGGTTCTTAGGCCCTATCAAATTCAATTGAAAGTGAAAACTGCAAAATAAGAACTGTTCACGGTTTGTTAAACAAACCCAAACAGTACCGAGAATCAAAACAATCACGCACGAATTGAAGAATTAACTAACGTAACGCTAATGATATTTACACATTAGTGTAGCTGACCAGATCTGTATACTTTATTGTTTGTATCATGAAGTTTCCCGTCCACCGAACAATTTGTAGCCGAGCTATCGCTACACTTGATTTAAATTCGCAAGAAAAATGACAACAATATAACAAGTGTCAGAGAAACATGAAAGGTTGCTCAGTCTGCTGCCAAAAATAAAGTATTCAAGATGGACTGTCTAACTGACCTGCATAGGAACTTCAATAAACACTACATCGTTAAAATGTTACTTCTTTTCTAATCCATTCAATATCCTTTAGAAATGCTCTCGCCTTTTAGTGACGGAGTCTCAATAAAAAGGGAACCGTTATTTAGAAACTACTGTATCTCTGTCCACGAATGTTTACACTAGCAGTACTAATAGATGTAATTATTTAACGAAAAACTAAGTCATTTCTGTGAATACTTTACTGCCTGGCAAAGAACGAGAATTTGAATTGTTGTTACCCGGCTTTTTCCCTTTCAAAATCTTTTTTTTTCCTGCAGCTTTTTAGTTTTGTTCAGAATTATGCGTATATCATCAGTAAGACAGCAAAACGCGACAAACACATTAGGAACATAGAACAACGCTTCATCCCATTGGATAAATCTACGGCTACACAAAACTGTTTTAACGAATGGCATTACCTGTTAGAATGAACCTTGAATTTTCAGCATTACGTCATAAGCTTGTTTTTACAAGAACTTTCTAAGCAAAGAAGAACGAAAAAGTTGGTTTGGTTTGAAGGAGAAGAAGAAAAGATTTTGCTTGAATTTTGAAAGCAACAAACAAAGATTCAAGAGGCTGACGGTGTAAGCTTGCATTTTAGCTCGACTGGTTATTCGTCTTTATGCTTTGCTAGTTTTGATATTTAATCTCACACTTGTTTTTCTCTGCCACCTTTCAGTTTTCTACTGTTCCCCTCGGACAAAACCAGGACGCTGAGTTACTTCAAAGGTAAATGATTTTTATAATTTATGTTTAACCGAGTTTAATGTTGAGATTACTCGCTAAAAAACTCGTCTGCAGTGCTGTGTGTGTGCAATTCATTAACCTTTGTTTTCCAAGAAATAATCAGTAATAATGAAATCAGGTTCACATGCATGAACAATTTATATGAAGAAAAGATCATCACTTTCAACACACGGCTTAAATATCACAGAAAAAATGAGCCATTCCTTGACTAAAACAAAAACAAAAATCATTATGTAAAGATATAATTTCTAGCATTCGCAGGTTAACAAGGTTTTTTTTATATAAAAACCCAGACAATAACTTGATGTTCCCAAAAGGTCCAGTCTTTACTTAGCCTTTATTATTCGGGAGAAGAAATCTTATCTCAATAAAACCAACTCAGCTTAAAGATAAAAAAATTTGTGAGTTTTATGTTTGTTCGCGATTAATTTTGAAAGTACCTCCGAGTAATTGCTTTGTGATGCTAACTTAGTTGCACAGAAAGAAGAAAATTATGGGCAATTCAATAACATAACAATTCGGTTTTTGCTGTAAGACAAGCCGTCCATAGACCTTTGTAGCAAAGGAGACTACCAGAAAGAAAAGGAACTTTTTTGCGTTCTTCGAACAAACTTTATCATCAAGAACTCAAAAATTAATTCGAGATCAAAATGCGTGAAATAGCTTTATTCGCAAATATCCAGGAAATATTCATATATATTCTTTGTAGATCACTGAACCACGAGCAAGATCCGATATTTTTTAAGTAAACGGAACAAACTCAGGTAAAGGCTAAGTTAATCTACATGATGACTCACTGAAAATAAATTATACACAAGGAAATACATGGATACAGAGGTGATCATACGGTTGTTATGTCGTTTTCCTCTTGAGGATTCTTGTTTTAAAATAATCCTCTCTTGGTTAAATTTATACAGATTCATATAGATATTCTTATAATAAAACTGTTGAAAGTCGCAAAAACAAATTAAAGCTTAACTTGTTTTTCAGCATTTACCTGGAAAAAAGAAAACGATATTTTACTTCACGTTTTCAGTCGCCCGACTTTGCTCGGGATTTCGCTCAAATCAGCAGTGGCTAAAACAAATTAAAGCTTAACTTGTTTCTCAGCATTTACCTGGAAAAAAGAAAACGATATTTAATCTCAAGTTTTCAGTCGCCCGACTTTGCTTGGAATTTCGCTATAATCAGCAGTAGGAAATGTATACGTGGCACACCAAGCATGATCGATGGAAGGCTTCATTACATCCTATTGGCCAAATCCACGACTAAACATTAACAACGCCTTCTGGCCAATAGCATTACGTGTTAGAATATATGTTGTTTTACGAACTTAGCTTGTTCTGACCAGTAACTCATTAAACAAACAAGGAAAAAACACAGTTAACATATTTACGGTTCTGATCATCGACAATAAGGATTCAAGAAACTGACGATGTAAGTTGTCATTTGCTTCGGCGTATTATTTTTTTTTTCAATCCTGTGCTCGTTTTGATGTTAGATCTCACACTCGTTTTTCTTCATTTTGCCATTTAGCTTTCTATTTCCGTCAATCCAGACGCTGAGTTACTTCAAAGGTAAATAACTTTAGATATATTTCACAGTATAATGTTCATGCACTTGTTATGGCAAAAATGCTTCCAAAGTTTTAATCAAAGAAAGGAACATTAACCTCGAGCATTAAGCTAGTGTAGAAAAACACTGAATTTGAAACCCATTTTGCACGAAATAATACCATGTTTGATTTGATTAGTTTTTATTCGACATAATATAATATATTAATATAATATATTACTTCGAAGTCAGGCTAAGAACGAATATAAAAGATGTTCACCTCGTGCCGTGAACGAGTTTATAGAAACACTTTCAAATTTGAAACTCAGGAATAAACTAATTTGACAGACAAAAGTCATTTAGACCATCAGATTATACTCTGCATTCCTTGAGCCAGATTTCTGTGAAAAGGAACATGCTTTCAACTAAAAAACCAAAATAACCGATGATCATATTTCGTCGAGTGGATCCGTTGAGTACTCCTCAACTCAAAGCTTTCAAGATTTGTTCCGGCGTATTTTACGGAGCAATTTCCAACACGTCAAAAGGAATAGCAACACGACTTTTAGCACAAACGTTCTCGGTTTTTTGCTACGATCTGAGAACATCCACCACGTGCAGAGCCACTGAGTAAGGTGTTAGTTAGAAGTAAATCTTTTAACGCTCGACAGTAATTCTAACGTAGCAAAGTAGAACATAGCTGACAAACAGAAAAAATAGAAATTGTAATTATGCTCGACTGTTTTGCGTCAACCAGAACTCGAGTATTCACGATAAAAATGGGTCAAAAAGCTTTGCGTGAGTATTTTCGACACGAAATACTGGTCGAGATCGCGAACAGGGCGAATAAGCAGATAAGCAAAATAAAAATTTGTCATTATTTTTTCATGCAGTCCACATTGATTTAGAGTGTTATGTTACATGTTGAAAGTATTGCTTTTATTCTCCAAGTCAGTTCGAAAATGAGTACCAACTGTAACGTTTCGATTTTTTATTTTTTATTTTCTTTGGTCAAAACAAGATGACTGCTTGTTTCATTTTT